>JACDJE010000166.1:1578046-1691849 GCA_016647715.1 Pavo muticus | reverse complement strand
GGGGGGGGGCTGGGGATCACCTCCCACTTTGCTCAGCTCCATCCAGCTGTAGGCACCAGGGGGTGCTTGGGGTGCACGATGTCAGCCCTGGGACACGGGGCTGTGGGTCTTCAAATGATGTGGAGATACGTGCAGAGCGGGGGGTGACCCTCTCAGCACCCCCTAAAGCAGAGCATCCCCCCCATGTCACAGCTGTGGGGCTCCAGCGCTTGGCAGAGCCTTTATTTTCATGCAGGAAACTCCTGGGTTTGGGCTCTGACCATCTGCCAGCACTCCAGGGAGTCCCACACTACAGTGCCCGGCCCTGCCAAGCCTCTCACCCACACTTGGAGGGCGCTAAAGCACAGTCAGGAGCTCAGCCACAACTCCACAGCACCCAAAAGGTGTCTGATAGACCCACAAAGCCTCCACGTGTCCCTGCCGGGCAGCCAGGCTCACCTACGCTGCATAGGGGCGCTGGGACCCCTCAGCATTCCTCAGGGAACCTCCCATGGGAATCTCCTCCCAGCCACCCATACCACCAATGCACCCCCCTCCCCTGCTCCAGGGCTGCACTGGGAGCTCAGAGACCCAGAATGAAGGAATGCAACCACTGTGGGCAGCTGTCGTGTATAATGGGAGCTCTTTATGGTTCAATATTCATGAAGAAAGTGCAAACCTGCCTTTCATAACATCTCAATCATTCTCCAAAGTCAGACTCTGATACATGAAGCACGGAGGTCCAGAGGGGCAGGTGGCTGTTGCTGTGACAGCCATTTCAGTCCTACAGATCTAAGGGCTGTGGCTCAGCCCCAGTTTAACTTCATTTCCTGGAAAGCTACAGAAGCAAAAATTATCACCATCTTCACCCTGTGATAGAAAAAGCTCATTGTGCCTTGTGGTCTAAGGCTAGCAGCAAGGCACTGGTCAAGCTGAGAACTGGAAGTGACCTGAAGTCCTTGCTTCCATTCAGAACACAGCCCTCTCTGTGCCTGAGCCTCAGTGTGCTCCAGGGTGCACTAAAGGCTTTCCAATGCATCCCAGTGTACTCCAAGGACTCCCCTTTGTACTCTAGGTCACAGCAGACTACACCCAGAGCTCTCGATGGCATTTTAGGGCACCCTAGAGACCTTCCAGTGTGCCCTAAAGGACTCCCGAGACCCCCATGGTACCCCAGGCCCCACTAGAACACTTTCAGAACTCCCCAGTACTCGAGATGCTCCTCAGCACAATCTAACAACCTCCAAGAACCACCCAGTGTGCTCCAGGAAAGCCCCCAGTGCTCCCACAGCTCCCCAGTCTGCTCCACAGGCTTCCTAGTGACCCAGGAGGCCTCCCAGAGCCACCCACTGCGTTCCAGGCACTGTCACAGCTGCTCAGGGTGCCCTCAGGTGCCCCAGCAGCTTCCCAGTGCTCCCCCCAGTGCATTCCAGGGCGCAGCAGGGAGTTCACAGAGATCTCCAGAGAAACACCTTCTCAGTGCTAAATAAAACACGTTGTATGATACAAGGTCCATCAATGAAGTCTTAAATTACTGGCAAGAAACAAAGGCCATTCTGTCATGCAATCATGGGGATAATTAGGGAGCTAAGAAATACCCAGGAGAGAGTAAAATCAGCCAGCAGCCTTTGGATGTGACTTCAGGGTTCCATCTCTTCCTTCAATTTCATTCTACCATCGGGTTGGGCAAACAGGAAGGCATCCTTCAGCACTGTGAACCCACGGCCTGCCAAGCACTGAAGACCTGGCAGGCATTGCTCAGCTGTCTCAGCAGCTCTGCTCAGAACAGAAGGAATTGGACGTGTGACCTCTGTGTGTGCTGCAAATGGTGACCATTTAGATTGCAACAAAAAAAGGTTTTAATGTGACTGTGAGTAGGCAGAAAGAACATCATCCAGCACTCACTGCACTCTGTAGAGGATCCTTAGCCAGTCAGCATCAAAATACAGAGGAAAAAAGAACTTCCATCTTAAAAAGGGTTGGTTTTTTTTCCTTAAATATAACAATACATGGAAAACATGTCAAATCCAGAGGGTCTCAAGTGTCCAGTGCAGAAAATTCCTAATAAATAAAAGTGGCAAAAGGTTCAATCCTTAGGAAGGCAGCTACTGTAGAGGAAATTTTGTGAGCTTAACACTTTTGCTTACGGAGCTGAATGATGGAAACATCATTTCTCCTTCAGAGCCAGATCTTCCTCCTTCAGGGCAAATTTTCTTCTCAAGACTTCTGCTATAAGAACAGCAGGGTCTTCCTCCTTCACAGAGCCTCGGTTTCTACATGGCAGACAAACACAGCGTGTTAGTAAGGAGAAGAGCCCAGCTGGAGGCTGGCAGCTCCGACACCTGCAAGTATTTCTCTGCAGCGTTCTGTGTTGGCTTCCATCACTGTGTTGGATGAAGGGGGTACCCCGAAAGCCTTTCATACTTCAATGAGTGATGAGAAGTATTCTGAAGGAGGGCATTTCACTCCTCCCAGCTACTGTATGTGATGCCAAAGCATCCCACGATGAAAGCACCAGCTCACAGTCCATCCCCCCCACACACCAGAGTCATTCACTCATGTTTCAGTCAATGGGTTTTACTTTCTGACTCCCCAGGCTGAGCTCGGTCTCAGCACAAGGCCACCCCCATGGCTGCTCTCAGTGAGCACAGACCCCATCTTCTCACCTGTTACCACCTTGGGACATTAAAAGGACACCCAAGAGGGGACCTGTGTTGTCTTCATCATCATCTTTGCCATCTTCTTGGGGGTCATCATTGCTACGTGCCAGTCTGGTGGTCCTGGCCTCAAACAAGTGTGCCCACCCCCTCATCCTTTCTCCAGTGCTATGGGCCAACACTGGGACTCAGAACAGACCAGTGACCCATCTTTCTCCCTATCCTTTTCCTGACTCTCATTCTTTCTCCTTTTTGTTCCTTTTCTTTTATAAAATTATCACGTAATTGCAAAACCTACTTCGGTTTCTTAAAGGCTGTATCTCTCATCAAGTCGTTAAGTTGTAAAGTCATTAAGTAATTGTGAGGCTTATCTTGGTTCCTTAAGGTCATACAGTCTGGCCACTTGGTTTAAGACAGATGGCACATGTCAAAGTGCCAATATGTTGGAGATAATTGTAGTATACAGCTGCTGCTGCTGGCAGCAGACCTCTGAGTATTGGTTTTATCCAACCAGGGCTATTCACAACCCTGGCCACCCCCTCCCACCCCTTGTGGGCAGGATATGACAGCTACAAAGAGATGCTCCCCTCTCTGAATCATGAACATACAGCAGTACCAACATGCATACAGCATCTGGTGCTGTGGAGCAATGGAAGGGGATGATGATGGCTTCTACCAGGACAAGAGCACACTTAGAAGGGTATCTGTTTAGATTTGGCTTAGAAAGCAATAGAGAAGGTGGCTCAACCTTTCCAAGGACTGGTGACAGCTCAAGAAGAGCACCATCTCTAAAGAGAGGCATTGCTCCTTTGGCTGCTAACACTTAAATGAGGGTAAGGAGGACCCAGGGCCCACCCCTTCTGGTCACTCAGACACACTGCCTGCACCTGAGCTCCCTGTGTCAGCCAAGCCTTCCCACCTGGTGCTCAATCACTGGTCCAGGCTGTCCTAGCAATCCTCACACAGCAGTTACAGTGATCTGACAAACAATAACAGTAAAAAGGAAGGAAAAAAAAAGGATGACAAACTTTGAAAGAGAAAATAAAATCCGACTTACAAGTCTTTGCTCTGCTTCATCCTATGAATGTCTTTAAGAATGCCCATCATGTCTGCAAAACTGCTGGCCTTGGAAAGAGACACGGAATCTTCCTCATCAGGATCCTTTGGTTCTGATTTATAGCACTCAGAAGTTGTAGAACAAAGCATGGAGACTGACGGCAGCTCGGGGCTCTCGAGTTCTGCCTCCTCCTCCGTGATGTCACTGATGACAAAGGATGTCGTGGATTGGAAAGAGGGTCCAAAACAATGCAAAGGAGAAGAAGCATTTGAACTTCCTGGAGATAACACGTCAGGGGTGAAGGAAGCAGAAGCTGAAAGAGGAAACAATACAGGTGAATCGATTAAATAGTATTTGAGATGGTATTTTGGTTTTGTTTTCCCAAATCCACAGAATATAAACCCAGGGGCACCATCAGCCATCCACCCCATCTCACTTAAAGAATTAAAGCAAGCAAATAATCACAGCCTGCGTGTTACCCCCCATGGCCCTGACACGACACACCACCTGGTAAGCAGCACAGAAACGTGCTTAGCCTATTTCTCATTGAAAGAACTGAAAAAACACCTGTAGTTTAATGCCCTCACACCCTTGGCCTCAACAGAATGCTTGTCAGCAGTTACTAATGGCCAGCTGAGAGCCTCCTCTGACAGCATAAAACAAAGCAGGCTGCACAGCGTTTCTTTTTTTGACATCCATCTTTCTAAAGCGAGACTGCTGTGCAGTTCAGATCACTGAGCTCCAGTTAAGCCCCAACCCATCACTGCCCCCCACATCGACTCAGAAGACACTTAAGTCAATAAGAGCAGTCCTCAGATGCCACCTGGTAAGCAGGCACAGCTGAGTGGAGGGAAGTACTGAATGATTCAATCATTGTACTGAATGATTAAACCATTTTGCTCCCGTCCAGATCTCCAATCTTCCTCATCATGACTTTCACTGAATTAAAAAGGGCTTTTCTAACTTGCATGTTGGACAGCCAGAGAGCTGAGAGCCTGGGGAGGGGAGCAGCAAGGAATGTGCCCTGCTCTTTATTCCTATTTCTTTGTTGCTCTGAATCAGAGCAGTGAGGGATGAGGACACACACAGCCGCTGTGCAGCACTCATCTGACAGCCTGCACAGCCCCTCCCTGCAGAGCTGAGGGCAATGGAGCTCCTCCATACAGAAACCAGCATTCCACCTACATCAAACACCACGACTCTGCTTCACATTCAAATGCCTGTCAGCCTCACGGAGAATTGGACTAAATATAACCAACCATCAGAGCTGGGAGTCCCTGGGGGCTGCAGCAATCAGCCAGGCTGCATTCCACACATCACGAGACGCAGCCCCATGCAGGAGCTGTGTGAGTGGCAATCTGGGGACTGTTTGCTTTTGGGTGTAGGGTAAGGATTGCAGCCACTATCCCCCACCACAGCCAGCTGCAGGACATCACTTCAAGTGCTGTGCAACCCTGTTTTGTTGTTTTAAAGCAATGGAAAAACTTGAGATCCTTCCTTTCCTCGCAGCTGTAACACAACTGGTATCTTGGTCACTGGCCAAAATGTTCTGCACTCAGAGATGCAGCCTGTAAGAAAAACTGCCTCCAGGAGACTCAGTTTGCAGAACTGTTCCTTTTTCAATGGATTCCAAGCTGTGAGACCAGCAATTCCACTTTCTGACTACTCCACAAATAGATACCCAACTACCTCTGGCCGTGCTGCTTCCACACTCAAGCAGCAGCACACCTTGTACAGCTACTAGGTTTGGGATCCCAGCAAATACCTTCTCATTTCCAGAGCTCATATATACTGAACACACCCTGTATACTCACACAAGGAAGGCCATGTAAGGAAGAACGAACTCACAGCTCGGTTTCATGGCCAAAACATGAATTTTATCTGCATGCAAATTTACTAAAAGAAATAAATAATAATTAAAAAAAATCAGATCAACCAGGCTCTTCCCCAAGGACTTCCTCTGTTACATAATCAGGACTATGTTCACAACAGAAACAAGTGCTGTTGGTCACTCCTACCCAACTCGAGGCCCTCACATTCATGGTCAGCTTGGTGCAGGAATGGCAGGAATACAGCCTAAACTGCCATGGAACAAAGTGGTTGGGATGAAACAGCCTGCAGAACAAACGCAGTCACAAAGCAACACCTGGTCCTTCTGAAAAAGGAGCACGACTCCTCTAACAAAATAAATGCAGACATCTAGACTAAGAACCAGCACTGAGTTGGCATCACACCAATAACAGCGACAGTCCTGCTGAAACAGCAACAAGCCTGCTCTGTGTGGAGGAAATAACAGGCTTCACTCATCCAGCCCTTCCCACTTGGAGAAACAAACCTCGCTGTGCTCCTACCTGACCCTGCAGCAACAATTTTAGCTATCTGACTCCGAAGGTGACTCAGCTCATCCTGGAGCTCTGTCGTTCGGCTCAGTGCAGGTAAACCAGGCTTCTTCAGGGCCAGCAGCTTCTCCTCCTGCTTCCTCAGGTTGGGGACTGAAGCGTTTCGCTGTATGACCATGAAGGGGCTCGGCTTCCATTTGTGTTTCAGTGGGCGAGTGTCACTCCTACAAGACAAACACCTGTCTGTCACTGATGGATCCGAGCCCCTCCACAACAGCGCTCAGCATCTCTGCCTCTCCCTTGGGACAGCAAAACAGTTCAACACAGTAAATCAAGCCTCTTATACTACTGTGCTCCACACCTGGTTTGGATGTGCTGATCACGTGTGCTGCCTCTCTGCATTGCAAGGAACAGAAAGTCAAAGAAATCACAATCAGACAGCACACGACACGGTGAAATGACACAGGGACAGAAGTCTCCTTGTGCTCCCATGGTTTCAGGTCACATCCCTCCTGCTAACTGCATCCCCATGCTGGGTGCACAAGAGCAAGCATCACTTACCCATTAACTTCTGCCTCTGACTTAATCTCACACAGGATAACTACTGTTGTTGTCCTGCTTAAAGGACAAAGGTTCCACTGAACACTGCCAAACTCTTCAGGGCTAAATGTATCAGTCCCAGGAAAACTCAGACTCACTTTGAGTGCACAGTGCCAGAACATGAGGCAATGGGCACAAACTGGAACACAAGAGGTTCCATCTAAACATCAGGAAGCACTTCTTTACTGTGCAGGTGATAGAGAACTGGAATGGGTTGCCCACAGAAGTTGTGGAGTCTCCCTTCTTGGAGATGTCCAAAAGCCACCTGGGATACACTCCTGGAAACTCCAGCTGTCCCTGCCTGAGCAAGGGATGCCCTCCAGAGGTCCTTTCCAACCTTAACTATTCTGTGATCCCATGAACTCAACCCTTCAACTTCCTAGGCTGAACACCACCATAAGCTGGTGGCTTGCTCTGCTCAGATGCATCTGGGAGTAAAACACAGCACGAGCTCTCAGTGCTTTGCGGGGATTCCTCCAGGAAACCTTTGTTCAAATTGTTTTCCTTGTCCCTTGGCAAAAACATCTTTGAACAGCATCACATCAGTCCTCAAGGTGACTGGAGGTCGTGAGCACTGGATCCATTCCTGGCCTGTGCTACACAAAATGAACCACCTTATAAAAACAAGGGTCAACAGACACAAAGATGAAACCAACCTGACTCGGGCGTACGTTTCTTCATCATCTGCTGCTATCCACCCAATGTCTGCCAGGGTGGGGACAGGGGGGGCATCATTTAAATAGAGCTCTGAAACATTAGGTAGAACCTACAAAGAAGAAAATCACATGAAGGAAATGGTGGTCTTGTTTCTTGAAGCCACTCTGGATTTGCTATATTGGTTGTCAGAGCCCTTCTCCTCTACACCAAGCCAGCAAACACACCTGCAGGATGTGTGACAGCAACACTGTTTACCCTACAGAAACGTAGTGCTCCACTGTGCTGGTTTCAATGTGTGTTCTCAGGTGCCTCAGTGTTACTGTGCTGCGAGTCTCAATAGCAAAGCAGCCCAGGGATATTTGATACTGCTTAACACACTGCCTAGGCCACGTGCAACGCTTTGCCATTACAAGTCCTTGAGCTCAAACAGTTACACAAGTGCTTCCATTAACCTTTCTCACTGCTTAGGAAACGGGCTCAGCAGCTGCACGAGGTCACAACACAAAGCAGTGGTTCAGCAACACGTTTCTGTCTGCCCTAACTACCAGCTCTCCAACTCTGCCCAGGCATTATTTCAGGAGGTACTTTCCTCAGCATCTACCAATGGTCACTCACAAGCATAGGAATCACAATAAAAGAAAAAGCAATCTTAAAAGTTAACTATGCAGCTACGTGGAAGTTTTGCAAGTGCTGGTCTACATACGTTTGGTTTATGGGACAGCAGTTCATGAGTGTACCTTGTTTTGCTTCCTACCCACAGTCACCAAACTCCTTATAAGCATGCTTACCTCGAAGGTGGCTCTGGGACAGGGCTTTAAAGGGAGGTTGGATCCAATCCTCCTGACAACGCTGCGTGCTGAGCCATGGGGTTTGTTCTGCCAAATGGGGATCGTCTAAAAGAAGCCTTATTACATAATTAATATTCCAAGTCAGCTGCCCTGCTTATGACCTATTTAATTGGGAATCGCCAAATTTCGTCTGATCTCTGGCTTTCTATTTGTTTAGAGATACTTTTAATTAGGAATATGAGAACTTACCAATAGCTAAGGTTCTAATTCCATCAAACTGTGCTTTAGTTGAACATAAACGAGTGAGTCAGTTACTAAGGGGTATTTTAAGCACAAATGCACTATCTCAGGGCTGAAAGCTATGAGTGTTCAGGAACAGACACTGAGCTACAAATAAAAACGTGCTGGAAGGAGGAAAACACTGTCGTGTGAACAGCCCAGAAGAAAAACGAAGCCAGAAGTCACATTTAAAGGAGGTACCTTTAATTCTATGATCTTTAAAAGCATGCTGACAGAACTGTGAACACTTTTTGAACAACAAAGCATCGAGTCCATTCAATGTCTGTCCAAAGTGAGGGCCCACGAGAACAGTCACAGGGAGCATTTTCAGAAACAGTGTTTTTCTGAGCTCTGGTTACTAATTAAACTGATTCCTAAGAAGTTCTGTCTCTCTTTGGCTGTTCTCCCTCCCCCAGTTTTACAGCTCTGCCATTGGCTTTCTGACAGGACACTGCACAGGACCGGGCAGCAACTACCACAACGAAAGCCAGGAATCCAAACAGCTTATTTTGCTTCGCTCACCACCAAGCCCATGAAGAATTTATCACTGCAGTTTGCTACATACACAAAGCCTACGTGCTAACCTTAAAATAGCGGTTACGTCATTGTATTGAAAACTCCCTATGTGTACTTTGAATTGAACGTCCGGAGGGGCAGCGTGTGGAGAGGGGGGCCAGGAGCACCCGCGGAGCTGCGCTGCGACGATGGCTGTACTTACGGACTCCGCTGCCATATCGGGCAACGGCAGCTCGCCAGCGGGGCGGGGTCAGGGCTGCGTGCTGCGGATCCCGGGGACGCGCTCCGGCCTCATCGTACGCCGCTCAGGGCTGCGCTGGGGGGGTTCTCGCTAGAAGACAGCAGTCATTTCGCTGCAGCACTGCGCTCTCCTGCACCGGGGCCGCCCCAGGCGCGGCCGGTCCGGGCCAAGCGCATTCTTTGCGCGCTGCCGAGCTCGGGCGGTGCCGCCCGGCTGCTGCCGGCAGGAAGCAGCGAAGCCACCCAACCCGAGGGAGCAGAACGCGCCGCTCCCGCCCGCTGCCACTCCCTCCCGCAGCGGTACCTGAGACAGAACAGAGCCGCACCGCTCCCAGCACCGCCCCCTCCACGGCCGGAAGTAGAATGTACGCCGGAAGCGGAACTCGTCTGTGCACTTCCGCTGCGGCTCCGCGCGCATGCGCCGTGGGCCCGTAGGCAGCAGGTGGGACGGAGCGGCCCCCCGACCCTCCCCTTCCCGTCCGCCGTTTGGGAGGCAAGGACTGAGCGAGGCTGAGCTGGTGGGATCGGTTTAAGTAGCGCGGCTACAGGCGGCCCGGACAGCCCGTCACACCGAGCGGCACCGGCGCACGCAGACCCAGAGGCGGAGCAGCGCTGCTTTCCCGCGAAGTGCTGCTGTCAGACATCAGCTCTGACCCGTTGTGGATTTAAGGCCAGAGCGTCACGAAGCACAGGAGACTGTGAAAAGCAGCATCGCCCTCTCCCCCTTTGGAATATCACAAGCTTACTGAAAAATATACTAAGATTACAAATATAAGAGAAAATGCTCGGCAGGTATTAAAAAAAAAGTCCTCAGACAACAGTTTCTGTCCAGAGCCCGCTGACAGCAGTGATGGAAGGTGACAGGTTGACTGGGATGTCTTGTGGTCCATGAGTTAACACGAGGACGCTGCTGAATCCAGGATTGCTCCAAGCTAAGGATGGCTGTTTGGGCTCCTCCTGTTTCAACTCAGCCAAATCCCCTTCTTGCTGTGCTCACAGCACCAGGCAGAGGGGCTCCGGTCCCTCCTTGCCTGCTGCTCCCTAGCTTTGCAGAACTGCTGTCCCTGATTCTCCAAGCGTTGAGAAGACAACCCCTGAGTGCTCAGCCACTGCTCCCTCCGGCCCCTTCTGCTGTGAAACCAGTCAAAAGAGAAATAAATGGAATGAATACACACACATGTGCTGCTTCGAAGTCTGCAGCCCGAGACTAAGAGGCTACAAGTGAGACATGAACAAAAACCCTCAGGCGAAGCTCTGTAAAAGCCGTAAGAGCAGGTAACACCAAAGCAGTGCTTCCCAAGGAGCTGGGTGGAGGTGGGCACTCTGCTCTGTCACTCTTGCCTTGGTCCAAAGTCCCCAGAAGGGTCAGAGGGGGCTAAGACTGCCATGCTGACAGGAGCGTGGGCTCTTTAACACTGTCTGGAGGCTGTGACACTTTCCACAGCCACCACTGAAAGCACTGCCTGTATGTAATCCAAACCTGTACTTACTGCAGGCCACCTGAAGGGCTAGAAAAGCGCAGAGCTAATGCATAGTTAAAAAGCCAATACTAAGAAACATCCCACAGGTAATTAATCTCACTTAGAGCAATTAGCAAAGCTACGCTGAGTCGCTCAAAGGTCCATCTAAACTCAGCCTGATGACCTCCAGAGATCCCTTCCAACCTTATCCATTCTGTGGTTCTGGGAATCGTGACCCCAGCATCCCTTCCAGGTCCTGATGCCCAGAATGGAAGTACCCCCCTTCAAAAAAGAGAAGCTTTCCCATAACTTTGGATTTGGTGCAACAAAATTGTGCTTCAGAGAGCAGGAAAAGCATCAATAGAAAGGGCTGCTTGCAGCCATCTTTTGGAGATGCTTTGTTTCACCTATCTACAGGAATGTGCTTAAAACACCATTTCATTTACCCTTCCTTCCCCAGATTTCACTCACCCTGCAGTCAGCCACTGGTACAGAGGTGGAACAACTGCTCAGGATGTTTATAGATAAGAGCAATTGGCACCCTGTGCAAACAGTTCCTTCCTTGGGAAAGTCTCCTGACAGTTTCTTTAAAACTGGTCAACTCTAAACCACTCAGTGCTCTCAGGATAAGGCTGAATCTCCCCATCCTAAAGGTAGCATTATCAGGGTCCATTATTCAGTATGACTTGGAAAATCAGAGCAAACATGCACTGAGTATTTTGTCACTGCTGATGACACACTGGGAGAACAAAGCTCTCAAAGCAGGTGGGGTGGGAGTAGCTTTGGTCTGAACAGGATGGGGGCACAGTTCATTACAGTGTCCCATAGCCTGTAGGCACACCCTACAGCAGGTGGAGCTCTCTGCCAGAGGCTCTGACCCTTAATCCCCAAGTTAGTCCATAGCTAACACGTCCAAGCTGCACCATACCTCCAGTGCCCCATTCTCCACTCCTAATTGCACCACATCAACCTCACCATCTCCATCAGCTGCAAAGATTGGGAGTGATATAGCTCTTGCACCACGTCACTCAGGATAACCATCCCAGGAAGCTGGGAGGAGGCCACTTCAGAGATCAGGCCTGCAGCTACATCTTCCTGCTTCCACACCTACACATTATCAGCTACATCCCATTACACACAGGTTGCCACTGCTGTCAATAATGCTATCACAAAGAACTGGGATCCACGCCACAGAGCAGCTTACAGCTCAGTGCTGCTGGCAGGAAGCACGGCACACACCAGCTGCCCAGGGAAAGCTTGCTGTCTGCACTGGGTTCTGTGCATTTGCCCACACAGCACGGGTGTGCATCACGAGTGTTTGGTCACCACAGCAGTGCTGTTCTCTTAACTCAACACATAGTCCAGCCCTTGAGATCAGAGGTTTCCTGGCTATGCTTGGTATGGCTGTAAAAAGAGTTTCATCCCAGAGTCTGAACGGGAGGTGGAAGAATATGAGGGTGGGTGGCAAGGTGTGTGCACAAGGGATGTTTAGAGATCCAAGTATTTTCACTCCTGTAAAAACTTGCCTGAACTCAAAAGGGCAGATGACATAAACTGGTATCTCTTGATAGTTTAGCCTTGAACCAACATCTCCAGATCATCCACAGAAAAGCCCCAGTCCTGGAATTGTCTGCATCTTAACATCAGTGCATGGCACGAAGATGAGGAAGAACTGCTGCAATTGAAATGGATGTCTGAAGTGTTTGGCCAACTCCACGAGGCGTTTGGGTGCCTTTGGTTTTAGTTCTGCAAGTAAGCTTTTGCTCTTTGCAGTCCTTCCTTCAGAAACTGGAGGTAAGTTGCAGTAGAAGGGTCATCAAAATTGGCTGAGAAACTAAAGATACTACTTTCAACATCTTCAGGCTTCATAGAAGTGATATCCAGGAAGTAGTTGGCATTGATATGGTGAATCTAGGAGAGAAAACAGATGAGAAGACTTGAAAGGCCAGCACAATCTCATATTTTTCCACAGGTGACAAGGCTGCAACAACTCAAAGAGTCTTAAATACTTGGCAGATGCTAATTCAGCACATGTGTTTAAAATGCCTTCCATTCCCCAAAGGAAGTAGGACAGGGGCCCACAGAGTCACTGTGTCATCCATGAGAACAACACACAGTCCTACAAAGGACTGAGGAGCCAGAGAACGGCTGAGGGAGCACGGCCTTCACTTCAGGCTCTGCAGGTGAGAGTACATTCTGGTGGGGAGAACCAAGTAAAATTGAAGAGGTAATTCATGATCGTACCACCGTGCCATTGGGGAGGCAGATGATCATCTCCACAGGGAAGTTGTATTTTTCAAGGTGCAGGTCAGCCAGCTTGCTGTAGAACTCATTCTCCCTGTTTGTCTGTAAGGGAACCCCAAAGAAACACACTTATATACACTGAAACTAGCAGAAGAGAGCAGGAGGAGTAAACCTAACATGAGAGCCACTCTGTAACGTGGTAGCTGCCTCCATTTTCATGACCTGCTTTACTATTCCCTTGTCAGTGTCCCCCACCCCTCACACTCCTGCTGCAGCTTTTCTCCTCCAAAAATAAAATCATCCCATTACTGGCAGTTCCCAGGCACAGGAGCAGTCCAACCCCAGTTTTTCCCAGCATCTCCAGCTCTGTAACTGACCCCTGCTGACAGCAAAGGCCAAGGGATAACTCATGAGTGGGGAAAGGTGCAGCCGGGAGACCCAAGAGTCAACAGAGTATTTGGTTACTCCCTGGGTTACAGAGAAGTCAGCCTGCCAATAGCACAACAAGCCTTGGACAGGGCTTGAAGCATCTGGGAGCAGTGAAGCATCTGATCTGGTTTTTTGTACCAGCACCATGACAGAGTGAAGGGGGTGACTGTGCTATTTTCTTAGCCAGCCTCTATCTGGTGTTTGTTTTACCCCACAGGGCTTGGAACCAAAATCCCTCACCTGCACAGGTGTGATCTCCCCTCTTCTGCACCACCTGCGTTCACCAGCACCAAACACAAAGAAAGCAGAAGGGGCTGTGCCACTCACCTGCAGCTCTTCCAGCTCCTTTACAAGTGACCAGCTGCTGATGAAGCTCTCATTCAGGAGGGTGAGGATGGGCGAACTTTCCAGGACGGTCTCCCGGAGAGTTCGCCCCGAACCTGGCACACAAAGAGAGGCAGGCAGCTGTTTGCAGTGACTCCCAGCCTGATTACTGCCATGATTCGTGCCACTGCTGAGCTGCTGGCTTAGGCTCCCCCTAACCTGGCACATGGTCTTCTTTCCCCTCTGCTGACAGTTTTCCATAGCTCACAGTGTACGCTGCTGGTAAAGGAGACTCACCAGAGCTGACCCACCCACCTGCAGAGCAGCACAAGGACCTGGGCAAGGATGTCATGGAGGCTGGCTGGTTTGGTGCTTTTCAGAGAAGATCAGACCCTGCACACCCACCCTGAGTGCCTGCTGCTGTTCCTACTAAGCAGAGCAATCTGCTTAGAGAGCTTTTAAAGGCAGACAGGACAAAGATATCTGCACCTCTCCCAAGACTCCTATCTAATGTAGCACACAAGCTATTGGACACGTGGAGGAACAGTCACACAGCAGGACAACTCCAGGCCCATGCCTGGCTCTGGCTTCTCCTGTGCAGGTATCAGGGACAAAGCAGAGAGCAATGCCTCTTTAACACTGCAGATGCTGCCTCTACCTCAGCAGGCTGAGAAGGGAAGAGAAAGAGGGAAGACCAGATCCACAGCTCCCCCTCAACAAAGGCACCCAAATCACTGAGCTGCCTAGGGCTTTTCTCTAATAGACCTAATCTCACCACTGGGTATCTCAGCTCTGATCAGTAATTCCTCACTTCCAGCCCTTTTCTACTCAGGCATATTCAGTACCAAAATGAGTAACATAACATTTGCCACTGGCTCCCTGACACTCAGCCCTTCTCAGACCCAGAACGAGGTACATCATTCCTCCAGCTGTTGTGGGAGAGTCCCTCACCTCAGCAGGACTGGTCATCCAGGGCACCCCACAGCAGGATCGAGTGCACCAGCTTCTTTTCTGCTTTTGCTCTCTCAAAAGCTTCTGTGAAGGGAAGATAGGAGACCTGGAGACAGATAGGAGACTTGAGAAGCAGACACAGAACAGCCTATCCCAAATACAAATGGGATGTGAAGGAACCAAATCTGCTACACCCCAGAGGTGACATACAGTGACCCACAGTAGTTCCTGTAGATCAAAGCAAATGCTAACTGTGGTGCTCTCCCCTGGGGGGGACTTTCATCCTCCCTCACTACAGAGACTACACATAGCAGGGAGGCACTTCCTTGGCAAGAACAATCTCCTTTCCTGCTGACTTTCAGCTGGTCATCTTGCTACTGCTGCTTGGGTAGAATGCAGCAAGGCACAGCAAGTCTGAAGCATCAACTGTGTTACCATGTGACCCACAGCCATTCCTTTGGGAAACATTCAGGAAGATAAAATTACCCTCAGGTCTGACAAACAGCTGAGGATACAGTGAGTTGTAACAAGCCCCTCATAGCAAGTGGGCTTTTATTTGTACACCCAACTTTACACGCTGCAGACAGCCTGCAAAACGTGCCTCTGCAGGCTGGGAAACCTGAACTTGAGATATTTATCACAAAATTTCACTGAAACAGCTTAAAAACTGTCTGAGAAGGACCCTGCACAGAGAATGTTCTGATCACTCACATGAAGGGAATTTTATTATCATCTGAGCAGGTGAAAGTGAGATTTGCAAGCCCAAGCACAAGGAGGCAGCCATTGGAACATCCCTTAGGCCAAGGCAGGAGTGACAGGCAGCTGCCATCTGTTCCACAGCCTATTGTGCTATTGTCATATTAAATAGTTGCTATGTATAACCCAATGCTATAAATCTGTGGTTACTGTAGGATGCAGCAGCATAGGGAGCACACATTGAGCTGGGAGACCCTCAGACCACTCTGAATGCTGATCAGGTTGTGGCCTCTGCTTTCTGCTGGTCCTCAAAGTGACTGGACACCTCAGTAAAAATGACCTGCCTCAGTGAAACATGCCAATGAAAACTACAGCCTGTTCCTCACCTTCTTAAATGGATACATGGCCACTTCCAGCTTCTGGGCTGCCTCTTCCCAGGGGATTTCCTGCTGCCAGGTTATCTCTTCAAACACAAACTGAATAGGCTCCCCTGAGGGATCCCTGCTGTCAATCACGTTTCCGTTCTCATCATAGATCACAGAGGGGACTGAGGGCCCCGTGGATTCCAGCTCCATCTGCAGGAGGAGGCTCAGAGTCAGACATTGTAGATATTCAAATATGGGTTTTTCTGCACACCACGACAGGATAAAGATGCAAATTAAGACTGTACAGCTCCTAATGAAGATGGAGAGCTATCTCTCCTGGAGCTGCACCTGAGCAACTGCAGATTTGTTTTATTGGGGAATAACAGGAGAGTAACTTCATTTCCCTCAGTTATTGTCTGCCTGTGCTTTCTAGATTGGAAATGCATGAGACTGGTTCATTATGTGTTGCCATCTTCTGAGTGGAGATCATTGACCGTGGGTTATCAGACCCTCAGAATGGTTAGAATCTGCACAGCTAATCTTGTTCATATGATCAGCACAGCCCTCATACAGGCTGTGCCTATAGCCACAGGAAGGTGCAACAAAGAAAGCTGTTCAGGAGCTCCCCTGTAGCTCAGACTCCTGGTACAATGGAAACTATTTTTTAAGTCTGTTTTCACTAATTTTTCTGATTAAAAAGAAATATTGAATTTAGTTCAGGAGAAAACGGGGCTGTTAAATGCAGGTATTCCAAATTCTGACTCGTGTTTCCTGTCCCAAGAGCTGG
Source organism: Pavo muticus (assembly GCA_016647715.1). Lineage (NCBI taxonomy): Eukaryota > Metazoa > Chordata > Aves > Galliformes > Phasianidae > Pavo > Pavo muticus. The sequence goes on along the minus strand of JACDJE010000166.1, from coordinate 1,675,481 downwards.
GATTACCACAAAAGAGAGGAATAAGCTCAGGCAGTTTCTAAATCCAGACAGGCTGCTGTACATACAGCCCTCTGGGCTCAGAGCCTGCCTTCAGCTCCCTCATCCCTTCAGTCAACTGTTTAAAAATAGAAAAACTCATGTGACTGCAGGAGGTTAAGATTCAACCCACAGAGACCAACAGAGGGGAGTAAAAAGATCACAAGAGCTGCAAATAGTCATGTTGCTGCAAAGGACATACACAGATCAACTGAGATTATATTATTACATTGAAGCATTCAGCAGAAAGCTCTAACCAGCAAGGATAAGTGAGGTTGTGCAGCTCGGGCACAAGGCAGCACAAATCCTTGCCAAGATACAGCATGCACACAGAGGACTGAGCGTGGTTACAGACCTGAGGCAGGTAACCTATATCCACTTCCATGTTGCTGCCTTCTCTCGCCCCATACAGCCACTCCATATCAACATTCAGAGACCTGCAAGGTGAACCCAGAACGTTCAGTCACCCGAGGCTAAAGCTGTGCATGGAAAATCCTAACGCTCTTCTTCAGTGGCCCACACTGAGGCTCAGAACCCATAGGTTCTCAGAGATCACAGTGTTCCCTGCACAAGATCAGCAACAGATCCCTGCTGGGTGAGGCCCAAACACCCACCCAACATTTCAGGCATTCATACATTTGAGTAGCATCAAAGTAAAGAACAGAGAGGTATATTTGCACATCCTTCCCTGCCAGCACTTAACTTGCACATTCTGATCCCTCTGAACTTTTAAAAGTGGTTTTTTTTTGGATGCAAAAGGCTTTTTGTAAGGAGTTCTGGCAGAGCTGTAGGTGTCTGCTTGCTCTGCTGCATGTGCTGACAGAGCCATAAGGACAGAGTCACCAGGATTTTAAAATGTAATTTTCTCTCCTGCCATCACAGGCAAAGAGAATTGAGGCTCCTTTCCCCTAGAACACTTCCAGCTGCTTGCCAGAGAGCAGGAATGAGCCAGTGTGAAACTACACCATAAAATGAAACGAGAAGCAGAGACGTTTTGAAGTGTGTGCACCAGACTCTGCTGAACCACAGTGCTGGCAGCCAGGCACTGAGATCATCAGGGGCTGCTGCCTCTTCAGAGCCTTTCCATCTCCCCCCATGCTCCAAGTACAGAGGGACACAGCTCCTGGTGAATGAATCAGACCTAAAATAAGTCAGGGATTCTCAGTAACTGCAGAGATGCATTTGCCAGTATTACAGGCAACTGTGAAGCTCCTTTCACTCAGACCTTCCAAGGACTTGGCTGAAAAGCATCAGCTCATCCAGCTGACACCCAAGGAGCCCTTGCAGCTTGCAACAAGCATTTGACTTCTCCAAGTGTCCCGGCCACAAGCAGGGGCTGCAGGGACAGGTCAGAGGATCACAGCCAGCCTGAAGCAGTGCTGATAATGAAGAGGCTGCTCTCTGTCTCCAGGGCAACATCAGGAAAACTTAAACTCACCGCTCCCTTGTGTCTCCCCAAGTGGCTGCAGGTACCTCCCTTCTGAGGTGGCGTGGCAAAGTACAGCTCAGCCTTGGATTCTTGTTACAGTCAGGTTATGCAAAGACATCGATCCCCCAGTCCCACTCATGCCCTGTGTCTCCTGAAATCCCTGCCCAGCTTGTCCGTTCCTCCCTCCCTCCTCAGTCCTTGTCCTTCCCTGCCTCTCCCAAGCCTGATGTTCCCCCCTCACACCTGCTGATAAGCAGAAGTGTTCCTGAAAAAACTGCATCAGATCCAGCTTAGGGAACAGTTCTATCTGCAGGAAACATGACAGCCATGATCAACACCAGCAGAGAGGGATGTGCAAACAGAACAGAAGCAAACAGCAAAACAAGCAGGCATAAAGCTCAGGCTGCAGATCTGTCTTTCCTGTACGGGCCAGAACAACAAAAACAATAAAAAGAGTCCACCAGCCTCCTTCCATGCACAGCCCCAACTTCGCTTTGTACAGGACAGGATCCCAGAGTCCCTGGGTTCCTCTGGGCCTCATTTACCACAACCCTCAAGTCTGTTCAGCACACAAAAGAAACTGCTGTACCTCTTGTTAGGGACAAAGAGCTTAAACTCTCGCACATGGGAAGAATCCTTGGAGAGGACGATGTAACCTGTGAACTGGCCTGGGGAAAACCAGAAGGGGAAGTCTGGTGGCTCGTTCAGCTGGAACTCAGCATGGATCCTGAAAAGAGATGGGAGCCATCAGCTCCAGAGCTGGGAGGAAGGGATTGTGCGCTGCAAATGACAGCAGAGAGAAGTGATCTGCAGGCACCAGAAAGTACCACTGCAGGAGAGAGGTCGGGTTCAAAAAGCTTTTCATGTCACACAACAAAGAAGGTAAAACTGGAGCAGATTCCCAAGGTCAGCAGTGTCGCTGGTATTGATGCCTTTTGGAAGTGGGCAGTAAGTGTACACCCAGGAAGGATGAATTGCATTATGAGCCCTTGAAACAGAGAAACAAACTCAGATGCCCTCAGTCTCTCTTCCAGTCTAATTGGGCAAATAGCAGTTGTATTTAACAAAGACAGTAAAACATGAGAACGAGTCCACAGAATCCTCTCTTCCCTTGGAGCAACACTCCGTCCCCCTCCTTGCTACTCAGGCTCTCTCCTTTCAATCAAACACACTGCTAAGTGTGACAGCATACTGGCTGCTGTCCTCCACCTGGGGAACACCAGGGGTGCTGCGACACTGGGAGAGCACAGGTGCCCCCTTCAGGCATCAGGAAAGCATCACACACAGCAAGAGCCGGCTGTGAGCTGTGAGCTGTGAGCTGCTCTCATCCAACCCCAGCCAGGGCACATCTCATCTAGTCTGGGACCAGGACCGCACACACAGTGACATATATATCTCTGGCACTGGTACACCGCAGCCTTCTCCACTCCCCTGAGATGTGCTACAAAACAGAAGTGTGTCCCCTTCTCTAGCAGACCGGCCCCATGCCCTTACCTGAATGCTATGGTATAGTAGTAGGTGCTGATGGCTTGGATACAGGCCACGGATCCCTGCGGAGCAAAGCGGGTTTTGACGAAGGGGCGCGGGTGGAACATGCTCAGAAGCCTGTGGATTATGATCTGTGGAGAGGGTTGTAACACAGTAAGAATGGCAGCACTCTGCCTAGCACAGGTAACGGGTCAGATGCAGCTCCAAAACAACTCCCCATCAGATCAGGAAGACAGGAGACTTGCCATGACTTAAAAACTAGCTTGGAGTCCTGCCTAGCCGTAAAATAAGGAGAAAAAGCTAGAGGCTTTCTTTAAAAATAAAGCCACCTTCCATGTTTTTTATGCTGTTCCTGTTGTTCACAAGTTTCCACTACCCCAGTTGGGTGAATGAGCATGCTAATCTGATCCACGAAGCTGTATCTAATCGATGCTCCTTAAGAGTGAGCATGCAATCAATGCACACAGACTGTGAAGGTGTATCGGCTATGTGATCAGGGACGCCTATTTGGGCACTCTCACTGGCTTTACAACCAGACTAAGAACCCAAACACTGAAAGCAAAATGAAGCTCCTCCAGTCAGCCTTTCAGATGACAGATACCCTGAGATGTTGCCTGCTTTCAGTTTTTACCTCTGATTTAGAAGACACGGGCTGTACCCTGCAGCCCTTTCACTGCCTTGGAAAGCCCAGTGAGACATAATGCAATAGCCTTGTCCATTCAATTTACCTGGGCTGTAAGGCAGTACACATTCATACAGGCCACCTCTCAGATATATGGGAATCAAATTTCATATCTCACCTCTTTGCCTTTGGGAGGCGGAGGGTAAAACCTGTTGTTGGAAAGATATCCAGTGAAGATGTTCAATTCACTAGGAATTATCCACCACGGATCGCCAAGATCAAGTTTATTCTTCGGAGGAAGAAAGGCTTTGAACTGTCTGGCCAGCATCACGCTCTTAGGGGATACAGGAGCAGTCCAATTCCTCAGCCCAGAAAGAGCGACGTGAGAGATCTGTCAAAAGATAGCATCAGAGCCTACAGCCCCCACACACAGCAGTGCTGATGGATGTAGCTGTGCTTAGGAGGAGAGAGAAAAATCACATTTTCAGTTCTCTGCACCACCCTGAACACCAGCAAATAGTTCTGTCAGCTTTCAGTAACGTGAGCAAAATGGGAGGCAGTGAACAGGCCACAGCACCACTGCTTGTGGTGGAGCCACCTCTGGTGTCTGCTTCAAACTTGCTTGGAAGGGCAGAGCGTTCGCTGGGACACAGTGGGGCTGAATGCACTGTAAACAACACAGCGCTGCAGAAAGCTGCAAGCTTACTGGTCAAAGCACACAGCTAGACAAAAACAATGTGATGGGTGAACAGCTGGCTGACAAAGGGGTACGGGAAATGGGGTCACATCGGGCTGGTGGCCATTCACCAGCAGAGTTCCATAGGGCTCCATTCTAGGGCCAGTTCTCTTCAGTGTTTTAATCAGTGACTTGGGTGCAGGACTTGAAGCTACACTGAGTGAGTCTGCGGGTGACACTAAACTGGGAGAAGCTGCTGACTGTCTGAGGGGTAGAGAGGCCTTGCCTGTGCTCATTCCTGGTGATGCTACCAGCTCTTAGGATATGGTGATACTGGGATTTCTGGCCCTACACATCCTGCAGGATACATACGCCCAAGAAACCATCTTTGCTTTTTGTCATCGTTTCCATGACCAAAGGCTGGAATTTAGCCACAATGGACAAGGTCTCCCCATTTGGATCAGGTGCATCCTCTTCAAAGTCTGAGACCGGAGTCACTCCTAGACAAGGAGACAGAAATTTAAGCAGCTGTTTCCCCTCCCTCCCCTCTTAAAGCATGGTGAAGTGATTATATGCTTTTCCTGGCTCATCTAAGAGCACTGGGAGTTTCCCAGCTGTCACTATGCTGTGTGCAATGGGGAACCCACCAGAACTGGCAGCCACCCCAGCTTTTGCTGCATGAATTAAAGGGGAGCCCTTCTTTCAGTGGATGATACTCTAAACTCCACGGCTGTTAAACGCTCATCTAATCCAGGAGGGAAAAGACGTGCTTCAGTCAATTCATTAAACATAAGCAAACAACTCTCTGTATTTCAATTGTACTGTTAAGTTCTGCTTGGCACCACCAAGAGGCGTATGCTACGTGCTGATACAGCCTCCAAACACGACCTCTCACAGCTGCTATGAGATAGAATGCTGCAGCAAGAGAAGCACATGATTGAAATGGGATTCACTAACAGTGTTGGCCTAGCCTGGGCTGAGCCGTATTTGTTGCACTTATCCATCCCAAATCTCCTATAAGCTCCAGACAAAGTAACTTACATGCTCTGCTAGGCCAGAAATGGGACCTTCAGTCTTATAAAAACTGAACTTTGTGAAAGTGGCATCTAACGCTTAAGCCTTTTCATAAGCAGCCTCTCTTCATGTAAGCAAGACCCAAAACAGCACCCAGAAAAAAACATGAAGGCATCAATAAAAATTGCTCCTGCTCAGCCTGTGCAGGGAGAGCTCTGCATGGCAGACAAATGTACCTGTCAGCTTCTCAGCTATTGGCTTGAACTCTTCTGGGCTGAGGTACAGGTCGTTGTTTGTGTCCAGAGAAGAAAAGAGGAACAGCCCCTCACCGCCCAAAGACTTCAGCGCCAGCTCCTACACAGGGAAGAAAGGGGAAGGGAGGTTTCACTCCCACCTCTCCCAGACACTCATTCTGAGCACTCTCAGCTTCAGAGTTAATTTGCACTCCTTCCAGACCACAAACAGTGATCAAATGAAAAGACAAACATCCCTTGGCAGGATTTTGTCTCCTGTATCAGGACTAGGCCAAGATTCTGGCTCCTTGCTCCACAGGGACCACTACCTACCCGTGCACCAGGAACCACAACTCAAACCACCTTCTCCAGACCCTCCTGTAAGATCCCTGTGCCTCAGTTTCTCCCTCTGTAACCTCTGATGGGGCAGCCTGCAAAGCCCACACGGAGATCGTCCAATGGCAAACAGCAATGACACACCTTGAAATGCAAAGCCTCACTTGAAACGGTCCCAGAAAGACTAGGTTCCTCTAGTCATTTCCACTCTGCAGCACTTAGCAGTGATGGAAAAAGGACAACCAGCAGGCAGAGCAAGAGAGCTTCTCATTGTTGTGAGGGGAAGGGACAGCAAGTCAGACAAGTCGCATCACTCACAGCCAGCAGATCCCATCTGGTCTGTCATTTTGGGGCAGATTCTCCTGCCACCCCAGTAAACACCTAAAGGACAAATACTATCATCTGCTGTTCAATTGTTTATTGTTTGCCACACCATTATCATCCCCACAGCTCCTGAACTAGTTTATTTTCCTGTTACCTGCCAGTCTGAAGCAGCAGTAATGCAGCCCAGAAGGCTGTGCTCCCACCATCTGCAGCAACAGAAGCACTTAAGAGCCTCCCAGGGTGGTTTCAGGACTGAGCAGATAAAAAACACAGACACTGGAATACAAACCAGAGATCTGAACTCAGTCATGACTGAATAAAGGCAATAATACAGAACATGGAACGTGGAGAAGATTACACAGGAACTATTCAGCTGCAAATAGGAGTAAAGGAACACGAGGGTTATTTATCTACTGAGAGGAGCAACCCATTCAGGACTCCCCATGTTTCTAGAGTCAAAAGCATGCCTTTATTTCCCTTATGAATGGGGACAAACATACATTGGGCTCTATATAAAATTTTCCTGAGCAGCTGCCCTGTTAGCTGACAGCCAGGTGACAGGGTTATGTCACAGAGTGCTGGACCAGGCTCCAGAGCTTGCTTGGGCATGGCACATCCTATACTGTCCTTACAGTGCAGCCAAGTGTGTAGGCTGTGCACAACCTCCTCTGCACAGGATGCCATCCTGGCTGTGTGCTAGCTCTAACGAGATGGGCCACATCCTAGGCCCATCATTGATTCCCTGCTGATGAATCTTTCAGAGCCTCCCTCTTCTTTTGCACTTCACAGAGACGGACCTCAAGGGATGGAAGGCAAATGAGCAACAAAGATTTTAGCTGGTGAGACCACCTGCTGCTGTAGCATTAGGAAAACGACATGATAATTTGCTTAACAGGGCTGGAGGCAGAAAGAGAATCAGTTATGTCCCACACATGCAGAACGTTTCTGAGCAGTGAAGGCAGCAGAATATGAGGAAGGGAATGTGGGTGCCAGGTGTTAGACGTTACCATCTATCAATCCATAAGAATGGAGAGTATACTCCAATAACCAGAACCACGTGCTTTAAGCAAGCTGAGGAAAAGTTCTGTATGTTCTGTTCACATCTTGTCTTCTGATCTCCAGCACTGCCCAGTCACAACCTGCCACAACACTGATTCTGTGGCCATCAATCCCTGGCTGCCTTCACAGCCCACCAGGAGCCACCAGCACATCTGGAATCACCTCAGCGTGGCAACCACCACCATCACCCTGGTGACCATCTCTACCCCAGCGGCCACCTCAGCCCCACGATGGACCCCTCAGCACCACGATCACAGAATATCAGGGATTGAAAGGGACCTCGAAAGATCATCCACTCCATTCTCCTTGTCAGAGCAGGAACACCTAGATCAGGTAACATAGGAATGCATCCAGAGAAGGATACCCCACAGCATTCCTGGGCATCCTGTTCCACTGTTGTTACCCATACTGTGACAGTTTTTTTTCTCATATTTATGTGGAACCTCTTACGTTCCAGCTTGCACCCCTTGCTCCTTGTCCCATCACTGGATATCACTGAGAAGAGCCTGGCTCCATCCTCCTGACACCCTCTATGTATTTATCAACATTAATGAGGTGACCCCTCAGCCTCCTCCAAGCTGAAGAGACCCACCTCCCTCAGCCTTTCCTCGTAAGGGAGATGCTCCACTCCCTTCAGCATCGTCGTGGCTCTGTACTGGATTCTCTCAAGCAGTTCCCCGTCCTTCTTGAACTGAGGGGCAGTGATGGACTCCTCAGCCTCATGATGGCCACCTCAGCTGTGTGATGACCACCCTCATCCCAGTGATGGACCCTTCTGCCCAATGATGGCCACCTCATCCCAATGATAGACCCTTCAGCCTCATAATGGCCACCTCAGCTTTATGATTGCCACCTCAGCCCCATGACAGACCCCTCAGCCCCACGATGGCTACCTCACCGCTGTGATGGACTCCTCAGCCTCATGATGGCCACCTCAGCCCTGCAATAGCCACCTCAGGCCCATGACGGCCACCTCAACTGTGCGATGGCCACCTCATCCCTGTGACGGACCCTTCAGCCCCGCGGTTCCCTCTCTCCAGGACAACCACCCCGCCGCCACCTCAGACCCTCTGCCTACTTCACTCCAGCGCCCACCACAGCTGCGGGGCGGCCAACTGAAGCCGCACGGCCCCGCAGCCCCGCCACGCTCACCGCCCCCTCAGCCCCAGCACGGAGTCGCTCCGCCCGCCATTTCCGGAGGGGGCCCACCCCGCCGTCCCGCTACCTGCTGCCGGGCGGCCTCGGCGTCTCGGTAGTACTTAACGGCGGCCAGCGCTGCCAAGGCGGCCAGGGCCAGCTCCAGCCGCGACGGAGCCGCGCCGGGAACCGCCATGGGCTCAGCGCTCAGCGGCGCCGCTCCGCCATGGCCGCGCCGGAGCGGGGAGGGGCCGGGATGAGGGAAGGGCTCCGCCCGCAGCGCGAGGCCCGGAGAGGGAGAGGGGGTAGTCGTATCTTTGTGCTTCACGGCTGCTGTGACTTGTCATAGAATCGCTCAGGTTGGAAAAGACCCTCAAGAGCATCAAGTCCAACCGCAACCTAACCATACATTACTCTAACAACGCTCTGCTAAATCATGTCCCTGAGCACCACATCCAAACGGTTTTTAAACACATCCAGGGATGGTGGTGACTCAACCACCTCCCTGGGGAGCCTATTCAGTGCTCAACAATCCTTCCTGTAAAGTTTTCCGTATATCCAACCTAAACCTCCCCTGGTGCAACCTGAGGCCATGTCCTGTCAGCTGCCAGCAGTGAGAAGAGACCAGCCCCGCTCCCACCACCATCATCTTTCAGGTATTTGAGGATATAAGCTCTCCCCTCAGCCTCCTCTTCTCCAGCCTGACCCATCCCAATTTCTACAGTTGCTCCCCATAAGATCTGTGCTCCTGTCCCTTTTAACAGTCAATACAAGTTTCACTTGCATTGCTTTCACAGGGATTTAAGACTCATGGCCATAAGGATGGAAGCGAATGGTCACTTTGCAGCCACAGGACAATTCTCACCTGCAGTCTGGATGGAGCTGGCACTGCTGCCATCCCTCAGCAATCCATGCTCTTTGCACCTCAGTCTTCTTTAAGTCCTTTCCACCCTCACCCTGGTTATGGACATCAGTGACACCCCAAACCTTGACACACTGTGTTCTCTGTGCTCCTCTGTGCAGTTGTCTTGTTGCTTCTTAGCACTCGATTGGCCAACAGATATATATTCAGTCATTTTAATCTTGTCCCTATCAGTCAGTCTCCTGCTCTTCCCTACATGCAATCCTGCACTGCGCTGAAATCTTGATTGCTCAGGAAGATTTAGTGCCGTGTTTTGGTGCTGCAGGGTTAGCAGTGCAGGATGGCTGAGCTCCCTAAGGGTAGCAGGAAGCAGTAGCATTTAATCTTGTGAAGCTTTTGCTGTTTCCTAAGCCTACCAAATCATTTCTGTTTTAGGTTTAAGGAGTGCTTTGGTTAGAATGCATGACCAAGAGCTGTGAAGAAAGCAGTGTGAGCTGCTCAAGGAAGAGGCCAATAACCCTGAACAAAAACCAGGAGTGTGGGGTTGTGAGAAATTCCCAGGACCAGCAAAAAAGCACAGTGTGTTTTCATAGGAACAGAGTAGTGCTGCACAAAGGTTTGGACTGGGAGGTAAGTGGTTGGAGAGCTGGTTGACAGCAGTCTCAGTCTGAACCTATGTATTCTGGGGTGCATTAAACACAGCACAACCAGCCAGTCAAAAGAGGTGATTCTCACATATTTACCATTGGTCTGGCCTCACTTAGAATACTGTGTGCAGTTCTCAATTTAAAGAGGGTGTTAAGATGCTTGAATGTGTCCAGAGGAACACAACAAAGCTGGTAAAAGGGCAGGAAGGAATGTCCTATGAGAAGCATCTGAGGACACTGTGTGTTAAGCTTGCAGGAGAGATTGAGGAGTCACCTCACTGCTCTCCACGACGTCCTGAGGAATGGAAGTGTTCATCTTTCCTCCCTGGTATCAGCAGCAGGATGCATAGCAATGGAACAAAGCTGTGTTAGGGAAGGTTCAGACTGGACATCAGGAATAACTTATTTATTGTGAGGGTAGTTAGACACTAGAACTGACTTCATAGAGAGATGGCTGTCCACAATTAGGAGGCATTTGGATAATGCCCTTCAACGTAATTTAACTTTGGTTCAGTTCCAGAGTACCCTGCCAGGTGGAAGGGACCTACTGACAAAGATATTGAGTCCAACTGAAACTATTCTATTCTAAACACAATGCCCTAGAATGGGGCACCCAGTAACACATAAACACCAGGTTATTCACCACTCAGATCAGTGCTGTTACATCTGCCTGGCAGAGGGAGGGGGGGGAGGGCTGCTTCTGCCACCCTTTAGAAGAAAGTGTTCACAAAACTCTATCGCTGCTTTTTGCCCCATCAAAGAGCATCGCTTGGGCCATGGGGAGGAAATGGGAAGAAGAGAATTAAAAGAGCACTGAAATAATGGTTAGGAATAGAGACAAGGGCGAGTGAGTTGATCTCCACATAAGATGTGCTTTAAACTTTCCTAGACTCACCAGGTTGGACAGAGAGGCGTAGAGAGCTTTAGTTTACCTCAAATAACCTAGCAAGTGCTTTTAGAGCATAAAATATAACAGGATGAGACAGCTCTGAAACAGGATAAATATACCTGAGTGTCTGGGAAATGAGCAAGAGGTGACATGAAATGACAGACCCTGCAGATGGAAAAGGAGACCTGATAGTGGCTGGCAGAGCCAAAATGGTATCATGTAGATAAGAAGCAGAGGGGCTCATTTAATATCTGAACCATTTCCAGTGTCATCAGCGAGCATATAAAAAATGACGGAGTTGAATTATTTGGTAGGAAGAAGAATGAAAGACAAAAGGTGAAGTAATTCAGGGCATCTGCTGGGAACCAATTCTCCTCGAAGGAGAACAAAACCAACTTCTGGCTCTGTGCTGCTGGTTCTTGAGATTATCCATTACAGTACTGAGGAAGAATTTCAAACGTCCAGACGTCTGCAGTGGCCCACCCAGGCACCCTTGTTTCAAAGGAAATCCTCCTGAGAGAGAAATAACGAGGAAGATTTCCATCATGAAAATTCACCCAGCAGGAAAATGCTGTCCTGCATTCCTCTTCTGCCAGCAGGGAGAGTCCAGACAGAAGAAAGAAAAAATAGGAAGAACTTGGCAGCAGAAATGGAAAGCTTGTATTGAGCTTTTTTGGAGTAGGACAGGTTTTCCATACGCTGGGACACAGAGCACCTCCATGTTCTAGAGTGGTACGACCTGAGAGGAGAGAAACCCCGTCCTCATTTAAATTTATGGCCTCATTCCCATCGCCTGAAACTTGGCCTGTTTTAAAGTCAAAGTGATCATTACGTAATGGAAGGCAGCATTAAAATCGGAGCTCTGCCCACAGATGGACAAAGTACCTGGAAACAGAACAGCCCCTGAGAAGTGAGTGCTGGTCAGACTGCAGCCCAAGAAATCCTTTGGAAAGCAGGAAGGAATGGGGAGTATTGGTCTGGCTTCACATGGGGCCTCTCATAGGGGACAAGAATTACCGAGATGCGTTTATTGCAGCTTGCATCTCACGGTAGATGCACTGTGACACAAAACTACTCAGGCAGACATGGGAACACATTTCATCCTAGAAAAGGAAGGGGCAGCAAAGCTGCAGTGTGAAGTTTGGTTCAGACATTTCAGAAGAGAGCATTCAGAAGAGTATGAGCCAGCACACCCCAAATTCCCATGTGCTTGTTCCCTTGCATTCCTCACTTCCATTTTCTATCCATTCCAGCAAGCCACTCACATGGGCTCTCTGGTCAAAAGCACTGACAATGCAAGGGTGTTTTACTGAAAGGATTCTGATTCTATGATTCCAATTACCTGTCTCCATAGGGAATGAAGCCACAGACCCAAGTGCAATGAGAAGTAATGGCTGAAACTTTGGAACCACTGGTAGCTGCTCAATGCATCATACATGAAACAATCAGATATGCGTTTATTTTCTGGACTGCTTTGTCTTATTCTCTTGTATGGTCAATTGGCAACAGCCAGCCATTCTACCAGTTACTGGTTTTCATCTCTAGCACGTGATGGAGCTTTTATCAGAACTCTGTTTAAAGGAAATTCCCTACTGACATAAACCAGGATCACGTTCTGATGCTGAAAATTAACCCAGTCATCTCAGTTCCTGAATCTGAATGCAAGGGAGGAAATAGGAAAGAACCCAGGCTGATACATTTCCTGCTAAGGTGACTCTAAAGTACAAAACACCACAGATCAACAGCATGATTGAATCACAGGATCATAAGGGTTGGAAAAGACCTATAGGGTCATATAATATAATATATAACATATTATATAATATAATATATAATATATATAAAAGACCTCTAGGGTCACATAATCCAACCATCAACCCATCCCCACCACGCTCACTAAACCACATCCAAGTCATGCACCCAATGTGGGGCTTGAAAGCAAAAGGCAGGAAGGCAGCCCGAAGACACCTCACTAAACCACGTCCCTCAACACAGCGTCCACATCTATCTTCCCACATCTTTTCTGTTAGACATTGAAAGTGAAATCTCTGGTCCAAGTGTAACACCCCATTCATCCACCTGAAGTATGAAAATCGAGGGGTTTCCCATGTGGACAAACACAAAAATCCTCCCGCTCCCACCTAGTGGGAAGCACACAGAGAAGAGCTGAAAGCCCAGAGCTGAGGGCCCTGCGAGCATCCAGCCAAGGCTCACGGAGTGAGGAGAGAGCAGAAGCATTTCAGAACACCACCGAGGCAAACATTTTCATTACCTGCATTGCTGTAGGACAGAAGAATCCCAGCTCAGGTCTGTGCCTTGGAGCAAAGCTGATCCTTGGAAGCAATCTTTACTCCTGCTGAACGCAGACACGCTTAATGCAATGCCTGTGATTAATCCACTGACTTGAGTGACCAACTGAGAGTATCTGTAGGCACAGCCAGAGGTGTCTGCAGAACTGCAGTCTGCAGGAGTGGAAATTTTAAGGATGGCTGTTTGCAACAAAAAGCTTTTTTTTGTGACCGGTGCCACGAGTGTCGTGGTAAGCAAACTTATCTGTCAATAAGCTTTACATCAACAGGCCTGCTGGGCAGCTAAGGAGACTCTTATTGCTAACACAGCCACTGAACTGCAAAAAAGCAGTAGCTTTCCTCCGTAAGTGTGTGCAACTTTGCTAACACCATCCCTGCTCACTCACGTGGAAGAGCAGAGTTTTAACCCTGCACCAAGGATCTGTTCCTAAAGGAAGCCCGAAATACCCTATGGGGAGTTATGTTTTACCAGGCAAACTGTTACGAGTGATTCCAAGACCACATATTTTAATGTATGGAATTCCCTCAATCCATTATAAATATTATCTGGGCTCAGCTGACTTCCCCAAAATCAAATCCCTCAGATAAGACAATGCCTTCCCAAGATGTTTATTTACCAATTCCAAGGCCAAGCTTGCCAGTCCACAGCACTACCCAAGGAAGAGAGATAACTCCACCTTTGATAACCTTATTTCTCCTGGGCAATTCACATCCGTGGGTTTCAAAACACATTTTTTGTTCCCACAATTTGCTCCAAGCAACTTCAAATGGGGAAAAAAAATGCTCCAACTTCCGAGGGCTGTGCAGCTTTGCATCGGCCAGAGGAAAGACAGGCAGGAGGAAGCATCCCACATCCAGCCCCAGCTGCAGGAACTGCCAACCCACACTGCTAAGCAAGGGCTCCACGACTCCCAGGGTCTCTGCACAGCCGGAGTCACACGCTGAGGACACACAGGGTGAACAGCAGGGGCACACAGAACAATCTGGCTTCAATTTTTTACTTACTTTTTCTCCTATTACTTCATTCCAAAGCAAACTTACCTGGGGATTATTTACTTTTTGGCTAGAAAATAAGATATCTATTAGAACTGCTGCTAACCTGTATCAGACAGTGAACAAGCAATATAAAAGAGTGGTGCAGATGGGAACTGCTGTCCATTTTCTGGCTAGATAACGCTGGAAATCAACATATCATGAGAAACATTCCTGAAAGCAACCAGTGTTGTCAGTCATTTCAACAAGCACGATGCAACAAGCCTTTGGCATATGGCTTTAAAGTAGGATCAACCCAGAAATGCTTTTTATTTTACAAGACCTATATTCTGTTCACAGATTTGACTTTTACAGCAGTGGAATTATTACAAGTGATTCGTAACATTGAGTTCCAAATCAAAGTAGAAAAGCACAAAAACGATAATGGAAAGTTAAATGAGATATGATGTGTGGTAAATGTGTTCTAAGAGCACAGGAAAAGAATATAAAAATACATTAGGATAAAGAATTTTGCTGACAGGTTTTGCTTTAGTTACAGTTTTGACACCACTTAGAAAGCACAGGATATTGAAAACTGTTAATTAGAAAGGTGATAAATCCAATATAAAAGGCGAAAACGAAACAGAAAAATGAAGGGAGGGGGGTGGGTGTGTTGTGGGAAGTCTATTTCATGGAAACTTCCAGTCCTTTGGCCACTATAAAGCAAAGTCAGTGGATTTCATATAAATTCTCTGTAGAAAGGAATGTCTGTGAACTGTGTACAGTATGGCCCAGAATAAACATCTCATTATCAGGCTATTAGAGCTCCTCACAGAGGAAAATAAGGTGCTTACGTCTTGGTTTCATCTTCCCAATAGAATACTGTCCGGAATTGGACTAGTGCCCCAAAATACCATTTCAGGAACGACACAAATTCCTTTAATGGAAAGGAAATGCAGTAACCTGCCGATGCTGTGGGAGCAGGGTGCTGGGCAATGGCCTCACTATTGCACGCTTGCTTTAGCTTTAAAGTTTGAGTGGTTGACTGGCAGGGGGTGAGCCTCTGTGTTGAACACCCAGTCGTCCAGAGACAGCACGTCATCTTCACAGAACAGAAGATAGAGGTACCTGCAGCCATCAGGGCAAGAGGGAAGAAGATGGACACAAAGGGAGATTAAAAGAAGCTCAGGTGGGACTCCAAGCATGCACAAGAGAGCCAGACTGAGATGGGGCTGCTGCTAGCCTCAGCTCCCATAACTCAGGGTGACAGGTTTCCTGACAGCCTGCTCCACTCTCTTGCTGAAAGCTGCCATCCCTGGAGGAAGCACACAGAATGGAGCGAGTACCTGTGCTCAGCCACCCCACAAACGCTGCCTCAAGCCACTACCAGAGGCAGATCTGCAGCAAGGGACAGCAAATACACACTACAGTCAAACCTCCTCCTTGTGCAGGGCATTAACCTGACAGAGGGGACAGCTGTCACTTAAAACATCAGAGCTTCCCACTCGTGTAGAATAGCTCTGGATGGCAGGAAGAGTCCTTTAAACCTAGCACATAAGAAAAGTCCTGCAGACTGCCTCTAGCAGCAATAGTTCTAATGAGGAGGTTATTAAAGCTTTGCCACACCCTAACCCTTGGCCCAAATTTCCCCACATAAAGTAAAAAACTTTCCTTAATAGAGATTTATGCAGGCAAAATTGTTGATCTTGCAAGAATTGTGCTATTCTGACACGACCTTTGTGATACCAGACTTACTTCAGAGTCTCTGCAAGGAAAAAACTCTGCTGCATGTTGTCATGGGTTGGGACCGTGGTGTAAACATCTCGGATGCCAGAAAACCCAGCCTCTACTCTGCAGTGTTTTTCCAGAGCCTGAGAAAGGAAAAGAAACCTCAGTAACACGCAGCAGCATGGACCAAACATTAATCGTGGGCTGCATTGAAAGTCCACCTTACAAATCAAATTCAGAGCTCGTAGCAGCTTCTGCCTCTCACTGAAGTTAACTGGTGGTTACTCCAGCCTCCAGGAATAAAGCTAGCTCTAATGCAACAGCAAGAGAAACATAAACTGCCTCAGCGGGGTGATTGATTGACCTTGACATTACACACAGCAAAAACAGATCTCAAGTGGCAACTCCAGCTGCTTGCAGAGCCTCTTTTCCAGGGCCCCAGATGAATGATGGTTCTGCCACTGAAATGCAGTCCCTGCTACGATGCAGGGCAGCAGCCAGACAGCACGAGCTAGGAAGAGGTTAGGGGCTTTCTGGTTGGGATGCTGTAGAGGGAAGAAGACAATAAGACAAAGGGCAAAGCCAGGTTTGCTGCTTTTCCCTGGCGAACTCGAAACCAATGGTTCAGAGCACTCCAGATACAAGGCTGAGTCCTTTTTGCAGAAAGCTCTCACATCAACAGCAGGCCTTGCTGGCTGCAGCTCTCTTCTCCATGAACTTCTGCTGTTTTGACTGATTTCAGTAGAGCCCCAAAGGGTGAAGAAAGCATTCACTACAACCAGCAAAGAAGCTGCACTGAGCTGAGCTGTTTTGTTTCCTTCTGCCCCACTGCAAATGTTTCTCAGCCCCTCACGTTTTAAGCAATTTCTGCTCTTTTTCCTAACTTGAAGGAGAGATTCTTGTCAGAATCCAGCAGCCTGCAACAGAGTTTTCCAGCCATACCTTCACGACCTCCCAGCCCCACTGCCTGTACTTGACATCGTGTGTCAGCCTCCACATGTACACGTAGCTTTCCACCACCTCTGGGCGCAGGATGTAGTAGCGCTCGCTCAGTCTGGTTGCCATGGCTTCAGTTCCAGCATCAAAACGAAAGGCTTCAGGGCCAAGTTTGGTATCTAAACAAAATCACACTCAGTAATAATCAGTTTGAGCAAGTAAACAGACTGCCTAACTGCTTTTATGCTGTTCAGGATGCAGACGTTTGACTCTTGCGTGAGGTCAGAAGAGAAGATCAGCCATGGCTGTGTACACGTGTCAGAGTTACTGCTCATCCTGTGGTATGTCTGGCTACTACTGAAGCTGAGGATGAAGTGTTTCTGAGGGTGAATACAACTGAAAAAAACAAAGACCTGGACCAGATTTGAGTGTGGAGAGAGCAGAGTTCAGCACTGCAAACAAACTCAGGACCCAGGTGAGGGCATACAGAGAGGCTGACCATTTCCTAACGCCTCAAGGAGAAAAGTCAAACCCTGTGACTGAACCTGCCATCACTGAGATGCACTAAACTGTTTTTGATGCACTGCTCCCAGACTGGGGTTGTTGTTTCACAGCCACCAGTAGAGCAGACTGAGCCATTTCAACTGCACTGGTGCATGGAAGCTCTAAGGAGAGGTACCTGGGCCCTGCAACCACTTCCTCTGCCTTTCCTTCTTGTCTACTTGTCTACTGTCTAGCCTTAAAAAAAGGACATCACGTGGATGGGGAAAGCTTAATCCATTTCACTGCTATTTCATGAATAAAACATTACAAGTACCTTGATTTTTATTTTTGAGTGCCCCTTGTGCAAAGCTCTCAGTCTCTCACAAACATCAGCTAGTATTCAGATCATACCTTCAAGGCCTACTTACATCATCGTGCCACATCAGGCTTCTCTTGCTGCACCTGCACGTTTACCTCATGGCTGTGTTTCAGGTAGTCATTTCATTTTTATACACACTTTGCACACTTTCTGTGGGCCCTCCTATCTGCACGGGGATCTAATAGTGTCTGCTAGTTGTGCTATTTGCTGAGAGCCATGCACAGACACTCTGCAAACAACCTGCAGAGATGACAGCACTGTAATCAGTGTGGGCAGGCCTGCCATTGTCCTTTTGATGCTGATGGATACTGTTAAAGGTGAAAATTGGCTCCAGGCACTCACAGCCAGAGGATTTTTAGTTTGGATGATTTGCTTTATTTCTCTCAGTGCTGGGGGGAAAGGAGAAAAAAAAACACTAATAAAATCACCTACCTTATTTGCAAATATAATTTCAGGTTAACCTAAAGCTTGTTAGGCAAGCATGCCAGGCCACAACTGCCAATACAGCCTCGCTGATTTGGTGAAGCAATCTTTGCAACCAGTGCAGACAGGATGTGTTTGACAAGGTCTTGGAAAGGTGACTGCTGCTTTTCTGCCTGCAGGCTCAGAAGAGCTATAGAGATGCTTTCAAAGAAGGGAGTAGAGTCCAAAGCAAGCTTATCTTGCTGAAAGCCCTGTAGGCAGAAAATTTACCCAGTCTCTCATTCATTGCCAGTCACTGCTCTCCCAAGCACTGACTGATAAGCACACCGTGTAGGTGAAATACATTGTACTGGACTTGTGAAAATGAAAGACTTAACCAGCCTCTCCTTAGACAGCAGGGAAGGGATGAGTAATTTCATTTTTCCAGTTCCTATCAGCAGCTGCAGGTCTCCTGCTGGTCTTCTCAGCTGCTCTGCTCCATAAAGTGGGACACCTTGCAGTTAATCACTGTTAATCTCCTATTTGAGTTTGCACAGGGATGTGAAAGGATAGACTCAAACTGTGGTCTTGCTGGGAGAAGGCTAGTTCTGGGACTGCCCTGGGACTGCTCTGGGACTGCTCTGGGACAGGGAGGCAGCCCTATGATTCAGCTCTGGCTTCACCTCCCAGCTCTGCCACAAGAGCACACATCTGTCTGTCCTTCTGCTCCAGCTGTCTGCTATGCATAATACAGTTTTCTATTCAAGATAAAAAACTGGTGAAAATTAGGAGGGATGAAGATGCTGCTGAAGCACAAAACACTCTGCTGCACCCTCTGCCACATGAAAACTCAGTCTCTCAAGCTGCAGGCTCTTCCTTACTAATGGTTTCCAGGCAGCCCACAGGTTTACCTGAGCGTGCATAAGACTCATGACACGTGTTTGTTATTTCTGCAGCAAGATCCATGTAGTGTTGCTTCCTCTCTTCTCCACCATGTTCAGCTCCCAGTGCTATCATGCCCCCAGAGAAGCAAGCCAAGTGGCCCATTTTGTGGTCCAAGATGCCTCCCCTCCATTCAGCAATGTAGGTCAATCCTCCCGCAGATTTTTTGACCAAATGCTTTTCTATTGCCTAAGGAGATGAAAAGCAGGATCTTAGGAGACTCAGTGGATAGGGTGAGGAGTGAATATCAGATGGACTCAAAGACATACAACACTTCTAGCAGAAACAGTCTGATGAACAATGTCCCCCACCAAAGACAGAGGCACCAACCTGCTCCTTACCTCTAGTGCATCATCATACATCTTTTTTGCTTCAGAGTCCTTCTTGTCTGACATCAGCCACGACTTGATGAGATACTCATAAAAGCTGTCTCCGAGCCCTCCAATAGAGACATGGTCTGCAGTGGGAAAGTCAAAGAGCTCGGGTTCAGGGCATGCAGTGTGTAGCTGTGTTAGTAAGAGCAAATAACCACTTCCTATCTGATGTCTTTTTCTTTCCTCCTCTCCAGTTTTCTGGGAAGGGTTTGCAGCATCACTACTTTAGAAAGGAAGAAAGGTGGAAAGTGCAACCCAAAGAAGAACATTCTTTCCCTTTATAAAACATCTTACAAGTTCACTGAAGCCATTCGGATGTCCTATTTTCCACGTTATTGGTACTACAACTTGGAGATACCTCTCATTTATGAAGCCATCATCACAAATCCCAGTCCCATAAACAAAGTGCAGTGGCAGGTATTGACAGACCTCTACCTACACGAAGCTGCCAGGTGCTGAAAAGGAGAACGGATGTTAGATCAGCTATGGCTGCCAGAAAGGGACTGCTGCAGGGTCCTCCAGGTTCTGCCATTGGTATTCCTGTCTCATAGCGGGATGGGAAAGGCTGTTGGAGCATTAAAACAGCAGTGTCAGCTGTAAGGATGTGCACTGAGTATTTTTCTTCTGGAGAACTCTGATTTTCAAGGCTACCTCATCAGATGCTTTGACCTTAGCAGAGAGGAGGACGCTAACAAACTGCACGCTGACACAGGAAGGACAGCTGCAGGTTGCTGCCTGGCAGGGTGCTGCTGGATGGATTTATATCTTTAAACCATACCACAGGGGAAGCAGCAACACCAATTCTGTGAAGCAGCCAAGAACGCCCCTTCTTAGAAGAACAGGAGAAATTACCCCCCATGGACTGAGCAGTCCCTGTTAATTAACTGTGTCCACCTCTGTGCCTGCACGCTTCCTCATTTTAAAAGTAAGCAGGTGCAGCAGGGTTTTGGAGTTAGCTGCTCAGGTTTTTACTTCCCCTTTTATTGTACATCTCTAATGCCCCGAGGCTTGTTCTAAACGCTAAGTCCTACCAATAGGAGAGATCAGCAGCCACGCATTTTCCTGACCTTAAAGGCAAACATGCCTCCCACAGCATGTCCAACGATCCATGGAACAATCCATAGCACAACAGAGAGATCAGACGCACGGATCCAGGAGAAAAAAAACAAAAGAGGGCAGAGTGTTTACAAACAACGGCTGCACGGTCTGTCTCCAAAGAGATCTGTGTGATCTTAAGTGTGTCGCTCATAAAATCACCAAAGCAGGAGCTCTGGTACATAATTGCTTTCCATATGGCAGCAGCTCTGCCAGTGTTTTCCTCTGAGGCACTGTGCACAAACAAATCTTTCCCTCCAGCAGGGGACTGCACCCTGATATCCTGAAGGTAAGGACTGCAGGTACAGCACTACCTCTTCACCTAGAATTGCTGCCCAGCCAGGTCAAAGATTCCTCTCTTAAGAAAATCACTGCAATTCCAAGAAAAACATCTTCCTGCAAAGAGCTTTAATGATGAGAGAAAATGAGAGTCTGGCACCTACAGGGAACATCTCTGTGGCAGACAGCAGCTGCCTCCCCACTTTGGCCCTAATCTATCTTGCATCAGCAGTGTTGTAGACGCAGAAGAGGCTGATTAGCCTTTTCCCTCACTGGAATATGGATTCAGACCACAAATGTCACATTATGAGCAACAGCCACAGCAGTCTGTGCTGTAAGTTGCCCCCATAAAGCCTAGGAGAATTAACACCCTTTTGTGTAAGTTTCCATACCCCAGAAAAAGTAATCAGAGGCTACTTTTAATAAGCTCTGAGCACCAGCAGGCAATGGGTCCATCTATATGTCAGCAATAGGAGTTCAGAACAAGGAAGCCAAATCAGCAGATAGAAATAGAGTTAGTGGTAGAAAAGATTAATCCTGAGTATCAAGCTGAGTATTTTAGACATCTGAATTAAAAGCACAGCTCTTCAGTTTCCCAAAGATTCAATCATGATGAGTTATGGCAACAGATCCAAGGGGCAGGCACTGCTCCTCTCAGCACCAACAAATAGGAAGCGTTAGGGCTGCTTCTGGGAAGGTGTCCCATCAGCTGCTGGGAATAACACAAAGGAAGCAGCACTGCAGGGGTGAAGGAGAAGGCTGGAAATTCGTTTTTCAGGTGGAACATCTCACAGCAGCTCTGCAGAGACAAATGTGAAGGGAAAGCTGAACTGCTGAGGAAGGGATTGGAATGAGTGGGAAGATCAATCTGTGGGACAAAACAAAGCCTGTTTTCTTTCTTCACAGACAGCTCTGGTTTAACGAGACAGCTGCACTCATTCCAGGTACTTTGCTGGGGCGCTGCTCGAGTCAATCTCTGTCCCTGACAATTGCTTCCTAAAAAGAATGGACAGACCAAATGCAGCATGCAGGACTGAGCACAAACTGATACCTACGCTGCACCCAATTCCCCGTCACCGGGCTGAGGAAGTTGGGATAAAGGCCCTGTGGTTTCTCCACTCTTTTCAGGACTTTGCGGATGTTGAGCACCTAGGAGAGAACAGAGACAGAACTGTGTTACTTCTCTGCTGAAAAGAACCAACATCAGTGGTTTTCACCATACTGAGAGCTCTGTCATTCACCAGTGTCACCCCTGGCTGAACACAGCACTGCCAGCCACCATGCAAGCAGAACTTGATGACGTGGCTCTGCAGTGAAAGACCCTCCTGCTGCACTCCTCAGTGCAATGCAGTTCTGTGGGATTCTAAAAGCGGCTCTAAAAACCCTGCAGGGCCCCAGTTCTGCAACCATTAGCAGCAGTTTCCCAGCACTGGTTCAGACACAATCCCAAAGGGTGGGAGTGGATGGGATGTGGAAGGTGATTTCTTTTTCCAAGACAAACGGACAGGAGCAGCAGGACTGAGTGACCCACACAGTACTTACGTTCCCCACGTGGTCACTTCACAAGATGAGCTGGTGCCTTCAGTTTCAACAACCAACAGCCCCTTTAATATGCTAGAACAGTCTTACACTCCAAAGCCTCTCTTGGCTTCACCCCAATTAAATCCAACAAGCCTTTCCCATAAGGGATGCCATTAAACGGGAAGCAGCATAAATATTCTACTAAAGCCTACAGAGCAGCTAATATGCTCTATAAACCTTTTATAAAATCAGACAATCTGTGCATAAAAGCTGGCTACAGACTGCAGTTGGTACTTCCAACTATGTCGTCAGGCTGCATAATATTTACTGAATTTTGGTAGCATGGTGTTTGAATAAAGACACAGATGGATTTTATTCCTGCTAAAATCTCACAAGTCCCAAGCTGCAAATTAATGAGTTGATCTGTTTCTCTGAAGTCATTTCCCACAGGATGAGCTGTTTTGAGCCCCTATCATCCTACGTTTTCTCTCTCAGAGGGTATAAAGATGAATGCCATACAACTTCTGTGGCACACAGCAGACATGGGCAGCTCAGGGGAGTCCAATAGAAAAGTTCTGACCTTACAACTCTACAGGCATAAGAGATAAAGAGGAAAACATGTTACAGTGGGGACAGTGGCTTGGTTTGGCTCAAAATGCCACAGTTTGAGCCTGGAATACAGATGCAATTCTGGCTGTCGGTGTAGCATCAACTTGCACTTGTGTTTTCAGTGCTCACCTCTCCCTTCCTTCCTTACAAGTGATGGAAAGAGGCAGATGAAGGGGCTGGCAGCAAATGTAAATGCTCAGAGAAAACATTGGGGTTAATGCTTTACATAGCTAATTGGTGTGATGGGACCCGCGAGAAGAGCTGTCAGTGACCCTTTTAGGGAGCTGGTGCATAGGATGCTCTGAGTCCTGTGACCTTTGCACCCTGCAGGATACAGGCTTCTGAACTCA
Organism: Pavo muticus; assembly: GCA_016647715.1. Lineage (NCBI taxonomy): Eukaryota > Metazoa > Chordata > Aves > Galliformes > Phasianidae > Pavo > Pavo muticus. The sequence goes on along the minus strand of JACDJE010000166.1, from coordinate 1,652,350 downwards.
TGTCCCGCTTTGGAAGGTTTCTCCTCTGCAAGCTGTGCTGGTGCTGGGAAGAGGGGACAGCTGCCAGGCTCCCTGCAAACCAAAGTGCTGCTCTACTCCAGCCCTGCCCCCACGAGGACGAAGAGACCAACGATGGAGTCGGGAGTACTTGCCTTTTCTGCAAACACTGGGTTGCCAGAGAGCTCGGTGAGATGCAGGAATTCTAAGTGCAAGGTACCAAATTCTGCTAAGATGCTGCTTCCGGCAGATGCCCAGCCCCAGCTCCAACTCATGCCACTGCAAGGAGAGAAAAGAACATTCAGTGCCATGAAAATACAGCCAAAGCCTGAGGTCACCCCGCTGCCCCAGTGCAAACTTCGCCTTTCCTTCTTGTACTCCACTGCCCCAGGCTGCAGCTCTGCACCTCTCTGAAAGCTGTGCAGACACCGAAGGTGACCTCTGCCCGTGGGTCAAAACAGCCCCTGCAGGTTCTTGCTGAGGGAAGCGTGGCTGAGCTGCCTCAGAAGCAGCATGGCTTTTATTTTCACTTCTCTTTGCAAGAACTGCTTGTGGTTGGCGCAGATGAGGCAGCACATTTCCAGTGTTTTTGGAGAAGAACAGCAGATAGCATCTAAAAGCTAGGCTACGAAAACAGAAGTGCTTATGTTGTTTATGAGAGGCTAAACCAACGATCTTTCTGAGGCAAAAAAAAGGTTTCTCCTCCATGTGATATAAAGAAAACCATTCCAGGTCCAGAGCAGTTTGTTTCACCTCCAGGCAAAAAGAGCTATTAGATAAGCAATATGCTCCCAGCTTCAGACAGCTCGGTCGCTCACTGCCACACATCAGCCTTCCCTCCAAAGGGTCAGGATGCTCTATGACCAACTTTTGCTTTGAAGACATCATGGCTAAAATGGGTACCCCAATAACATCAAGTGTTAATGGATGAAAGTGTTTAGGGATGGGCTGAAAGGCTCAGAGCGCTCAGCCCAGAGGAACACTGGTGTGAGTGACACGTTGGACTCATCTGCTGAACCTGGCAGGAGCTGTCCCTAGGATGGGTGTACTAATTGATCCCTAACTGATTGGTGTTCTCTTATGGATCACCAATTACTGCACTGATAGTGGACTGTAACAAATATGACCTCACAAGCAAACTGCTTCCTGAGCTGGTTCAGATGAGAGTTCAGAAGCAGCTGAACGAGGCTGTTTTCATTGCAACAGCAGCTCTGTGGGGTCACAGTGGCTGCCAACCCTTCCCTGGGAACTTCCACCCAAAACATGCAGCAAGCTGCTGCCTGCAGGGACCCCGCTGCCAAGAATCCAAGCTCTGGGTGACAAATCACAGTAGAACTCAGGGAGAAGTGGTCTGGAGGAAACAGAGTATGTCTGCTATTTGCCCTGGGGTTAAAGAACGGCCTAAAAATGACCCCTTGCAGGAAAACATTTTTTCAGCATTAGACTAGACAAACTGGATCTTCATACATGTCCTATTCTACAGCATCTCAGAAGAAGCCACCTTATCAAGGATCCCAGTCTGCAAGACAAAGGAAGATGCCTCTTTAGTCCCTGTTTGAGTTTTCCTTAAACACTGCCCAGTGCAGCAACACCAAAAGCACTGCATTATCTTCCCTCATTCCAAAGCAGCAGAACAGCACAAAGCCAAAAGAGAGACCAGGAGAGGAGGGTAGTGAGGAAGGATCTGGGGATGCAGAGAGCTTAGGGAAGCTATGAAGAAGGGAGCTGGAACAGGAGATGTACTCCAGGACCTGGCAGACAACATGGCTATCAGACTGCCAGGATGGAAAACAATATCCTCTATGGGATACGATACTGAAGCCTGTGTGAAAACACATGGCCATAGGGAAACCCATCACTGGGGAGGGGACAAGAGGAAAATGCCCTGTGAGGTGTAAGAACAGAGAAAGGCAGCTAGCTATAGGAAGAGGGGACGGAGATGTCTTTCTATTTGGGTCCTCAAAAATTGACTTAAAGCCAACTTTTGTTTGTTTCACATTTCTGAACACCGTTCCTACCCACCTACTAAAGCTACCACCAACAAAAGCCTACACAGAATCACAGAATGGCCCAGGTTGGAAGGGACCTCGAGGATCAAGAATCTCCAACCCCCCTGCCACGTGCAGGGCCACCAACCTCTACATTTAATACCAGCTCAGGCTGCCCAGGGCCCCATCCAACCTGGCCTTCAACACCTCCAGGGATGGACGGGGCATCCACAGCCTCTCTGGGCAGCTGTTCCAGCACCTCACCACTCTCATAGTAAAGAACTTCCCCCTGACATCCAACCTTAATCTTCCCTCCTTCAACTTCAAACCATTTCCCCTTGTCCTGCTGTTATCTGCCCTTTCAAAGAGCTGACTCCCCTCCTGTTTATAGGCTCCCTTTAGGTACTGAAAGGCTGCAATGAGGTCACCTCGTAGCCTTCTTTTCTCCATGCTGAAGAAAAGTGCTATAGTGCTACAAGACCTGTGCTTTTGAGCCGATGAGGTCTCTGCAATTAGCAGATGCTTGGAGAAGTCGAACTGGTGAGGCAATCCCTTCTTGCAAAACTCTTCTGGGCTCTGGCTTGGCCCTGACATTCGGGTTCTCACAGCATCACTTCTTTGCTCTGTTTCCATTTCCACACGCTATCTCAAACTGAATAACTCCCTCATGGCCTCTGGCTGTTCATCATGTTCCAGCACTAGTAAGACAACAGATTTAGCTCACATCATCCTTACTCCTAAATCAATTGATGCTCCAAGCCCTCACAGCAGTTTCGTGGCCCTGATGCCAGAGCTCATGCCAGTAACATGGTGGATTGCGGGCTCAGTCTCATTCTTATTTCCTTTGCACTTAGAAAAGGTCATCAGCAAAACATCTGGGGAACGTCTAGCCAGACACAGATGGTTTCAATTGTCTTCACAAAGGGCACAGGACGATTTGGCATTTCTGTGAAAGGTTAGTCTATGCCGAGTCTTTATCAGTTACAGAAGAAGCAAAATGCCTCTTCTGTAAAAAGAGACCAAGTCCTGGTGGCAGTGGATTGAATTTTCAGTGGAATGACGTGCAGATGGAACAACCAAAGGGTGACAGTGGGATTTAAGCAATGGATCACTATGAGCCAAACATCTGACAGTCTTGCACTTCACAGATGGGAGCCAAACAGGAGATCTGGGCTGAGAGATGAGTAATGATTTTCATGGCTGCTGTTCTGAGTTTTGCAAGAGGGGAGGATGAAAGGCTTTTGTTAACCCACATTTCCTGCTGTCTGTGCCTCAGCTGGCATGCAGCTTTTAGCCAGGAGAACTTGTCAGTAGGCATCAAGAAGAACCAATGAGCCCTTATTGGCAGGGAACGGTGTCTGCTGGTGAGAATCAGAGACTGGGAGCCCAGCCTACAAGTTTGCCTCTCTTTTCCAAGCGTCCTTCAACAAGCTGTTTAAGCCAGTTCTCCTAAAGCTCCCCTCCAGCAAGAGGCCACCACCTACCTGAAATCAAATGCCGTGGCTCTAAGTGAAGGCTACACACCTGGCTGAGTGCTGCCAGCAGGGAGAGAAATAGAGGATCTGTATCTCCTGCCTTTCTAGCAGCAGAACTGTCAGTCAGTCCCATCCAGTTCCTTTCCCAATCTCCACAAAAGCAGAACCTGGATCAATTCATTTGCATCTGATTGGGCACACTGCAGAACGTACAGACTACAAATAACCTTTCAAAGAAAATGAGAATGAAGGAAATGCTACTGCAGCAGGGAGGCCTGCCAAGAATTAGAGGAAGAAACTAGTCCAAAATTAATAAAACACAGCTGGCTTTGAGTCACCTGCAATCTCTGCCAAGGCACTTCTTGGTTCTGAGTTGGCAAAACAAATGACCTCGAAGAATCTGCACTAGAGGGGGGGCAGCTCTGAGAACCTGCTGCTGCTCCTGCTCGGGTGCTGGTCTTTTACATTCAATAGTAAAATGACATGCTTGTAAGGACACGTGTCTTGCCTGCCCAGATTTATGACGCCACGTGGGATACCAGTGGGGGTGTTAAAAGCTGGCAAAAGTTTCTCTCCGAGTTCCAGAGCTTTACTCTTGAACACCTGTTAAAAGAAAAAGAGAGAAGTGTTTGATGGCCTGCTCATGAACAGTGGTCACCTGGGATTCTTTTAAGCCCACCTTTTCAGATTATATGTATAAAAACTAAAAGCACTGTACACCATACAGCTCTACCCCTTCAGCCACAGATCCCCCGCGTGACAGATCTGAACCAAAAGCCACAGTGAACTTGGCTGTCTATTTAAATATCCTCCAAAAAATCCATCCTCGAGTCGCTTGCCAAACCCTCAACCTGTATGAGAGCACACAGAATGCCCCAAATATCCCAGCAACAGATTCCAGTGATCTGAACTGACCCAAAGAGTGCTCTTTTGGGGCAAACTCTGATCTTCCCAGTGTGGAGGTGCATGCTGAATTAAAACCCAAAGACACCTTTCTGGGATGAAGCCTTGTCAGTTTACATCATGTTGGCCTACCTGTTGTTAACTCTGGTCACAAAAAAACACCATTTCCAGGGAACAATCCTGAACTTGCAACTCAGTTCCGTGAGGGATTCAGAGCTCCATGGCTACGCTGCTCCCTTCCCATTCATAATGCCCGAGTTTTTGAGCTTTCACATCAAATTACAGCTTATGGTGCCTCGCAGCACAGAATCATCATACGTAATTATTTTGGAACAAACTGCTGTAAGCACTAATCTTTGCTCCAGAGCTTAGTCCAGATCAAGAGAAGCTTGTAGGTGACTTAAGAGATAAAGCAGAAGCCTTTTACCTCTACCCCCCTCCTGTATCAGCCCAAGCTGTCACAGTAATTCCAAGAAAGAAGGAATTTACTGCTCTAAAATTACAGCACTGAGGAAACTTGAGCTCTCCTGGGGGCTATCAGCCTATTGATATGCTTACAAGGAGGAAGGGATTTGATTCAGAAGTCAAAGCCAGAAGACGGGGACTTGAATTTTGCCAGGCTGAACCTGGTGCATCTATGACAGGTACTGCCCTGGCTGCTGACTGCACTTCAAGAGGTCACTGCTGGAGTTTTACAGTTTAATGTGGTTTCTTTTTGCTGTTGACCTGAAGCGTGTTGAAGCTGTGACTGGGCACGGCCTTGAGTCAGGGCACTGAGTCTTTGAGAGTTTGCCCAGGGCAGAAATCACAGAGAGAAGTCATTCCTGGAAGTCATTTAAATGCAACCCAATTAACAGAGCGGCTGCGAGGATCAATGGTGCCACTTTGCAGTGATGAGCCATCCCATCCTACTACAGTGGACAGAACACAACCACAGTCAGCGTATGGCACAAGAGCTAAGCTCTCATTTAATAGCCAGTCTTATAGTTCTTTCACTCACAAAACTCCCCCTTGGAACAGAATCGCTGCTTCCCTAAAGCTTCTGGGGCAAAGCAATGACCTCTTAATCTCTCTACATCCAGCTGTAAAATTCCAGTCTGGTTGTATTACAAAACAGATTATGGCATTAAGCCCTCGCCTCTATCAGGATTGAGAGAAAGAAGGGAAGTGGGAGTGAGAGCCTCCGCTTTAAGCAGGGCTGCAGCAGGAAGGCAGCATCCACGAATGGCTGCTCCACCACTCCACAACGTGGGCACCAGCACACTGCATGGAGCTGTGCCACTCTGTCACATGAGCTGGTAGGACACAGGAACCCTGCCTGGCAGCTTGACAGGCCCTCCTTCCCTGTGTCCCAGGGCATTTTATCTGATAAATTAATGCTGCAGACTGTTCAGGCAAGGTTTGGAGCAGTTGCCACTGACCAGTTGCCTTCCTTTGGTTGGAACAGGGCTTGGAGTGATGTTTGATGTAATGCTGCCCACGTTTAGAATAGAAAGGAGCAACAATAAATACAGACATCACTGCAAGTGGCATTTCAGCTGGGAGCAACGTATCCAAACTGCCCACAAAAGGAAAAGTCTGAGCAAATGAGCCACTCAAAGTAATTACATGAGAATTAAAGCAAATCAGTGGCATTTCAATATACACAAAAGCTACAGGTTTAGCCTGTTGTTGTGGTGAGATCAACCAGTGCTCCGAGAAAAGCTGACGGAGAACCCTTTCATTCAGCCTTGGTAACAGGGTGATACACAGAGCTGCTGACACAAACCTCTTCTCCAGTTAAGTAGTAGGCAGCCAGCAGTCCTCCGATGTAGCGGATGTTCACCTCGAACAAGGATGCTTCTCCATTCTGAAAACACACAACCATGCACCTGACTGCCACGTCCACACACACGAGTGGCAGCTGAGGTGAGCAGACTGCAGGCAGATCCCAAAGTCTCCCAGTCCTACTGCAGCACACCTTCCCATCTCGATGCACTCTGTTCGCTCTACAACGATAGCAGGAGCCCGAGGGGAAGGGAAGCCCCCAAACTGCCCGTTCATCTCCAGCTAACAATATCTAAACCAGTTAAGGCAGATTTATTGCCCAGCCATTCAACCCTGTCTTGGGTTACCCTGTGCAAAACTCTATGAGATGCATGTTTTAAAGAACAAATTGCACAGCCACATGGAAGAACGCTCTGTTTTTTGGTGAAGACTGCACTGCATTCAGTAGACTGAAGCACTTCCTGCACAAGGTGGGCTCTGCCATTCAAGGACTCAGCCCAGTTTGCAGGATCAGAAAGGCCCACAACGTGCATGCAGTCATGGGCATGCTTAGGGAGAGACAAACTGCATGACAGCCATCTGCAGCAGAGGCAGCAGACAGAGATGGGTATGGTTCACTGAATCAGTCACTCAGGAACCCACTCACCTGGAACAAGTGCTGCTCTACCCACCCAACCGATGATCCGCAAATGTCAGAAGGACTGCATTCAAAACAGAACACGGGCTCCTAGCTGGTCAGCCTGCATGATAAATGACTCCTACCCTCATGCAAATGCATAAAGCCACAAAATGGAAAGATATTTTGCCAACGCAGCACTTTCAGCAAGCAGGGCAAAGTGAAGGGACACCTGGCCCTGTGCACCAGGCTGCTCTCTCTGCAGGCTACAGACCAGAGCAAAAGCTCCCTTGGGATGGCAGCTGAAATGGCAGGAGGCAGTGCAGGGCACCCAGCTTCACACTGGGCCTCGGGAGTCCCTGCCTCACTCTTTGGGACTGTCAGAGCGACTCGTACAGAACCATTCCGAATTAACCTCCCTGCTCCTCTCTGCTGGGCTTTCTGACACCGCCAATCAACCCACAGCACTCATCCTTGTCTCTGCAGATCAGCCTATTCCACAGACTAAGATTAAAAGCTTTTATGAGATCCAGATGAATTATTTCCCAGTTGATTTTGTCCCTTGTTTATCGATTCAGTAACGTGCTGAGAGCATTCATCCAATTTATCAAACGTGGTCTTCCTTGGATGAATATGTGAATGCCAGTCATGCCCACCCACACGATGAGGCACGCATGCATTTCTCTTCGTGGCAGACAACTAAGCTAGCATTAAAGCAGATTAGTTGGAGCTGTGGTTTGATTTGAACACACTCTGCATTCCACTGATGTGATTCCATCAGCTCTCCCAGGAATCACAGAATGGTTTGGTTGGAAAGGACAGCAGTGATCATCTACGTAGCTCGCTCCAAAAGTAATGCCTCCTTCAAAGCTCCCCTCCTCAAATGACTCCCAGAAAAGGCTCTGCCATTAGAGCTGGCCAAACACGCACTGAGGGTTCTGTGATACAGACGGGCACTCCCAGTAACTGACTCACCACATTCAAGTCAAAACTCTTCTCCACCCATGTTTTTGCTTCTTGGAATTCCTCCTCCAGTTCCATGATGTACAGAGTATCCAAGGCATCCACCACTGTAGCTCCTCGAAGACCTCCTGCATTGCAAACAGAACAGTGTGATGAAGGCACTCTTTTTTGTCTCCACATGATTCTGCAGGAGCTGAGATAAGCAGCCGTTCCTAGTCCCAATAGTGGGGATGTCTGGATGGGACCCAGAGCGACCACAGCTTAGGCTGAGATCTCCTGGGAGGACCCATGAGCTCTGCTGCCCAGAAGATGTTGCTCCGGAGAGACCAATTTTCAAAGGCCTGATACTGTTCAGAAATACCTCCAAAGAGCAGCTCAAGATCCACACTTTAAACATCAGTCATGACTGTAACCCTTGGACTTGTTTCCCAGCTCTTGTCTCAGACAAAATGTTTAGGCAATTCCAATTCTAATCTCTGCTCAGCTGCAAACCCAAATACAGCCTCTTCCTAATTCAGTTCTAAGCACAGCCCTCTTGTGAGGGAAGAGAACCGCATGTGCACTGTGCAGGAGCACCAGGACAGGACTCTGATCATTGTGTCCTGATGCAGTGTTCGTTATCCTGGGCACAAAGTACTTTTGCACCACATCACAACCCAGGTCTTCCCATTAGCACAACATGCAAACCACAGCCTGAGCTGTGGGTGCCTCTGGGGATGGCACATGGAAGACAGCAGCTTTGGCACTTTGAAGCTTTGCTGCCATCCCTCCGTGGATGCAATGCAGCGGGGCCATGGCCACGATGATGTTTTCATTTGGCTCACATCAGCTCTGCTGTCTCACTACCTGACTTTAAAATACCACCCCACATTCTGCCAGCAATCCCAGCCTGCCCACACCAGGCTGGCAGTTCTGAACACCTTCAGTTCTACTTCAGCTATAGTTTTGTTTGAGAGGAAAACCCAGCCAAGGAACTACTGGAGAGAAGAGAGGAAGGCAAAGGTGAGACGTGTCATAAATCTGAAGCCTTTGGCTTTTCTCATTAAGAAGTGACAGTGTCTGATGCACATCATACCCCCACCCAAAGAAGAGCTCAGACCCACCCATTTCTTGCAGGGCTCATTTATGCCTTCAGCACTCATATCCTGTGCAAAAGGCATCCTGCCTTACTTTGTTGATGTTACAAGCCTGCAGTTTTGACACTTTTCAGCCAGTCAGCACATCATTGCTTTAATAAAAACCCAACCAAGACTTCACTGCTCAGCTACAGATTGCTGGCTTTCAGATGCTGTCTGCATGAAAAAACAGGGACTGTGGAGAAGAGATGAAGGCAGCCTCTAGAAATCCATTTATTCCTATCAGGCTTGCAGAATGTTCATCTAACTGAAGCCATCTTCCAGCGTGCAATAGATGGAATCAAATAGCCACTACATCAACTGATGGTTACAAAAAAGTCAACTGAGCTGAGGTTTGCGTGGTGTGTTTTCCAAAAGCAGCAATGACAGCATTGCTGCACTCAGAGCTCTCTTTATTAACTGTAATGATTCTTCAGTATTAATGATTATGCCTTTTTATATATATATATAAAGAAGAAAAACAATGTGGACGCAAGGAAAACGTTTCAAAAAGAGAAGGAAGGGCAGCACTGCTGGAGGCACAGCCTGTTACTGTGACAGTTCTAATAGCACTGATGGGGTCTGTTTAATTTGATGGTATCCCTTCCAGGTCTCTGCTTGGACTTTGTTTCATCAGATCACGGCAGAGCTCAGGACAGTCCGATGGCTGGGACTGCACTCGGCTGCCCAAGGGCAGAGCTGTTCACATCCTGGCACGTCTGTTAGATGACACACAGCCGTTGATAACAGCAGGGATATTTGCTTGCCAAGCTGATTAATTTGAAAAATTTTAAAAAGAAACCCATTTCCAGATCTATACAACACAGTGTGATGGATGTAACCAAAGGGGAAGCAGGTTGGGAAGGAGAAGGAATCAAAACCCACCGTCGCTTCTGACTTTTGCTGACACTCCCCTGCCCAGCAGCCGCTTCCATCCTCACTGCACTCCTGCTGAGAGGGTTCTGAAGTACAAACCCTCACATGCAAACCTTCCAAAGGTGCCCACAAAAGGTAGCAATGACATTTAACAAGACTCTGTGCCTGAGTTTCTGCCTGCCTCCATGAATCTCAGGTCCTGTGTGCCAATAAAATCCCCCCATCCTGCTGATCCTGCTGCACAGCTGGCTCGGAGCGGAGCTACACCTTGCCTGGAAGAGGCAGGCCATGGTGTAGCTGGCAGCCATCAGGACAGCACGTGCCCAGCAGACAAAGCTCTGGGATCCTCGTGAGCTCCTACACTGCCCCATGAGAGTGCATGGCCATCATGAATGGGGAGGAGGAACCTTTTGGTGGGACCAGGGGAGAACTGGGAGCTCAGGCAGAACACGGCGATGCTCGCGTGGGGATCGTGGTGTCTGAAACTGAAGGACTTTGCAGGATGACAGCAAGCAACAGGGGCTCTGCCTGGAGCTCCGTCTGTGGGAGAATGCAGCAGCTCATGGAAGCAACACAAACGTTCATCTCTGTGGCCCCTCGGGCTGAAGGAGGTCCCGTACCACCGCGTCCCAAGCTGTGAGCATTCGCTCTTTTATGCTCTAGAAGAATGGAGACAGCCATGCAGGCAACAAGGCTGCTCTGTTCCCACTCCCACCCACCCAGGGCGATCGCCATCCATCCCCTCGCTTGCGAGCACTGCCACAGAGATCACAAACAAGTGCTACATTAATTAACATAACGCCTGTGAAAGGTGCAGCGTGGAGCATGCTGCAGAGAGAAGGAGGCATTGTATGCATGCTGTCCCCCCTGCAGCCTCTGTGGGAGCACGCTGTGATGTCGGCCCAAAGGAGCCAGGCTGTTCAAGTGACACTATCTCAGAGGGGCCTTTAGAAACCACACACAAAGCCCATAGCAGCTCCTTCCAGCTCGAGGTGCATCAGCTGAACAGAAGGTCTCAGGATCCCCTGCTCCCCCTCTATCCCTGTCTCCTTTCTGGTGCCTGCTAGCTCAGGTCCCATTAAAGCCACCTGCAGCAAGAGTTTGCAGGACAAAGCACACACCCAAAGATTCACTATGAGGCTCAATACACATTGACCAGACCAGAAGGGCAATGCTTTGGAAGACACACATCAAACCTCAATAAACAGGGTCCCCTGGCACATGCGCAGGTCTCACCCACTTGCACATCCCACAGCCCTGCTCCCTTTTCAGGCTCCCAGCAAGCCCGTGGGGGGAAGAGAAAAGGGAACAACACCCTTCTTCTCGATGTGTAATTTAAAGGGAGGCCACGAGAGGCAGTCAGAGGTGGAGAACACCAGCCCACACCTGCCAAGCATGCAAAGACTAATTACAGCCTGAAAAGCACTGCAAAGCACCAAGCTGGGACTTACACCAATGGTGGTAACTCAACTGCTGCTGCATCTGTGAACCTCCTTATAGCTAGCTACCCATTATCAGCAAATCAGACCCTCCAACTCAGGCACAAACAGACCAGTGAAACACACCCACAACAGAAACTTCATGTTTGATCATTAGCAGATTAATGAGGGTTTACATCTGACTTGGTGAAGCTTCCAAAAACCACCAGCTCCACGTATGTAACCCAACTGAAGTGACCACATTCCACCTGCCTGTGCTTACCAACCATGGGACTGCTGCTGGTTGTGCTGGGATGGGTCCAAGTGCTGCTCTCACACCACAGCAGAGCTGCTCCATTACAAAGAGGACAGGATTAAAGTTTTTAAGAGGCAAGACAACCTACTGTACTGAGGGCAAAGAATCACCTGCTATCAGCAGCCTGTGATGGTACCCCTGGTTTTTTTCCCCTTCAGCCTCACTGCAAGCTGTGCAGAACAGAACACAGTCACATCACAGCCACAAGTTTTCATACAGCTTCTTGCAGCCAAGGTGAAAACCTTCAGCCCAGAACAACCTCGGTCTCCACTTCTGCACCCTACAGTGCAAGGTGAAGCACACAGCACTGCTCAGATTTAACAGCAATTTCGTGACCAAGAAGCAGAGAGCAAAGGACAAAAGTCAGGGAAGAGGGGAAGAAGTGGACTGTGAAGAAAGAAAAATGACCATCAGACTGCAGAGCACTTGCAAAAGCATCCAGGATATTTTCAGTGTGTTCCCTTGGCACCAGGAAATAAACTGCAGTTCTGCCTGTGTTCAGAAAGTGCTTCACCTTCCTGGCTGTGCTGCTGCTCCATCAGTTCCACCTGCTGAAGCACTGCCTGTGAGGCAGCCTCTCAGCTTGCTGGTGATGGACCCTGAGCCTCATACAGTCTTGTCAGGTGCCATCCCAATAAAGCCCCATCACACACCTGTAAGTGGGAGCAGGGCCTGTGGCCTATGGCTGCTCTAACAAGGTGTCAGTGACTCACTGACAAGGGAAGAGAGGATACTTAGGCAACAGAGTGACTCACCAGCAGTAAAAGCATGATTCATTCACCTTCATCCTTCCTGAAAGACTCTGTATTAAGCGGGATGGAGAACAGCAGGCCCAAGGAGAAGGGACAGCTGGTGCAGCAGTTAACATGTCAGGATCTCTCTCCAGAATTGCATCAAACACTCCTGCACCCTCTCCTCCCCAAGGCATTCCCAGCTCCAAACAGCTCTCCTAGCTAATGGACACCACTTTGCAGCTGCACATTCAGGGGGTCAAAGATCAGCCATTAGCCACAACAAGCAGTGGTGTGGTCCAATGGGGCTCACAGGAAGGCTGGGTAGGAGCCTCTTTTTCAGAAGATAATGGCTTTAAAGTAAAACCAGGTTGGATGGAGTCCTGGGCAGCCTGATAAAGAGGAAAGCAACCCTGCCAGGGGCAGAGTGGAAGCAGGTTAAGGTCCCTTCCAACCCAAACCATCCTACAATCACACTGCTGTTACAAACTGTCACAGAGACAGATGGAAGCCCCAGCTAACCTCAGCATCACAACCACCCAGGAGGCAGTGCCAATGCACCAAGACACTACAGCAAGCCAAGAAGCTAAAGAATATTGTCTCTAAAGTGCTGGAGACAGAACCCATGGGGCCCTGCCATGCCATGTGGCACATCATCCGTTATGAAATTTCTCAGGGAAGAGAAACCAGATCCTTCATTTCCAACAAAGCCATTTAAAATGTATACATATCTGTACAGGAATGCATCGTGCCAGTGCTTAAAATGGACAGTACAGGTTATGAGGAAGCCATCATACTTCACCCTGCACTCAGCAGAGTTGTGTAAGTGCTACAGGAGAGACGTCAAAAAGCTTTCTGCTAATTTTAATCACCAAGTTTGCAAGTGAAAGGCAGGAGTAAGAAGGGATGGAATTCAGATCAGTGCAACGCAGACCCAGATCGAAAACGAAAGGCCCTGACTCCCACTGTTCCCACGTCACATCACATCTGTCAGAACAGAAATTAGTGCTGAAATCTTGTTAGGAATAAAAATTAGGATGCAGTTCCTACCACGTATGACAAACCTGTTAACTATTCAGGCACAGGAGACTCCAGTCATTAGTGGTTATTTATTTCCACCTCTCGGAGGGTCGGCAACACAGGGCAAAACAGGAACGAAAACACTGAGATCCCTTCTTCTCATCATGCTGGTGGTGAAGGCTTCAAAAGATTGAACCAGCTTTGATTAAAACCAGTGCCTTGTTAAAACAGGAGTCTGACGAGCAAGCATCTCTGAGCACTCCTTTTCTTGTTCCTTTTGGCTCTTTTTGAACACTGATACTGCTTGGAGACCAGACTCAACTTCTGGCATCTATCTGGAGGACTGTGCAGGCTGGGAGCTACGGCCACACAGCATCACAAAGGATGGAAAAGACCTCTAAGATCCCCCAGTCCAAAGCTGGTGAGGAGTATGGAGCACAAGTCTTATGAGGAGCAGCCGAAGGAGGTGCAATTGTTTAGTCTGGAGAAGAGGCAGCTCAGGGGAGATGTTATTGCTCTCTACAACTACATGAGGTTGTAGTGAGGTGGATGTTGATCTCTTTCACAGCTAACTAGAGATAGGATGAGAGGTGATGGCCTTACATTGCGCCAGGGGAGGTTCAGATTGGATATTAGGAAAAAATTCTTCTCAGAAGGCGGTGAGGTATCGAAACAGGCTGCCCAGGAAGGCAATGGAGTCACCAGCCATGGAGGTTTGCAAGAAGAGGGCAGACACCGCACCCAGTGACAGCGGGACTGGATGGTCTTAGTGCTCTTTCCAACCTTAATGATTCTATGATTAACTCAACCATCCATCGACCACCAACAGCCCCTCACTAAACCACCTCCCTCACTCAGGACAACACCTTGAGCTCCTTCGGGGATGGTGACTCCCTACCAGACAGCTTCTGGGTGCTGGACAATGGCAGAACTCTTGGGGGAACCTTCATGCAGGCTTCTACAATCTCAAGGTGATCTCAGCCACAGGGTACATGCTGAACATCACAGCACAGGCCCTTGAAAACGTGCTCTGCAGTGCAGATTTACCAATCTTCTCTGTGGGGTGCTCTGGGTCAGACAAAATGAATGGTCGGGAGCCTGGTCCTTCTGAGATACTGATCTGCATTTAGGTCAGAGCTCCCTGCCCACTCTGGGCCCCTCTTATCGCCCACTCTTATTTTCTAACCTGTAAACCTGATTGCTGTAACACACAGTAACTTTATTCTCTTTATTTAAGGTGGACTAAATCTGAGCAACAAGGAAGCAGTAAAGAGAGAGAAAGGGGACATGAAATTGGTTGAAGAATAGAAATGATCTGTTTCTTATCAGCATGTTCTCAAGCAAGCTTAAAAATGAAAGGTTCTTCAAGCTCTCAGACAACCTCACCTTCCTTTGCTTTCCAAATAAAGCACTGCACCTGTGCTTCATTGAAAGGAGAAGAAAATAAAGGTGTCTGGCATGAAAATGAATTGCTCATCACAGCAACAGCCCTTCAGGTAGTTACTTCCTCCAGTGGAAGGAATGATGCAATAAGCATCCATTGCCAACTGATTATTAAGCATTTGATACCTGGCAGCACCCAGTTTAATATTTTTCCCCCAATTCCTCCAACCACCTTTTGACATTTATGATTCTCCACCAGCAGGTGATATCCCATCACTGGGTGACTCCAGACTCATCAGTGCTCAAATCAAACTGTGTCTGCTTGTGAGCATCACAGAGGAAGAAGTGGTTTGCCTGAGCCTCAGGAATGTAATTCTCAATACAGAAGAGATGCTGCAAATCCACTCTCTGTGTGTATTCAGTTTCCCATGGCACAGATTCTATTGCAGGCAGACTAAGTTGGCTACGGAGAGCTCGGTGGAAAATGGAAAGCAATACTTGTTCAAATGCCCCTTTGGGAAAAGAGATTCTCTCCTTTGTTTTGGCTGTCGGTGAGCCAGCAGGGATTGTTTTGGGGGAAAAATAGGTAATTTGACAAGCAAGGAGTAATTCTGGGTAAAACAGTTCAAGGAGGTTAAAGGGAAGAGGACAGCAGCAATACTGGTGGGCAAAACACTGCTGGTCTCTTCTCTTCTGGATGCCTGAAATTAATTTTAGGCTGCTTAAAGGTAACCTGATTATGTATTATTTATTGCTTCTTCATATGCCTCCTTGAGGACATGCATCATCTAACACGAGGGGCCCCAACAGGCCTATTAAAATAAACACACACATTCTACCTGCAACTATTATCCATGAACTTTGAGAGATATAAGCAGCAGTTAATGAGCAGAGACTGCTAATTGATGTTAGAATTCAAAGGTGACACACTTCATTATAATAAAAGAGAAGGTGCCCTTCTACCTTCCAATCACACAGCCCAGGAAGTGCCTATGGCAGATGCGTTGTGACAGCACCAGAGGGAGACGATCAGAGGTAAGTCAAGGTAGCACCTTCCCTCAGCAGATGAGGCTCATCCTGGAGAGGCTCTGCAAAACAGACACTGCCTTTCTAGGTAAGGCTCTAAAATCCCCTAGTTTGGGCTTTCACCTACAGCCTAGGTGAGCAAACATCACTTCCCACAGTGTGTTCACAGGAATGCTCTGCTCCTTAACAAAGTCCAGTTGTGAGAGCACACTTCAGAGATATAAGAAACTGCCTTTTGCTTCAAACATGGGTTTAATAGGATTACTTGTGCTGTTCATTATGAAACTGAATGGAAAGATCTGCACCTGGACACCTGCTTTCAGACCAGATACAGTGAAGCTCTCATTACTGGTCATGAGCTGAGCTAGGTGAGCAAGGAAAGGATCTAAATACCTACTGTTTGTGAATGCAGTGGGTCAGGAGAATGCACACGGTCCATTACCACATCTAAGCTGATGAGCAGGAACACATTAAGCCATGTCAGCTCAGAACCATCTGTCCATATTCCTTTCTTCTCCCATGAGGACAAAGTCACACCAACAAGACTGCAGCTGAAAGGCTCCAACTCTCTCCAGTGTCTTACAGAACAGGATTATATTTCAAGATAACCTTGAAAACGGGGAAGATCTTCTGAAATACCCGGGATGCAATCCAATTGGAATGTAAAGTATTTCACCCAGAGGGAAGAACAACAAAGCCTAAGGAATAAGTGGTTAGACAGCACAGCTCAAGTCAACGTTGTAACGTTGCAAAAGGAACAAAGCTCACCTCAGGATGGGTAATTGGTGTGTGCTGCAAGTGAGACATGGAAGGGCTCTCACACTCCGCAATGGTGGAGCCTCAGCCAGAACAGAATCCAGGTCAAGAAACACAGGGCTCATCTGGAGAGTTTGGAGGTAAGCAAAGAGCAGGAAAGCAGGGTCAGACACCAGCACGGGTCTTAGAACTAAAGCACGGAGGCAGAATGGCTCTACTGAGTTCCCAACATCTGGTATCTCAGGAATGGCTTAAGAAGGGAAAAACTAAATGTTCCTTTTCAGCCTGTGATTACTCATTAAGGTGAATGGGAATTGCAGGTGAGCAGGAAGCCTGGTGAAGGTGCCCTCCTGGAGGTGCACTAAAGCGATGCTGAAGAAAGGAAGAGCTACACAGAATGCTTTCTGATCCATGCAAACCCCCAAAGCTATCTTAGTGACAGAGCACATCACAGCACAATTTGGGATGTACACAGAAGTCAGGAAATTAAAAGGACTGGTTCCCACAGCAACCAGGATGCAGCCTGCCAAGAGAGAAGGAACGTTCCAGCCTAGTCAGAAAGTGCTGATTTTAACACCTACATGAGGCAGCTTCCACTTCCAGGTGCCTGAAGAGGGCCTCAATGAGGGCAGTGCAAGCTCTCTACTCTCACCTGCAGGGAAAAGCTTGATCCTTAGTTTCCTTGATCTTGAATTATCAGCTCCTGCTTGCAGAACACAGCACAGATCTGAGTTTGGAAATCAAGATGTGACACAGACAGATGATGGCTGATGTGAAGAGCATCACCTGGAATGCTGTGCTCTTGGGCCACGCCACACTGCAGTGCTCACCAACTGGTGCCTTTCTATCCTCCATCTCCATGAAGAAATGGGATTCCTACGTAATCAGATACTCACATAAAAGCACTATGGCTAGAATTAAGCATAACTTAGGTGCTCTCAACTGCGTGTCTCTATCAGAGCAAGGATATTCTGAGCACGTTTAAATTCGTATGGAAACGATCTCTGCCTTCAGAACTCCCTCATGAAACTCCTTTATTTTCCAACACTGATCTTTTTCTCATTATTTCTATTGGGAGCTGCAAATACAGTATCAGGGTGTAGCATGTTGGGCTTTTTTGGATAATAAAACATCACAAGAAGGATGAATGGTTTTACTAAGCCCCTAAAATCCTCCCAGTTTTTGCACACTGATGCCTCCAGCAAAGGCTAAGCAGTTTTCCTGAACTTAGAGAAGGAAATTCTCCCTGCAGAGAAGAACAATCTTGAGGGCTGAAAGAGTATCTTTAAAAATTATAAAGGTCCTCAAATGAAAAATGCCCACCCCAACACAAAGACCCAGCCCTGAGAACACCAAAAGCTGAAAGCTGCTGCCCTGTGGGATGATGTAACGTCTGCTGATCAAGAGAGGTAAGAGACTCCCCTCGTCCCAAAAGGCAGCAGAGATGAAAAAGTAATGATACCAGAAATGAGAACTTGGCAAAATTATAGAAAAGGAATTTCTGTAGCAGAAACCATTTTAAAGGCAACCTCCTGAAGGCAAACAGAAAGCTGTCAAAGTTTAGCAGTAATCCAGATGAGCAACCAATGAGACAGGCAGTGAAGGTGGCAAGAAACCTCAGCAACAGCACGAGAAAGTGTGTGATACAGCAGTTCAGTTCTAAGTGGGAAATCCAACACAGCAAAGCCAGGTCTGGACCTGTCTGATCTCTTCAGACCTTTCTAGAGTGAATTAAAACCAAAGAAAATAAATGGGTTTTCTGCCACCCAGTTTAGAGCTACCCATCCCCTCTGAATCAGTGAGGAAAAACCACACAGGAGGATAAGGTGAGGAAGCCAGAAGTCTCCGGATACTTCAAACACAAAAAGATGTCAAAGAAAACATGGCTTTTAGTTTGTAACTCATTCTGCTGCTGGTGGCAGTGTGTCCGGAGCAGGAGTTACACGTAGTACCTAATGATGACACTAAGAAGACTAAATGCCCTCAGCACTTCTTCAAGACGTGTTCATTCCAAAGCAGAGGAGCTGCAATGTTTGTATTCGATGCTGTATATCCCACATCACCACCCAGCTGGCACAGAGGGGTGCCATGGCAATACCTGGGCTGGATGCTGGATGTCAGCTCAAGCCAGCCGGAAGGGCCATCCCCCACACTGCATTTGCTGTAGGGTTGCCACCAACACCTCCGTAACCCAGAGCAGCAGCAGGGCAGGTCAGCGACGCTCACTCTCAGCTGGCCGCCTTTTAATCACACGCTCAATAACTCTGCAGATGAGACAATTATTTCTGCATAATTAATGCCTGGAACGAGGCGCAAACAACACATATACGGGCAGCGTGAAAAACTAGCCTGAAGACAAACTCATTGTATCCTTCAGTATGCTCCCCAGTGAGTAAGAAAGGGAGAAAACAAACAAGAATTTGTCCCAGCCCATCCACACAGTGAGGGTCGCTGCCCCCACAGCTCCTCTGTGCTCCTCAGCACCCTGAAGAGAGGGCCCAAAGAACGTTCTCTAAGCACAACAGCTCCAGAGGATTTTCTCCCTTCTGTTTTTATTTGCTGTCCTATCGGCTCTTTTTCCTAATTGTTTTTGTTTCCTTATCCTCCCTTTTGCTGTTCTGACAGATCCCAAGACGCTGTCCTACTTTTAGGCCTCATTAAACTCAAAACTGTGCTCGGGGTCAATGGGAAGTTCATTAAACTCATGAAGGAGCACGGGATGATTAACAGTTGTACTGTTTTACTGAGGTAACGTGAAATCTGTTCCATTTCTCACCACAGACAGGCCGAGACCAAACCCTGGCCATCCAAACTTTGCAGCTGTCCTCATACCCAAAGAGCTGAGGAGAGACTGCAGATGCAGACACAGATACTGGAACGTGCATCTGTGCTTCACATCTTAGGCCAGGACTCTGCCTCCAAGTTTCCTTTTATTTTCTAAGACTTAAATCTCAATCTTCAGCTCTGAAGGGACTTGAATCTGTTTGGTTCAAATCAAACGTTTTCAAGAACTGCTGAATGCAGCAAAGCAGGTCTGGTCCACGTCAGCCCCACAGTAAGGATGTTAACAGCAAAGGTGTTTGAAGAAGCCCACAGGACACGATGTGACATTAACAGTGCTTTTGTTTTTCTCCTGTTCCAACGTTTCAAATGAGCATTTCAAGCTGTAATAAACGTAAAAGCTTTCACTGTTTTTGTCTGTTTTCTCTTCAAGCTCCTTCAGGAGTTTTGACGTACCAGAAAGAAGCTGCAAAGTGCTTAACTAAGGGCTGAAGTTAATGCAAATTCTCAACTCTGGGTATTCTTGGGGTGGAAAAAGAGGAAGGGAAAGGAAGAACAAACCCAAATCACTGCTGCTGACAGAAGTGAGACTGTGTAAGTGCAGCATCTGGGCGTATGCAGCCTGTGCAACACAGTGCTCACTTCCCAAACTGAGTACTCCAGGCCCCCCAGCAACCTTTAACACAGCTTCCACGCAACTTACAGACACCACAACCAGATGTAAGTAACTCTTCTGGTATCTATGCAGGAACAAGAGAGACAAATGCCTCATCTGCGGCAACAGGAGGACTTGATTGTGGTGCCACAAGCAGAACCCACAGGCTTCTCCTCCCAGAGCTGTGGTTGAACCGCAAGGCAGCCCTTCCTCTGCCATCTCCACAGCCAAGCAGCACTGCTGCTCTTCAAGGTTATCAACACCGTGGGGGACACATGAAACTATTTCCTCCTTCAAACATCCACTCACGCAGATCTCAAGCTCCCCTAAGCTAACGAGGCTCCTACAGGAGGCTGCATGTCATACAACCCACATTAGAGAAGGGCTGGGACACCTGGAGAGCATCACGTCGGAATGAGCATGAGAACAGCACTGCAATTATGCAAGTGGCTCACAAAGAAAAAAGGTAATTTGCTAAAGAGTAGAATTATGCAAGTAACCACATGGCATAAAGAGCCTGAAATATTCATTCACTCATTCAATATTTCATGGAATTCACATCTTGCTCAGCAGTGGAGCAGTGACAGAAGAAACGCTCAGCTTAGTCAGGTCCTGATGTGTATAAACTTAAGCAAACAGTGGCACTGACAGATTTGGACTGACTTTATGTTTTAATAAACATACAGCTTGGTTTTAACATTACTCCTGGATGTGTTTGGTGCCAGATCTGCATACAGAGACGATGCAGGTTGAGCACTCTGCTTGTAGGAAGGAGATTGCCAGCCAGAAGACACAGGTAGGGAACTCCTAGGAGCATCACTTCTTAAAAACGGAAGAAGAAAGATGAAATCTGTTGCAGACACCTCACTGCATGGCTGAGAAAGGAGTGACGTGGAGGTGTGACCTTAAAAGCGAGACGAGTTCCCACTGAAATGGCTGCAGAACTCACCAAACATGTTACCAATGTGGCCGTTCTTAGTCAGCGGTCGCAGCTCGTTCTTGCCCAGCGCGTACTGCTTGTAGTTATCCCAAGCAAATTTCATCATCTGCAAAAAGAAAAATTGAATTATAGCACTGAACTGAAAGCTCTCAGAACTTCAGTTCTGGGAAGGGATGGTATTTTCCCAGATGCTGCTAGAACTGGCAGCCGACGGCTCGTTAATTACAACATCCTTAATCTACGTGGAACGCCGAATGAATGGGGCTGCATTCAGCACTGCGCTGAGAGCCTCAAACTCAGCTCTCCTGGTGCACCTCTGAAGTACTGCAG
This sequence comes from Pavo muticus, assembly GCA_016647715.1. Taxonomy (NCBI): domain Eukaryota; kingdom Metazoa; phylum Chordata; class Aves; order Galliformes; family Phasianidae; genus Pavo; species Pavo muticus. The sequence continues at coordinate 1,631,294 of JACDJE010000166.1, read as the reverse complement.
TGTTAAACACACCCAGAGCCTGCTTTACCCTGCGCCATGCAAACCAAGCAGGAGTTCTGGAGACGTGCCTCAGGCTGTAAATGACCAGTACCTACTGGAGGAGCACTGGTGTTCTGGAATGGTAATTAAAATGGATGTTCATTTCTGAGTTCTCACATCTCTTCATGATACTGGCAACAAAAGGCAGATGAAGTGTAAACCCACCCCACAGCAGTGACACGTACAGCTTTGGCAAAGAGGGACACAATGTGTTCAATACTGAGCAAGCAGAAAACTAAAATGGTCTTTAAGGAGTGCAGAGCAGCTTTCCTTCTATTAATAGAGCACCTTCACAGGGAAGAAAGGGGAGATCCAGGGCATTTGGGCATCTCCCTATCAAAACTCAGAAGTGCTTTCTTAGCAGAGGCCTGCAGATGGGCTGGGTGTTTTCTGAGGACCCCTTCCAACTCAAGCAATTCCTTCTGGGCTATATGAGCCATCCTGCCCACGCTCAGCACATGAACCTTCCCTGGAGGACTGCAAGGTTTGTGTGTGTTCCAACGCACGCACCAGCACAGCTTTTCCTCTCCTCCTGCCCCTCTGGCTTCATCTCGTTGGAAAAAATTAAACCTCTCTCCAGCTAGGAGAGACCAGGATTTGTCAGCTTCTAAGGAGTGCTTCAAATAAAGCTCCCTTTTATACCACACAGCCCAGCTCTGAGCAAGTTCAGCCCCAGCATCTCAGTGACCCACGTACTTTGATTCAGATGGTAAAGGTAAGAAGGCAGCCTCAGAAAACCAACTACATTCTTCTCCAGCATCGCTCAACAAAGTTAGAGAGTCTTCCAAAATCCTTCAGGCAAACAGGAAACGTGAGAGAACACAACAGTTTAAAGCAAACCTTGGAGTGATGCTGCCCAGCACTGCTTTATTTCAGGACCAGAACACACAGGTTACCTCGGTCTGAGGTTCCTACTGTCATTTCAGCTCTTGCTTTTGTCCTTCTCTCTGGCTGTGTGTTCTACAAACCCAACACAGCCTCAGGCACAGCCCTCCCTCATCAGCACAGGCATAGAACGCCCATCTCTAGGTCTCATAGCAGAATTCCACCCTGCTGGCCACACGAACTCATGGAAAACATGCACTGATGGACAACATTCAGGCTCCCTCATCACCAGGATAAGGAATGGGTGACAAACCAAGTCAGCCTGAGCTCTGAGCACTCACTGGGGGTGAATCAGTCACTCACAGTCACTGTCCTGAGGAAAAGAAGTAACGACGGGGGAAGGAAGAAACCCTCCATAGAACACACTTGAATGTACACCAACCACCTGCCTCGGGATGTTCATTTCATTTCCTACAGATCCGGTTGGTTGCTTTTTTCCAGTGGCAGCACTATTCTAAATGGGGAGTTTTCTTTCTTTACTGTCATAACAGAACCAATCTGGTAAGGAACTCACAGCTTCACACTGCAGCTTTCTGCAGAAAGTTGGCTTTTTTTTCCATAGAAATGCCTGACAGGGTTTGCACACAAGAAAGGAAATAGATGGGCAATCTTTTTGGGTCATTTCTCTTCTAAATCAGAGCCTAGGAAGGACTCACCCTTCCTGCACACGGACAGGATGTGGAAACAACTACTTTGCTGCACAGAACTCCTCACACTGTAATTCTGAGTCAGCATCATTTTCAGCCAAATAGGAAATTTCAAGTTATTTCCCTCCCTCGCTGGTTCTAACCCCTCCATCTGAGAAGGTCAGAAGGCTCTTCCTCAAAGCACACGAGAAACCCAAGCTGCATTTTTCAGGAGGGTACAAAAAGTCCCACTGTGAAACAGCTCCCTGTGCTGTGCTGGCTGTGGTGCCTTCAACCTTCCTGCCCTGTTCTGTCCCGCGCTGCTGACCAGGCACACAGAGATGGATGAGGCTGGATGTGCTGCCTACTCGTACTAAAGGGCTGTCAGTTTTCCTTTGCTCACTGCCTTTTAACCCCACGCATTGGAGAGGCAAGATGCACAACACGGCGCCTTCATTCTCCAGGATCCAGCTTTCACTGTGCTAGCAAAGTGACCCAGAAGCAGCAATTGGAGAAGTTAAAAAGCACAAAAGCATCTGTGCCATTCTGCCCCTTCTGCTTCCTGCAGTTGTCTTCCCATTCCAAATTCATCTTCCAAACCAGCAAAGAGATCCATCACGTTTCTAGAAGTGGGGACTTCATGTTTCTAAGCTGTCTGGGGGACTGAGATGTGCTTTGCAGGATTTTTTGCCTGCCAAGTCTCAGAGCACCAAGCTGAAACAGAAGGGGATGGAGCTGAGACGTGCGAGATGGAAAACTGCACGGCACATCCACATAAACAAGGCATATTTTATGCCATTCTAATCATGATAGATCACCACACATCAGCATTAACATGATGCCATTTTAGATGTGAAAAATGGCACCAGAACCACGAAAATCACAGAGATGGATCCGTAATTTTAGGTTCTGTTCTGACCATGCCATCTAACAGGCAGCAGTCCCAGCTTTTAGCTGATTTATAGCAGACGCTTCCAGAATCATCAGAGGATGGCTGGGGGTGGAAGAGACCTCCAAAGATCGCCTTGTGTCAACCCCCAGCTCTAGGCAGACACCTCCCATTAGGCTGCCCATCCAACACCCCACCCAACCCGGCCCTGAACACTTCCAGAGATGGGGCAGCAGCAAGTCCCCCGGGCAGCCTGCTGCAGCATCACACCATCCTCACAGAGGGGAGTTTCTTCCCAACATCTAACCTAAACCCACCCTCTTTCAGCTTTTGGTCCTTCTCTGGAGCTGCAGGAAGACCAGCTGTCACATCAGCTCCAAAACCAGGACCTGCTCCTTCCTATCTCCTTCCCATCTCCCTCCCAGCTGCCCCGCAGCCCTGCTCCAACCCAGACCTTCTCCCCTGCTATACGATGTCAAATAGTTTCCCCAGCTGGGTTAAAAAGATAATTTGACAGATGACAACAGACAGATTCATAGAATCCTTAGAGTGGGAAGGGACCTTTAACAGCCATCTAGTTCAACTCCCCTGCCATGAGCAGGGACGTCCACAGCCCCATTAGGCTGCTCAGAGCACATCCAGCCTAGCCTTGGAAGTCTCCAAGGACCATTTGATCTGCTGCTTTTTCAGTATTACTTCAGAGTTTAAAATATCCATATAAAAACCACATCGGAACATTAGAAGGCAGCTAGAATTTATCTGCAAAACTGTAACAAAGCTGAGCTACCCCTCAGACAGCTGCTTTTGCCATCATTCTACCCAGCTTTTCCTTAAACACGAGGTAAAACCTCACGTTTCCATACCCAGAGCCCCAGCCTGAGCACACAACTGCAGCCAGGTGCTCCAGCTCCTCCTAACAGCTTCTACAACACAACTCAAACCCTTCTCCACCGAGGGACATTCACCTGCCTATGGTTTCATGTTAGATGATAAACAGATACTCTATGCTATTTGCTTTAGTCAGGACAAAGGCAAGGCCAGCAGGCTGCTCTGCACTGGAGGAAAGGGAGAACAGCACAGAGTAGCCCAGCGCTGTTACTGTCAGCAACAAGGACAGAAATAGAACTCGAGAGTCTCTTCCTGACGCACAGCCCCTGCTAGGAAAGCTGAATGGGAGAGAGAACAGAAAAACAGAATCAAACTAGCTCCTAATTAAACTCTTAATGCAACTAGATTTAACCATGTCAAGAGGGAAAAAAAATAATCCTTGGATGGGACTATCTCAGGCATGAAGACCCAGCTGGATCCAGCTGCATCTAAATCTGGAAGCATCTCAGCAGAGCAGCTGATTCTGCAGTTACAGTTCCTTAACGAGATGCCGGGCTGTAAGAGGATGTCAATGGGTTTGAAAACAAATTTGCAAGCCTGGACCAAAGCGCAGGGCACTGTACAGAGAGGAGGAAAGCTGTAGTCTCATCTTCTTCACTTCTTAGAATCAAAGCTTATAAGGAAGTCCATCAGAAACAAAAGTTACTTGTGCTCTTGGCCCCTCCAACACCACCAGCTTATTTCCTCCAAGCTTCTATGACGGATCAAACGTGATATTCCACAATGCAATCAAAGCTGATGCTGTAATAACAAAGCAAACTTTGTTTATGAGGGTGGATGGTGATAGGACAAGGGGGAATGGTTTGAAACTGAGACAGGGGAGGTTTGGGTTGGATATTAGGAGGAAGCTTTTCACCCAGAGGGTGGTGACGCACTGGAACAGGTTGCCCAAGGAGGCTGTGGATGCCCCATCCCTGCAGGCATTCAAGGCCAGGCTGGATGTGGCTCTGGGCAGCCTGGGCTGGTGGCTGGCGACCCTGCACACAGCAGGGGGTTGGAACTGATGAGCATTGTGGTCCTTTTCAACCCAGGCCATTCGATGGTTCTATGAAAAACAGCAGTGATGAAGATTCCTCTGGCACTCAGGCTGCTACTCTGGCACTTGCTGTCACGACGTTCAGAGAACTTGCATGAGACTGCACTCTGTGCTGCACCATTTGCACCCAGAGGAACCAGCCCTTTTAGCTGTGCGCATCTGGAGCACTACAAAATGCTTTCAGAGGCAGAAGACAGCAGAATGCATAGAAGTAACAGCAGAAAGCAGGACATCCATTACTAAGAGGGTATTCTAAATTGTGAGAACACACCTATGAGCCACACCACACTGAGTGATGCTTCCCTGTGATGCTAGACTCAGGAATTACTGCGTGTGCAGCTGTTTCCAAGAGGAAAGGTGCCATATATCCTCATGAACTCATACAGACTTTCATGCACAAAGAGGCATAGCAAGTAAACGTTTTGCCCGGCACTACTGCGACGTCAGAAACCATTACCTTTACAGCTAATGTGATGCTTCACCTCACAAGTTTATTTTGCTAACAGTCATGTGTCAGGAGATGTCTGTCAAACACACAACGATTACTTCCACTGCTGCTGCTGGGGTGGGCACACAAAGGCAGGCAGCTAGAAGCCATAGGTGAGCAACGTGCTTTGTGTGATGCTGATACTTGGGTTTCTCGTTTAACTCCAGGTCGGACAGTTTGGTAACGCCTTTCCTTAGTGACTACTCCTTCATTCCAGCATGCTTTCAGGAATACCTGAGCAGCGAGTTAGGCAGTAATTGTACTTCTACAAATGTCACCTTGAAGTTCCCCTCTGGAGTTCTGTGCCTGCAGTACAAGTCATGCAGGAACCCCACAGCTCTGTGCTGTACCCGCAGGCTGCCTTAAGGCTTCCCACATCTCAGGTTCATTCCTTCACGCACACACAGTCCTCCTAAATCCCACTTACACACAAAGACTACAAATTCTCTTCAGAAGTGACCAACATTCCAGATGGATTGCGTACAACGAGCAGCTGAACCGAGCCAGAATCCATCTGCTCCTCACCAAATACCCCCACATTCACGGGCAAGGTGGGTGGAACCACAAACACTGAGCAAGATTGCTTTTCCAGACATGCATTACGACAAGGCAAGCCATTTTCACGTTCCCTAAAGACACCATCTGAAAGAGACTCTCATTTCTGGAGAGCTGGAGCCCAAAGGGATGCTCTAAAAGATGCTGTTGCCATCACTAATCAAAAATGGGCAGATTGCAAGGAAAAGAAATGGCAGGGACCCTTTTATTTTCTTTCTAGAAGGAAAATAACAAACAGAAAAACAACCCACATCTCTAGAAGGTATTGGGCCTGTTGGGCAGCCTGGGGGACAGATGTCAAACAGATGAATTACAAAAAGGAACAGAAGATGCCAGGCTTTGTACTCCTCAGCTTTGGATGTGCGACCACAACTGGTGTGCTTTGTTGGTATGGAATACAATTTCCACCAGAATCTGTGCATAAATCTGCCCCTGAGCCATACTGAAGTCAGTCAATAAAGCCTTCCTTGCCCACAGCAAAAATACCCACACAGTCGCTATGGAGCATGGTTATGAAAATTGCAGTGCATCAGAAGGCTCTGAAATCAGCAGCACAGAGCTTCAGTGCAGCTGGAGCCAACACTTCCAAAGTGTTTTCGTATGTAAAAAGTGAAGTCCACCCTCACAACTAAGCACAGCCTCTCCCAGGAAGAGGAGATTCTCAGCCTGGGACAAAACACTTCTGAACAGGAGAGAGGTGGAAGTCAGCATAGGGAGCCAGGCGATAAACAGAAATGATTTACACCACAGCCTGAGGTGCAGCCTTAGCCAGTGACAACCTAAAATAACCGAACCTCTCACGTCCTTTAATCAGGAAACGCAAATCACAGCTTTGAACGGAGCTCTGATCCACACTATAAGAAAAGAGCCCTTCTACACCGGGGGAAAAAAAAGGTCAGCACAGCCACAGGTTCACTCAATGGCTCAACACACGCTTCATTCTTTCCTTTTCAGACCAAGTGTTTGATCCTTCCTCCCAACAACAGCAAATTGTGAATTGCTTGACACACGGATGACTCAGGAACCCAAAAGGCACGGAGTCACAGGCAGATGAGAGAGCTGAAGGAGGAAAGAAAAAACCCAAAGGGTAAATTGAAGAGGTACCCTGCATCACTGCACACAGTGCTCTGCGCTGGGAGAACTGACACAGGGAGCAGAAGAAACGTGTTTGAAAACTGTCTTCGTCTCAGCCCAACCACTGGAACAGGAGAGAAGAGGGAAGTGCAGAGCTGCTGCACACCTGGTGCTTTATCTTACTATGGGATGGCTTAACAAGAGAGACTGGGAGGAGGAGTTGAGGTTCATCATCTCTTGCTTGTTCACCTGCTGTCCATCTGTCTTTGCAGTCCTTGCTCAGAGGGACAGACTGAAGTGCTGCTGTCCTCTTCCTCTTTCAAGAGCTACTTGTGATGTGAACTTCTGAAGAGAGGAACAGAGCAATTCTTAAGCATTAAGCAGTCAGTAGAGATTAGTTCAATGATTTATCAAAGGTAATAGCTAATAAAAGGCACAAGAAACTCAGTCACAGCCTTCCTATGGCCTCTTGTACAAACGCACTTGAGGAAATTCTTGAGCCACCATAGCAAGTTTATTAGCCAGAAGTTGATAAACTCTTTCAAGAGACCCTCAGTCAACAATAAATCACACAAATGACCTTGCAAGGACTGGATCTTTAATAGAACAGGGTTGGTGGAGTGGATGTTAGAACGCTGCTGGCAGGATGAAGAGGAATCACTTTCACACAGCCTCCCATCACAAGAGGGACCAGGACTCAGCCCCAGCACCATCCCAACACTGCCTCAGCCAGCCATCACACGAGCATCATTAACTCAGCAACCACCTCCTGGTTGTTGGAGGGCTCATAACACTCAACAAATGTCTGATAGATAAGATAACCAAACACAGTTATGACATTTCAGGACTGAGGAACCTTAATGTGGTAAGTACGGCCTTCAAGAAAGCCAAAACAGCACAAAAATCACGTTAATGCAATTAAAATCAACCTGTTCTAAAGCATGGCTTGCACAGACACTACTACGGCTCCAGCTGTAAGCACAGACTGCTCAGAGCCATCTTGCTCCATAAATGTGGGAGCTGGGTCACTGATTTCTACAGCAAGTAGATGCTCGTAGAGAGGAGACGTTCTCTGGGAGGTGCTGACCATGCAGCCCCACTGCACAGCATCACCCCATGCAAGTCTGCAGGTGCTGCTGGTGCAAGAAATGCTGTAGAATTACTGAATCTCTTCCATCAGTTATTCTTTGCAGCTCTCCTCTTGCATCATTCTACACACTGATAACCAAAAAGCAAAACAACAGCTGAAGGAGCACCTGACAGCAACACGTTGCCCTCTTGTACGTCCTTCGGTGGTGAAGCAGGGAATGCTGCTCAGGACTGCCAGAACCACACAATGGGAAGGCAGCAAACCAACAGCCAATCATTTTCCACCAAAATCCAGGTCCTGGGAACGTTTCTAGATTTGTCAATTACCTCTAGTGACAAACTGTCAAGATATTCGCGTTTAGAAGACTGATCTACCTTGGTGTGTGCCTGCCAATCTGCACCGATGCGGAATAACTGCGTGCATGGGCTCTGACAGCCTTCTCTCCCCTGGGATCTGATTATCAAAAGCAAACACATCTTTAGAGCAGCATTAAAAGAGGCCAGCAGACAGCAAGGGGAGGCGAACGCAGGTGGGGACAAGAAGAAAAGCCAGGATGAAAGGAATTGCTGAGTAAAACAAACGGGTTTCAGCATTACCGATCCTGGAGGACACGAAGGCATGTGTCAAACCTAGAGCACCACTCCGGAGGAGGAGCAGAAAGACTGCCTGAATTTGGCATATCCCCCTATTCAAAAGGGACAAAGGACACTGTCAGGTTGAAGCACGAGCTGTGCTCTGACATCAGGCAAAGAAACTTTCCTTTTGTACCTGAAGAGTAAAAGAACCATTGAATCTCCTCCACCACTCACATTTTTTCCTCCATCTTCGTGACTGGAAGAAAGCCAGCTTGTTCCACTTCATCCACGGACGCTTTCTGCTCCAGCTGCTTGCAGTGGTTGCTCTTAAGCACTAGATGGTATTAACAGGGTTGGTATAGAAATACTTTACAGTAATGCTGTTCTCTCTCCCCACTGCTTCCTCACCTATGAGAGGCACAGGAGCACGACTGCGGGAAGCAGCCTGTTCTGCTTCATCCATCATCAGCAAAACTGTCAGCTCAGCCCCAACAGCACCACCTTTATTACTTGTTGTGATGCGAAAGGCAGAAACCACACAGTATGATTTTCCCAGATCTGAGGCCGAGTTTGCAGTAGCAGCAGTTGGAGGGGAAATCATTCTGACTTTTCACTGAAGCAATTTGATCTGAAAATTGTTGAGAGTGAATAAATATGGAATCCCACTGTGGCGTTTTTGCAGTCACTTTCTGACTACAAACAGCCTGTTGTTGTTGTTGCCTTTTGAGTACCAGTTATTAGCTGTTTTTTGGCACGTGCTATTGACACGTATGATGTGCCGTTCCCTCTGAAGCCGTGCACGACTGATTACAGAACTAATACATTCTCAGATATCAGTTGAAGAGGTGAATAATCAAAGACCTCTTTAATTTCCCAACCTCCAACGTGCTGAGGTGGTTATTTGCTTCTATTGAAGTTCTGAGTGCCCATCACACTCAGCTGCCCACAATAACACACTGCTGCACCTCCCAGGCAGTCCTCCAGGTGACCAACGACCTCTTGCAGAGAACAGCCTATGCAATACAGGTGCTTTCGTTTTCCCTCTCAGGAAAACAACTGCTTACTGATGCCAGACTTGTCTTTAGCAAGACAAATTGAACCTAAGAAGCCTAGCACTCTGCTAAGTTACCCTCCAGTGCAAACGAGAACACTTGCATGCACATGTCAGCTCAGCTAATTGCAGTACTTTCTCCTAACAGGTTTCAACACCTCATTTAAACTTACTAATCTACTTCCTCTCCGTTCTGTACCACCATTAAAACACAGCACTCAAAGCACAGGGTCAAAGAGGATATGTACCCCCTATTCAGACCCAATCTGCAGACAGCTCTGCTACTCCTACTGCTGCTCACAGCTCTCCCAGACAGCAGCCAAGTAGAAGATGCTGCAGAGGTGAATTTTACACTCCAGACAACGTTCTATTTTAAGCAGAACAAAATCTAGCAGTAACACATTAGTTGGCAGTTTACACATAGCCTCAACACTGCAACCACATCCTCTTCTTTGGTAGAGCACCAAGAAGTTTAGATGTGGGGTGGTGAGGAGGACATTCTTGAATCACACCATTATCCAGGCTGGAAAAGACCCTTAAGATCATCAAGTCCAACCATCACCCAATGCTACCCAGTCTGCTAAACCACATCCCTGACCACCTCGGCCACACATCTCCTGGGTGGACTCCAGCACCTCTCTGGGCAGCCTGTCCCAACACCATTCTGCAAAGAAATCCTTCCTGATACCCAAAGCAAACCTCCCCTGCTGCAATCTCAGGCTGTTTCTTTGGGTCTTGCCAGATGAGAAAAGGGACCAAACCCCTCCTTGCTACAGTTCTGATGAATTCCCAGGACTTCTCCTTGCATCACAGCTTTCTGCCAGTCCATGATTTTGATTTATAACAACATGTTCTGGAGACAGTAACCTAACGTGTACTTCTTTGGCTATAAATTACCCTGCCCCTCCAACGCAGAACTGCTCTTCCAGCAATCTGAACACATTTCCTGCATATTTCCTGTGCCCAAAGCTACATCACCACATTTCATTTCCTCCTGAAGAAATACTATCAGAATACCTTTAATCACTGAGTTTTTATCTTAATCACGCTCGTGCGTGGCCGCACTCTTCAGTTCAATGGACTAGAATAACCTGATGAAGTTTTCAGTAGCTTTATGTCACTATGCCTGTTCATCTCAAGCCAGAACAGCAGTGCTGGAATTGGATATCGGTAAGGAATCTACAGAGGAAAGAGAAACAAAACCAAGCATGCATTATCACTTCCTTTTTTTTTCCCCTCACTGTGGTGAAAAAACAGAATCTATAGTTCTTGGTTAACTGGGTCACGGATTGCAGTGCAATGTCTGTAAGGCTGCCAGGCTTTTACGCACCAAATGTGGGCACAGGGCCAAGCTCTCCCCCCATCACACCCGCGTCACCCTGCTGACGATGGTACCAGCCTTGTCGGGGTCCAAACGAGCACGGGCTCAGCACTGCAAGCAGTGCCCTGAGGAGGACAACGCCTGTACCAAGCGACAGAACAGCCTACAGGACAGCCAGCCTCAAGCCTTATTGAATCATAGAATGTCTGAGGTTGGAGGGAACCTTAAAGATCATCTAATTCCAACCCCTGCCATGGGCTGGGTGCACCCCACCAGCTCAGGCTGCCCAGGATCCCATCCAACGTGGCCTTGAGTGCCTCCAGGGATGGGGCACCCACAGCTCTGGGCAGCAGTGCCAGCGCCTCACCGCCCTCTGAGTAAGGAATTTCTTCCTAAGATCTCACCATAATCTCCCCTCTTTCAGTTTAAAGCCGTTCTCACTTGTCCTGTCACTATCAGACTGTGTAAGTCAGTCCCCCTCCTGCTTGTTCTCCTTCCAGTACTGAAGAGGCCACAGCGAGGTCTCCCTGCAGCCTCCTCTTCTCCAAGCTAAACAAGCTCAACTCCCTCAGCCTTCCTTCACAGGAGGTGCTCCAGCCCTCTGATCATCTTCCTGGCATCCTCTGGACCCGCTCCAACAGCTCCATATCCCTCCTGTGCTGGGGGCCCAGAAATGGGCGCAGCACTGCATATGGGGCCTCACGAGGGCAGAAGAGAGGGTAAATCCCCCGCTGTTCATTGCCACCCCTCTGCTGATGCAGCCCAGGGTACTGCCAGTCTTCCGGCTGCAAGCACGCACAGATGGCTCACATCCAGCTTTCCCCCCACCAGAACCCCCACATCCTTCTCCGCAGGGCTGCCCTCAAGGAGCTCATCTCCCAGTAAAGCCTTCTCTCTGTGACCACGAAGGCACATCCATCTGTACATCCCCACAGTCGGGCACAGTTCCATCATCTCCCACCAGCTTTCACGTTTTCAAACACCACATCTCGGGTGGGAACCTCTTCAACAACCACACGAGCATGTTTCATTTTTTCCCCCAAATAACGCTAAGGCTGAAATCTCCCTTTTGCCTGAATTCAGTGCTTTCCAGCCCCACGCTATTACACTACCCTACGACCAAGAGGTGTGCATGTGTACACAAACATCACACCTGCCAGCATGTCACGGGAGCAGCCCACGGGCAGAGATGCTCTCCCTCCCCTAACTCATCATCCTCCCTGGATGGAGAAGGGAGAGGCGAGGGCGATGGGGCCTGGTTTGGGAACTGCAAGGAAATGAGAGATGTGAGGAGTGTGGGCTGACAAGAGGTGATTAGGACAGGGCTGCGAGGGGATGGATGGAGTGACTGAGAGGGGCAATGCAGCTGTGAGGTGCAGAGGAAGCCTGACCGAGGAGGAGGAGGGGGAACAAGGCTGTGAGGGTGTCCATGGCGGGGGGACGAGGGGTAGGAGCCAGCACAGAGGGCACGAGGCTATGAGGTGAGGGCAGGGCTGGGGTACGAGGCTGTGAGGAGAGTGGTTCGTGCGGTCCTCACCTCTTTGATCTTCATCTTTCGGGCTCGGGTGTCGGGGTCCTGGTCGGGCCGCCCGCCCCGCACCGGGTGCCGAAGGCTTTGGCGGAACCGTTCATAGTCGAAGTGGAACGGAGCTCTCGACTCGCGGGGAGCCCCGGTGCCGACCTCGGCCGGGCGTTCGCCATCGGGTCCCTGCGGACGGGATGCCGGGGCCGTGTGTGCCGCTGGGGCGGCGTTGCGGGCGCGGAGCTTCTCCCGAAGGCGGCGCGGGGCAGCGGGGCTGGCGTGGCGGGGCTCTGCGGCGGCGGGCGGGCTGCGGGGCAGCTCGGTGTCCCGCGTGGATGATGAGGAGGAGGAGGAGGATGAAGAGGTGGCCCGGCGGGGCAGGAAGAGGCGTTTGAAACGAGAAGAGTCAGGCAGGAGGAAAAGGGCCCCGAAACACAGCGTGAGCAGGCCGGAGAGGAAGAGCAGGAAAAGGAACTTCTGCGGCAGCCGCAGCCCCAACGCCGCCGGCCAGCCCGGCATCACCGGCAGCTTCCGCGGCAGCACCATGGGGCGGCGGATCGCGGCCGATGGATGGGACCCTCCGCCGCCGCCACCACCACCACCACCGCAGCGAAGGGCTCAGGGACGCGGCGCCGCGGACGCCTTCACGGGGCCGCACGTGGGTGGGTGCGGGGCGCGATGCGCCGCGGGGCTCCGCCGCTGCCCTGAGGTCCTGCGGGCGGGCGGGCGCTGCGGGGCGGGGCGGCGGCGATGCCCGAGAGGTTCGCGGGGCGCGGAGCGGCGGCTCAGGGTCCCCCCGCCCGGCATGAAGGCGGCGGGGAGCGCATCCCGGGGCGGGCGCCGGACGGCGGCTTTCAGGTTCGGCTCACGGAGAGGTGCCGGGCAGACGCGATCCCGTCCCTTTAGGCGGTGGGTTCATGCTGCGGCATTTCTGCGGGGAGGAGAGGGGGAAGAGCGTAAGAGCGCGTTATTTCCACGGAGGAGCTGCAGTTCCCCCGGCTGTTCCCCCACCCTCCAGCCGCACCGGCTGGCTTTCGCCCTCTCCCTCCGGGCTTCCCATCAGCCGTCGGATCGCTCAGTCTGGCGGCCCGGGTGGGATCTCCGGGCCGGAGGTGAGGCATTTTGTTTTGGTCAAATAGATCCCAGCGCATCATCGCTCTCTCCAATCTCTGCTCGCTGTTACTCACATCCCCTCGCTCCCTCCTCGGGTCTACGGGAAAAGCTTAACTTTCAGACCACGAAAGCAAGAAGGAGCGCTTCCAAAACGCGTTTTAAAGCCTCGCATCGCAGTGTTTTCCCCGGGGCACCCTGCTCCAAGCCCCGGTTACTCACCCCTCCGACAGATCCGAGCGACAGCGAGCACAGCCCCGCTGCTGTCAGCGCCGACGGGCGCCGTTACATCAGGAGGAGGCACAGGGCAGCGCCTGCTCGCGGCTCACAGGGGGAGCTCCGCTCTCCTGCCCACCCATCGCTCAGGAAGGATCTAACCGCATCGAGCCGCTCCAGGGGACTTTTCTCGCCCCGTCCCTGCCGAGCAGCTCCGCCGTGCTGAGCCACGCAACCTGCACAGCACCACACGCTGCCACCGCCGCTCACTGCGACAGCTCCCGCAGCCCCGCCCCTCCTCCCGCCCGCGCCCTCGGTCACCGCGCCAGCCCAACGGCCATTCGGGAGGCGGCCAATCAGCAGCCCGGATCCTACCCGCCGTGACGTTGGCCCTTCCCACCGTCTCGCCCCGCCCTCGCTTTCTATTGGTTAACGGGTGGAGCTTGGCCTCGCCCATTGGTTCTTCTGAACGTCAGGAAAGCCGGGAGGCCCGCCCTCTTGTTTACCACAGTTGCTGGGCTCGAGGAGGCGGCGGGCGTGTGGTTGTCTCTTTTAGCCGTTTGCTAGCTGTGCATCGGCTGCGAGTGGCGGAGGGCTCTGAGGTGCCTTAGGCTGAGGGAACACGTGTGGGGAAGCGGGCTCGATGCCTGAGGGGCTGCACGACGCTTTCAGCCTGTCCTGGCCGAGGCACCCCTGGAAGGAGTCTTGTCTCTGTGGGCTAACAGGCACCTTTCTACAGACAGAATTGCATTTTCTCATTTCCATAAACCCCAAATCAACTCCTACCGTGGAACACACCTGAGTCCCAAATCCTTAAATCCTCGTTGTGCACTATGCTCACCCTTAGCACACTGCACAAACTAACTCAGTCTGATGGTCACCTTGAATTATCACTGTACCTGAGGTGAAGTCAGTGGGCTGAAGTGTTTCTGTTCATAAATGCTTATAAAAAGTACACATCTGTCATAGGATGAGAAGTGAGAGTGAAAAAAGGTCCCCACCCAAACCCAAAGTCCTCTGAGGGTGCTGAGGAGCAGCGCTGGGAGTGGAGGGGCTACGAGGGTGAGGGGGAAGAGTGATAGGACAAAGGGGAATGGTTTTAAACTAAAAGAGGGAAAGCTTAGGTTGGATGTTGGGAGGAAATTCTTCACTATTCTTTGCTGCCCAGAGAAGTGTGGGTCCCACCCCTGGAGGTGCTCAAGGTCAGGTTGGATGGGTCCCACGGCTCTCAGTTCTCCTCCAGCCCAACCATTCTGTGCTATGACTGTAAGAGCAGCAGCAGGAGGGCGGCTCCCAGGAAAGGGTAAACCACAGCCATGGAAGTATTGATGTGACTAAACTTAGAAAAGCTAAAAGAGAACATTTTGTAGGCTGCAGAGGAGCTGTGAGGAAAGAAATCATCTGCTGTTTGCATCTTCCTGCATTCAGGGAAACAGGAGCACGTTCCTTTCTATTGAATAACTAAAACCACAGGAGAGAAAGAAGTGCTTTGATTTCTGGGTCTAGCAGGGGCCCACATTTTAAACTGTTCAACCAATAATTGGTTCTGCTGACATTTCTTATTCAAAGTGCTGACGATGCTATGAAGCAGGCAGGCAGAGCAGCTCTAGGAGCAGGATTGCGGGGAGGCTGTTGACCCAAGGCCTGCAACCATACTGCTTTACCAACCTCTTTACACCCACCTGGCTGCCGCAGATCTTCATCTAGTCAAAATAAAAATAATAATAGCTCTTGTGCTTTTAGATCTCTGGTGGCTGCCCGTGAACCTTGGACTCATATTCTCTCAGAGGCAAAGCTGCACCTTGATCATTTGGTTTTGAATTTGTGCCATCTCCTGTGGTTTACAGGCAGGACCAGTTCAGCTTGAGCAAGGAGTGCATGCAGGCCACTTTCTCTGCATGCTGTTTTGACTGGAGCAGCTGCTTGAGGAGTGCTGAGTGCTCAGTGCTCTGCTCCTGCTTCCCTGCCCCATAGCTGCACTGGGGGGAGAGGGGTACATGTGGCTGCTCCATTGGACAGGTTGCATGGGAGCCATGCTGAGTGCAGCAGACACTCCAAAGGCTCCTTGGAGACCAGGGGAGCTCTCTGCAAAGGTTATTTTGGTTTTGCTTCATTGTACACCTTCATAATGCAGTTCAAAAGATGGGAGGAAACCTGAAAGCCACCTGCCAGCTCCATTATTTTCAGCACTGGTTCAGTTAGGAAGGCTTTCATAGCCTCCTGCCTTTATAAGGGACCCATTTATCAGTACTCCTCTAGGGACCGTTGCTCCATGAGCTTCCATCATTCCTTCTCTGATCTCTTAACACCCAGCTTCAGCCTCACACTGAAGAGAAATAAAAAGCATTCACCTCCAGATCTCTTCCCTGGGGAGGCTGCAAGCAGCAGACTGCGTTTTGCCTCAGCCTTATCAAAACAAACAAACAGAACAACAACAACAACATTCCCACTATTGTGGTGGTCCCTCCATCTTCTTAGTGATGGCCCCAGGACTGTACAGGTCAGATAGCACTGCTTGCTAAGAGGATCTGGCAGCATCAGGGAGGATAAGAAAATACACAGCTGAGAACAAATCTAAGGGATAATGAAACAGTTCTGAACAAACCAAGGGGGTGTGCTGAGCTCCTCTTTTGAGACAGCAGCAATAGAAAAGTTAAAGGCTTATATTATGATTATGTTGAACTAAGATTTTTTTTCTTTGTGTTTAGCATGATGTTGTCTTGAAGGCAAATGCTTAGACATTAAAGGTTTTCTGAATGAGGTTAAATTATAATATCATTGTTCTTCTTAACAAAGGCATAGCATTGTCTTGAAGGTAAGTGTTTAATTGCTTTAATAAATTGTAATAAGGCAAAAAGCTCAGCCTGTGTGTACAAGAACAGTTCCAGACATCAGCAAAGTAGTCATAGAACTTGGTGCTGAAGGAGCTCGGAGAGCAGAGTGTGATTACTGGAGAGACAGAGCTCCTGGTGCGTTTCGGTTCTGGTTTTTAGCAGGGCTAGAAGAAATAATTTTGAGAAAATCACCTTTTATGGCCATAAGAAAAAAGAGAATATAATCTACCTCTCTGTGAGGATGAAGAGCACAAAGCGATAGGTAACACTGAAGGCAAAAGTCTGGCAAAGTAATTATGCTCGAGCCTCCTGCTTTCTGTTGAAGTAGGCTTGATTTCTCTCCCTCTTCTTACTGTAGGAAAGGGCCCCTCTCTGGCTGCAGGAGGGGTTGGGACACCTCTCTTGGGCTGGAACAGCACTCATCCATAGCCAGAAAGCCTTCAACTCAGAAGAGCCACTAAACTGTGATTTTTAGGTATCACAGCAATGACAGGTTAGAACAGGCAGATGGAAGAGAGGCTCTGTATTGCTGGCGGATAGTTTGAGTTAAAGTGGATAGCTTAGCAAAAAAACAGAGGGAAACAAACAAAGCAAACAACAACAAAACCTAACCTCAAACCGCTTGTCCTCACCTGCATACAGCAAGGGCTGGGGTCTATTTAAGCACTTAGCTATGTGTAAGCTGTTGCAGCTCTCATCACTTTATCTAGCTGTGATCAGAAAAGGGAGGATCTGTACAGTTAGACTGGCAGATGTGTTATGCATACAACAGCCCGAAACTTTCCTGAAGTGGGGCTCATCTGCACGTGGTGAGAATGAGCACAGCAATCCCTGGAGACCTGTAATGACTCAGAACAGAAGAAATCCATCTGGTATTGATTATTCCGAGGTTTTAAGGCAAGCTGTGAGGACACAAAGGCTCCTGAGAAGCCTAGATAATTAGAAACTTTGTTACCTGCTATGTGAATGGGAACTGCAGATGCACAATATGTGTAGCAGAGTGCTAGTGGAGTCTGCTGTTACCTTAAGGCACAAAGCACAACAGCACTGTTGTTAGGTTAGACCATGTAATGATGCACTGCTGGGATTGGTTTGGTAGGAGCTATTCTAAAAGACACCAGAAAGGCTAAATTGTAATAATAACGTGACCATGGCAATGCCACCACAGCAGGACAGATGTACACCCAGATGAGTTCAGCCAACAGCAAAGTTTCCTCCAACAACAGCATGGAGTGCCAACCTATGCATGGTACAAGAAAACCAATGCATAAAGCAGCTGATAAAGATGTAGTAAGATAGTTCAAGTGCACGGTGCTTTAGAGCCGCTTTCCTCTACCTCCCCCTCTAAATAACCCTGTCGTCATCTGTTGATCATCTTGTGCTGCCAAGAGCAGGCTGAAAGCAAGGAAGGAAATTCATTATTTCAGAACAGGGCCTGCTCAGTCACTGCCACACGTTACAGGTGTTGGGCAGAAGCATCCAGAGCATCCTTATGGATGTTTTGTACTCTGAGCTTTGCTCTGAGGATGCTGTATTTTTAAACTTGTTTGCAGCTATCTCTGTAACTCTGCTGTGTCAGGTAGGAAGTAAAAAGATGCAATTTCGAGCTCAGCAGGAACGCACCTCCTCATGCAATCTGGGTAATGAGACAAGAAAACGCCTGCAACTGAAGAGTTCTGCTCCAGCCTCTGCTGGCTCTCCATTACTCCTGGTCCCAACAGACTGTGCCCTCATTTTCAGAGCACAAAAAGCACAACTGGAAAGGCACACGGCATCAAGGGCAGAGGGAAACACCTGTTAAATACAATGAGCTGCACTAGCTAAGATTCTCCCATCGTAGTTGTAAAGCAGCTTGTGTGCTTACTCTATTTAGGACCTATTCAAAGTCCTTCAATAGCTTTACTAGAATCTTTTCCCATTCTCCCATCATATCCCATAGGCATCAGGTCAGCACAATACATAAACGTGAGGGCACAGCAGAGCAAGCAACTCAATTCTGACAATTCCCCCATAACTCAGTCTCAATTTATACAGTGCCAGCTATCAGTTGGATCGCAGTGTTACAATCAGCATGAAAAAAGCAAGGCTCACCTGCATGAAACCCTCAGAAAGAAAGGCTTTGCCCTCCCAGTGCTGTTTGTGGCCATGGACAGTCACGTCTTGGTGGTTAGCTCCCCCCTGCTGCCCAGGCAGCCAGCAAAGGTACTCCCAGGTACCTGAGGACACAGCCTCTGGGATTCATTTAATTACTCTGAGCGATGAGCTCAGAGAAACTCCGAGTCAATAAGCTCCACCTACAGAGCAGGGAAAGCCTCCTGCTGGATCCTATGCCTAACGCTGCACAGCTGAGAGGTGAGGCCAGAGAACTGATGGCTTTAACTCGCTGTCTGGTAGCAAAGGTCAGGGCTCAGAATTTCTGTGTGACTTTGTATGCTCAACATGAAATGAATATTTCTGACTCCTGCTGGACCCAGGGCTGTAATAAATCTACGTGAGAGTGAACTGGATTATCTTCTGGCTCACGCATCAATCACAAAATTACAGGTTTCTGTTTAAGACCATTTAAGAGTCCTGTGATTTCATAGCAGACAAAGGAAAGCATGTGATTTTAAAACATGAGCCAGATCTGCAGGTCTGACATATTTTTTGCATCATTCTATCTTCTTTAACCACCCACCCTGCCTTTTTGTTTTAAACTTGCATACAAAACCAACGTGATCTTGAAGTCACTGACAGACACTACAGCAAGTTCCTGTGACAGCATTTGCTTGGCATCACCTTGATGATAACCATCTTCAAAACCTGAAAGCTGTCTCCTCCGAGCCTGCTCCTTTTCATGCTTACACGACACTTCCTTACAGGCAAATCAAAACAGAAGAACTCCAACACATTCTCTTGTTTCTCTTGGTGATCCACTTGTTGGCACGTCAGCTGTCCTTCTGCAGAGGTTAAACGATAAGTAACATCCTACGTGCCAAAAGATTGCCTAATTCAACAGTAATTTGCATGTCCTGCTCTGCAGATATATCATCCTTGAATTGCAGCCTCCTCTGGGGAAAGATGCAGGAAATTATGACCCAGGAACACACTGCGCAACAGTGGGAAATGAAAGACATCAAAAGCAAATTGCTGAACACGAGAGATGTCAGATCCATACAAAGCTTTGGTTGTCATGTACGTGAACGCTTATTAAGTCTCCATTCTTTGCCTGAGATTTCTAAGTACATAAACACCATTTACTACCACAATTTCAATTATAACAACACATGAGCTTAGAGGAAGGCCATCAGTGTGTATTTGTGGGGCTTTTCTCCCAAATGAGGTGTAGGTATCCTTGAAGAGCGGAAAGCTAGAACTGCTTCAGGTCAGAAGTGATCGAGGAGACTCAGATGTAGGGACAGCATCAAAAAAATGACTGGGCACAGTTTCACACTGATGGGCTTTTAAACATCAGCTCTGTTGGAGTGACTTTCTGGGGATAGCAAATAAGAATTCTACAAGAAGAGAGCTCTGCTTTTCCCCCAGAGGGTGGTGATGCACTGGAACAGGTTGCCAAGGAGGCTGTGGATGCCCCATCCCTGCAGGCATTCAAGGCCAGGCTGGATGTGGCTCTGGTCTGGTGGTTGGCGACCTGCACGTAGCAGGGGGTTGGAACTGATGAGCATTGTGGTCCTTTTCAACCCAGGCCATTCTATGATTCTATGATAAGGTTGACTCTAGTTGCAATCCAACAGGCAGATTCCCAACAGAGCAAGCTGAGCAACCCTTCCCCTCCCCTTGCACTTTCCCTGAACACTTTCAGGCAGAATCAACATCAGCTGAACTTGACGGAAACTCTCCAGTTTTACATGATTTAACCAGAAGGCTCCAACTCAGCTGAGAGAAACTCACGCGAAGTGAGGACTGCAAGAGCAAGCCTGAATCCCCAACTCTCTGTGTAACGAAGCATGCTGGCAATTATTAGGTTTAGATCTTCCTGTAAGGAGAATATTGATGGGGAAGGCGCTGTGTATACAGCTGTTTATTTGAGAAATAATCCACACCAAAAAATCTATTAAAACCCTGCACCTCTGGGACTGCCTTCGAAAGGCATGTGATGTGACTGGAGTAGAGGAGTGATCAGCCTACAATAATTTAGACGCTCCTGTTGCTATGGATACTTTTAATATACTTTTTTAAGTGAAGCATACCATTATAATTTCAATTTCCACTAACGACAAAAAAAAAGCTGCATACTAAAAGTAATAAAAAACGCCAGCCACAAAATTGTTTTATTTTTTACTGTCAGGTTTTATGCTCGTGCTGTGACAGTACACAGAAGTGATAAATCTGCCACGTCTGAGGTTTAATGCTGTTACACTTCTTTTTGTGCATCGGGGCTCACACTATGAGCATGCGATGCAGGCAACAGCCCAGTGACAGTCATGCTGCTGAAATGTCACATTAAAATGCAGGCTGCTCAACAGGAGGAGGGTTTTGTTTGAGGCAGGACCTGAGGAGAAGCAAGTCTGGGGGCTGGTGAGGCTGTTAGGAATATGGAAACACAATGGTAGGAGTCAAATGGCTCCTGCAAAGCATCCCTGCAAAAAAAAAAGGGCCTGGAGTGGCATGACCAGAAATAGGATTATTAACAGCCATGCCAGAAACTGCCCCTGTGATGTGCAGGGAGGGGGCATTCCTTTGCTGATCGCAGGCAGTGACAAAACTTCATCCTGGGATGCTCTCCTTTCACACTGCTTGAGACTGGAGTTTTTGCTGGGGATGAAACTGCTGATAGCAATGGCTGGAAAGAGAAACAACCCTCAGAAGCACGGAGTGGGAGACCTGCATTTCAGCTTGCAGAGCGGCTGAAAGCCCCAAGGGGACGGGATCACCCAGAGCTCATTTCAAAGGGAACAAACAGCCACATCCAGCAGCACGGATGGCCCTGCAAACAACCTCCTCTCCTCCAGTTGTTTCCAGCTGCTTACTGCTGTGCACCAAGGGAGAAAGAAAACCCAACCAGGTAGAAATACAAAGTTTTCTACGCATTAAAGATGCCGTGGTAAAAAGTAGAGTCAAACCAGCACAAACACTCCAAAAACAAAAAGGTAGAACTTTTATTTTTCTCCATACATTCTTTTTTTCCTCTTAAAAAATATCTACATACATATATAGCATTGTGTATATCAGTATATGCTCCTCGAACCTCTAGAACAGAAAAAATATCATTGTACAGAGAAAGCCTCACAGTCCATTCCTGCAACACGACTTCTTTCTTAGAGAGGTGAGCACTCCCAGAGCTCAGCACAGGGCGTTTCCCACCACCACGTCTGTTCCTTTAGCACTGCCTCTGCACTGCGTCCATGTCCAGAGACTGATGCTCCACATGACATCAAGTCATGGGCACAGCAGTTTGAGGACTGCTCTGAACACAGGATGTGTTCCCTGCTTATCCTGCAATATTATTAAGAGAAGAGCTGGCTTCACAAGTCATCAGTGCCTTATCACGGTGACTGGCAAATAACCAAACCTAAGTTAGTGTCACTTAGCTGTTTCCTAAGAAATTCTTATAGCTGACCAAGATCTTTGTTTGTTTGCAAGCAGCCTTAGGAGTTACAGAGAGCTGTCTGGGGAATGAATTAGTGTTTCAAAACCAAGTTCCGAGTTACAAATCTATAAAACAGCTTAGCATACTTCACAGAAGGCCACAAACACTGCAAACTGTCAGTGCGACTATTTAGGATCATTAAACTTAATCTTTTAATTGGCATAAGCTTTATGCCTCCATTCCTTTGTTTGAGTCCCAGGAGCAGATGAAGACAGCTTCCCAAGCCTCACGGGAGACGCAGCTGTCGAGGGAAGAGGACTGGAGCACCACTGACAGGGGCACCTTCTGCTCATTGAACACACAGGTATTGGTCTTGCCTAATCCAATTCCCTTCGAGTCTATTGAGCAGGCAGCTACCAAATGTTTCTGAAACTGTAAGAAGGCATGCACAGCCAAATCCACTCAGCAGAGCTACGAACACAAACCTACTGTGCCACACAACCTGCACCTTCCAACGCGCTTCAGAAAAACAGATTATTACTGCCTGCTGTTTTTTGCTTTTAGACCAACCATGCAACTGAGCCTTGGTATTTCAAGTCGTAACAGAAACAATGAGAGCGAGTAGTCAGTCTGGAAACAGCTGCAGCACTGCTGGTTTCTTTGTGGGGGGTGGGGAGGTAAGGAGCTTCTGAAGAGAAGTTACAGGCACCGCTTACTTTGCCATTTTGGACCATTACTTTCAGCTCCAGTTTTAAAGTGCAAAACTTATACAGTCTTTGGATAAGAAGTGTCAATTCACTTAAGAAGCCGGCAAAGAAAAAGCCAGAACATGTATGGGTGATTGACAACGGAGAGTATCACATTCACAACAAAAGCAAGATCTCTGCTACCTCTTTCAGCACTGCTAGCAGCTGCTGCAGCTCTCGTCCCCTCAGCCTAGGCAGGTGTCGTGTTGTTCAAGAATCAGTGGTTGTGCTTTCAACTGCATTTCCATCTGCAGACCTTTGTCTAGAAACGTGTATACACAGGAACTTTGGTGTTGCATAGTATTTGTCAGGGAGGAACAGGCACTACTGGTGGCATACTGCCACCTGATACTGTAGATGCTCTACACACCTTTCAGTAATATATGTAAACTGTAACAGCTACGAATAAATATCTTCAGGAGCATCTCATGGTTTAGATAAAAGCAAGGTAAAAAACAATCCACGTTAGATTTCTAAAACTTTGGTCTAAGCTGTGCTGTGCCATCATCTGACTTGGTGAAGACCCCTCAGAAGAATCCCTTGCATGCAGCACCTGAAAGAGCACGATTCAGTCCACAGACTTTTAGTGGTTATTCTACTGTCAGCTGTTAGATGAATTTGACTTCAGAACATGAACAGGTCATCCTTCTCGCCTGTACTTGAATCTATTTTATTCCAATCTACAGATGAGAGCATTTCTGCACTCTGGATGTCTTGAGCCGTCAGTCCTGTGTCGAGAACGTAAGGGTTTGTTCTCGACTGAGCAAGTCTAAGAGGGGAGAAAAACAAGAAGTAAGAACACAAATGCATGCAGTTCATAGCTTGGGTGCTTGATGCAACCATAATGCCAAACTTCAAAGTCCTCCAAGTAATTCAACAAGGGGAGGGATGACAACATTTGCAGCTCTCTCGGGTTTGTTGTGGCTTTTCTGCTTGTTTATCCTAACATCACCCAAAATCCAGGGAATCCGCAGTCTGGACATCCCATACATTCAGTGTGATACAACAGTGCCTTTTTCCTCCTCTGAGCTCTTCCTGGAGGTTGCATCATTAACTGGGATCTTATCTCAGCATAAAGGCTCCGTTGACCAAAGGAGCAGCCTCACTGCAATGACTCAGCCCAAATACTGCCTTACCCAAAGGCCAAGGGTAACGTGAGAGCTCCACGTCCAGCAGTGCAAAACAAAGACTGCAACCAACACTTTAGTTAAGCAGAGCAAGGAACAGAGCTGAGAAAAACTGATGACGTTACATCAACATCAAGCAGTCCCTTTACAGAACAGGTCTTGGGACGGGGTTGCCATGGAGATGGAAGCTGTAAATCATTCCCAAAACCTGAGCGTGACAGAGAGCTCCATTTCCTTAGGGCTAAGCAAGTACTCTTTTCACTTGGCCATGTGCCTGTCACCCTTACAAGCCTGCTTGCGTGAGGGCAGACAGGATAACTCACCTGAAAGAAAACGGATTTGTTTAACACTGCTGGATTGCTCTGCGTGCACCTCAAGGGCAGATCTTAATTTGGGCTAGAAAGTGAATTAAGCCACATGGCATTATAGCCATAAACTCTGAATGTGCTCAGGTACAGTAGTTCAAAACTGGTGCATCAGAGTTGCCTTGATGCGACCAAGCTGCAATAGGCACCCAGCGCAACAGGATTTGTCAGGGAGGGAGCGTGTTGCCTACAGCATTTTGCTGTTGGTTTGGGGAAAGATAAGACCACGGTACCAGGATTTGGCCAAACCTCACAGAGGGAGGAGAGTAAAGATCCCCATACCAGAAGTTGGGACCAGCACTCCCACGCCTATCTCAGGGGCTTGCAACAAGCTGCTTCACACATCCCTGAAAAGCAAGGGTGGACATGCTGGCTGCTCAGGGAATTCGATTTCCTATCACATACAGCCTCTCTCCATCCTTAAAAGGTTGTCAAAATATATGGCTTATCAGCCAGCCGCAAAGCCTATCTTTCAATTAAGAGCTGAGGTACTGATGGGGCTGCTGCCTAGGTCAGATCATGACAGCTGATTAGATTAGAAGCATTATTAAAAAGCACAGGCCCCCCTGGGCCAGTCCCCAGTGGTGTGAACTTGTAAAGGGTGTTATTAGAATTACCTTGAAAACGCCTCGTCGAGATCATCATCCATTTCCTTTTTCAAAGAGATAAAAAGAGAGAGAAGTAGTTGCTAAGGGAATGCACAAAAGTGTATTTAGAGATCTGGCTCCACGCTTCAGCACAGCAGACAAAAACGTATATATGGACCTCTGAGCGCCCAAAGCAATACTCCTATCAGCAGTCTGCCTCCTTAAGCAGCCTTTATCTCACTCTCTACACAAGCCATGGCATAAGAGATATAATTCTGGGCGGCCCAGGCTTGCTCAGGTCTCAGGCTGGGGATGCTGCACTCCCCTTGCAGCTCTGGGACAGAGGAGGGGATTGGCCCTTTCCCACTGTTTCCAGACCAGACTAATTCCACCTCGCTGCCTGAACACGCTGGATCTGGCCTGTAAGATGAAACAGATTCCCATCTGGGTCAGCTGGACCGCTCCAAAGAAGCCAATGCCCCCCGGCTCCTTGCTTGAAAATTGCCACTATGCTCCAAGTTGAGAGCTGGTTCCAAAGCATCTGCACACTGAGCCCCCCACCAACCCCAGCCTGCTCTGCTTTCAGTGCAAAGCAGAAGATATTGTTTTGACTGAAAGCATCTGTCTGCTCTTTATGCAGAAAAACATTTTGGGCAGAGCTGATAGGCAGCAACTTAGCACTGAGCAAAGGGAGCCCCGGCCCTCAGCTCCTGCCATGCAGCTGGCACACGCTGCAGGTTTTTGCCAGGAGGATGAACCTGGACAGAGCCCAGCAAGATGTTTTGGGCACTCCCCAGGGCTTTTCTGGATCAAGAACTTGGAAAGCAACAGTGTACCAGCCAAGGGCTGGACCTGTGTCCTTTGAAAGCAACTCTGTGATCCTTTTTCCTCTGATCTGCTCTTTGAAGGGCTCCCAGGGGAAGCATTTGAATTGATCAGGGGAGAAAGGTTTCCTGTGCAGGAAAGACAGCCCTTTGAGAGGGCTTTGCCACGGACAGACTCGACTATGCCCAAAATTGTATGATGCACTGGCAGATGATGTAGTATGTAAAATATGAGAACTCTGCAAGAAGGGAGGATCAGAGACTGCTGATAAGCCTGCAGGCTTTGGAACCGATCTTCAGGTTTAACCTGAAAAGCCTCAGGCTCAGACCTGGCAGACTCAAGGAACAGGCGCCGTGCAAAGGCCTCTATCATTCAACTCCCAAATTTTAACAGCGTGTTTCCAGAGAGAAAACATGGCAGGGCCCAGGTCACAGGTTGGGGGTGGTGGGGGTGCCAAGATCAGCCCCTGCCCTGTTGGTGATGTAGTATTTGGGTGTGCAAGAAACTCCCCCTTGGATGCACACCCAGATTGTTACTTTTCTATTACTGGTCCACGAAACAGCTGAGCCAGATGACTCTGGACATTTTAGAGAAGCCATCCATGTTCACACAAGCAAGACAGAGTTACAAACAAGAAGGGAAAACTAAGAGTAATAACAAACATTAACACAACCTGGTCTTAGTGAACGGCAAACAAAAGCCATCAACATAGTGGTCTTCTCCCCTGGATAGGTTAGTTAGGCAGCCTCTCATTTAAGTGACAAACCATTGAGAAGCACTATGCAAAAGTAAGTAATATTCAATTATCTGACAGTAGCATTTTTTCACAGTGGCTTGCAATTGCTTTAATTTATTTACTGATCCTAAAAGGGGCTGTAAGTACTCACACACACACACCAAGAGATAATTTCTAGAAGGACACCAAAACCCAGCTTGCTTGGGCAAGTCTGAAATCCTAAATAAGCAGCTCAGCTGCCCTAGAGCTCCCAGAGGGTCTTGTCCAAGAGAGGGCACCAAAAGAGGACCTGGAGCACACAAGGATTGAGGTAGCATCACTCCCTGCCAGCTCAGCAGATTCTGTGGCGCCCTGGGCAAACTTACCCACACCACGTTGTTATTTACAGAGGAGCTGGGCCCAAACATGCTGTTATCTAAATGTGTGGGGTTTTCGCTGCTGGTAAGGAGCAATTTGGCAGGATCTTCTAAATCCAGCAAGTTCCCTGTGGCTGCAGCTGTGAACAGAGAAGAGAGGGAATGAGGCAGGTGAGGAAAAAAATAACACAAAACCAAGCCTTTTTTGCAGCAATTGCTTTCCCTTGAGGGGAGAAGTCAGGGGGAGGCAGTGAATTCCTTTCAGCACAGCCCTGAATTTTAGAGTGGAAAAGCTGCATTCATACTGGTTAAGCCTGTGGTTTCCACCCACATAATTCAAGATGCTCCTATCAGGCACCCAGGACCCCCGAACAGGGATGCAGGGGATTCAGCCAGCTTGTCCCTCCATCAGCCATCAGGGAAGGCTCCTGGGTAGGTGCTTACATCCAAAATGGGTAAGGATCAGACTGGCAAAGCTGAGACATCCCACCCCAAAGCTTCATAGCCCAGGGCTGGGCTGGGAACAGCAACCACAGGGTGGGAACCTGGGCGACATCCTCAGCTCAGCCCATGGCATCGATTCAGCATCCTGCAAAGAGGCATCTTTATTCCACAGGACGAAGGGGAAATCCTGCACTGGGTGAAGAGCTGTTCATAGCCTGATGGTTGCTGCTATACCACAGGTTGTGTTCCTTCAGGGAAGCCTTCGATCATCTCCCATAACCCGGTGATACGGGCAGATGCAGAAATGCCCCAGCTGCAAAGCATCAGCATGTGGCCAGGCAGACAAGAGAGCCCATTTCTATACCACTTGCAGCCTTGGACCTCATTTGTTCTGATCTGCCACCATTTGTGACAGATTCCTCCAGTCCTGGGCCTTCGTATGAAAGAATGAGATGCGCCAGTCTGGGATTAAGCCCAGTTTAATGCTATTTTCCTCTGTGTCAAATCCTCTTATCTCCAGGGCCAGCACAGAAGGGAGATTAGCCTTTTGTCCCATTTCTCCCTGGCTATGCATCTAGCATTTCAGAGGACCCATGGCCAGACACTGAACTATGAGAGCTTTTACCATTTATGTTATTTTCACGCAGCCAACAGAACAGCAAGTCCTTCAGGTCCAACACAAACCCCAAATTACACTTAGGATGTGAGGATCCATGCAGAGACATTACAGCCAATTTGCCTCAGGCAGAAGTAAACAGATTTGGGGTGACAGCAGCTGTGTACAAAGGGATGCAAGAGATATTTGAAGGGAAGATAGGAAGATCTGGCAGGCAGACACTGAGTCCAGGGCAACATCTCTGCTACAACCAAAGTGTTTGCTTCTTACTGATCAAAGCCCTCCTAGGAAAATGCCCGTCCAGGGAAAAACCCCACAGACATTAGGCTGCCTCCCATCCCCAAGGCTGAAGAAAACCTTTGCTGTTGTTGACTTACGTGCATCAGGGCAAGCAGGTGCAGTTGAGTTCGGGCTGCTCACCCCTTCTCCTTCCAAGATGGACCTTTCCCGTTTCTCCTTTTCTGCAAAAGAAGGAGACCCCATCACTGCCTGCAGAGCACTGCCCCACATGCCTTTTGCAAGGAGAGCTATGACAGGCCACCAGGTCTCCTCTGCCCAGAGCAGCCCGGGTCTGAGCGTGTTTTATAATCTGCTGGAAGGTAAAAGCAAAAATATTGACAGTGGTAGGGCTAGGAGGTACCACAGAGAAGCACTCAGCTCTCCAAACCCCTCTTGCAATAAAGGAGCACAGCCAAAATTCAGCCTGATTTACAAGGCTGTCTAGAGAAACCTGGATGATTCCTTAAATCATGCCAGAGATTGGACCAACCTTAACAGCAGCCTGGAAATTTGGAGCTGGAAAAACCCAAAGTCATTCCTTGAACTTTCATGTGAAGAGTGGAAAAAGGAATAAAACTCACCTTCCTTGGAGGCTTGCCAGAACTCGAATGCTATTTTGAATGCCTGAGCTACAGTGAGGGTGACTGCCTGGGCCTGAAATGAGAGTGGTTAAGCAGCACGTTAGTAGATGGGGTTCTGCTCTGCAGATTGACATGAACATGGATCCAACCAGTCCTCTGCTCCGTGCACTTTCCCTCTGCCTGGCTGTGGAGGGGTGACAAAATACTGATGGAAACAGCGACTTGCTCTATGCAGGACATGGAGCCCATTGTAGACACGCCTTTAGCTGTAACAGGAAGATGGAGGAGGCAGGGAGATGGCTGTCAGAGGCATGGAGCTGACAAGCAGGGAGAGAAGAGCCCCTCCCAACCACAGGGCACACAGCTCTTCAGGCATCCCACACCTAAACACAATCTGAACAAACACAACCTCTGCACGGCTGCAGGCTTGTGCTCATGGCTCCCTGCTATGGGGCCAGGCTGTGCAACACCCACTGCAGAGCATCACCCACCAGAACAACCAACACTGCCAAGGGACTCAGCACCCAAACGGCCCGGACCACACTGCTGTCAGCAGGACACGCCAGAGCCAGGGAAGGATGTCCACCCATCCCTCCTCAGCACTGGGCAAGACCACCTGCATGAGAACGCTCCGAGAGCAGCAGGCAAAAGGCAAAATGCTGCTGGACAGGGAGCAATCTGGGAAGCTGGAGACCTGTAAGGTCTTCCCCTTCCCCCAGGCTAAGCTGGGGCCATACAGGCTTAAAGCAATAATTCAGGTTCGCTTTGGTACAGCCTTGAGCTGGACACACTCACAGCCAGGGCTGCAGCAGGATACCTTCACCTTCAGTCCCTTCAATCCTCCCCCAGCTGGGAATTTGAGCAGCATTAAGAAAAAAAGCCAGCAACCAAGCATACCTTAAATAACCCAAGTTGCTTGAGATATATAAATAGTGACATAATTGCCAGTTTCATTAGGAGAAGGCAGATCTCACTGGCAGCTTAAAGTGCAAGGAGATAGCAAGCAACACAGCAAGGCTGGAATGCTGTATGAGCCTTGAGGGATAAGTTTATGAAGTTACAACCCAAACAAACCCAGATCCTGCAGCGTAACCCACGGCCCCCTGTGGGCTGGGGGGAGCACTGAAGAACAATCCCCTCCCAAAAGCCACGTGCTCCAGCATGGGAGGAAGAGAGGAGTCACAGCAAACCTATCCGTGCCACTTGAGCCTTGCAAGACAGGAGAGCTCACATGAATGTCAGAGCTATTTACATCTTTCATCAAAGTGCAAATGTTTTATGGTAAAAACGTAAATACGGTAATTAAGTATGAAACTCCTCACAGCTGTTTACAATTTAAGCTGTCACATCTGAATCCAGTTTAATTGACCCAGCTACTGTTGAGAATTACCCATGAACTAAAAATACGGACTAATTATATGCTGTTGACTGCTAGCAATGCAAATGTTCAGGGACCCTGCCCTGGGGAAGGGACAGTCCCTGGTCTGGGAGCAGGACAACACCTTACCAGCATGGCCTCCGTGCATTTTATAGACAAAGAAGAAAGGTATTCCCAGTTTTTGCCTGAAAAGCTCTTGGAGAGCTTCATTTTGGAAGACGTACTGAGCTGATGTACCACCGAGGTCACTCCTTTGCAACTGGAGAGAGTTAAATTTCAATTTGCAGAGCAAGGTTTATCTTCACCATGCAAGGACAGGAGCACAGGCCACAGATGGGAGATACAACTTGTAGCTTCCATTACTGTCTCCTTGGAGAAGGAAACAAAGAACTGGGCACGGGTGGTGTCACTGGCTTGCCAGAGATAGATGCTCACAAGGTCCCAGGGACTGCTACTCTGGACTGCACCAAGAGGAACAGCTCCTGCAGCCTCTTGGGATGTAGCTTCCCAGCCAGGAAGGAAGCAGATCTAGGCTCTTCGCTCAGGCCCAACAGGTCCCTCCAGAGGAAGGACTGCTGGGGCCAAGGGGTCTGACCTATCCCTCCTCTGCCATTTATTGCCAGACCCAGATCTTGCTCTGCTTGAGATCCCTGAGGGCTTTCCCCTTGTCACTATGTGGAGACAGTGCCCAGTGACCCACTTCTCTCCCCTGCTAGCTTGCAAAATGCTGGATCCCTGCCCAACTGAGAGCCTTCCCTCCTCAAGATGCACTGAATCAGCAGGAAAGAATCCCAGAAGCAGGTTCAAAGCAAGGACCAGACACTGGTGTCTGCTTCAAACCCTCATTTCCTGGGCAACCTGATCTGGTGCTTCATCTAGCAGCTGGCAACCCTGCCACAGCAGGGGGATTGGAACTAGATGATCCTTGAGGTCCCTCCCAACCCAACCATTCTATGATTCCTGGCATGCAGTGCACTGCATATTCTAATGCATTCTTACAGGGAGGACACAACTGTCTGCAAAGATGTCACTAGGAAACGGATGGGGAGTTTTGATAAACAGTGAGGAAAACAACCAACCAACCAAAAAAACCACCAAAGAAAATAGCATGGTAAGCCTCGTGCCACTGGCTAAGTGCCTCCCATCACCAAGGCAGCCCCCAGGCACCAGGCTACCAGCCTCCTCAGAGACCTCCTCACCTGCCTCTCCAGAGAGCTGCACAGACTCCAGCAGCTCTGGGAAGCAGCTGCTGAGCAGGGAAAAGAATCCCAGGACCTGGGACTGCAGCAAGGCAGGAGGATGTCAGGTCAATTGCTCTCATCCCAACCCCAGATCCTAGGGGCAGGAGGGCTTTTCCTTTCTCAGTGAGACCAGCTGAATCCAGCCTTGAGTTCTGCCTCCCTCCTTCCTGCATCTGCTCCATGGCAGTGCTGGGTCCCTCTGGAGACCAATTGCTCATCCCTGGGCAGCCATTAACTGCCTGCAAACAGGTGGTAGCACTGCATCAGAGCATGACAGCACCTGGGTGGGCGCTCTGCCACGGTCTTCAGATGAGGAAGACCCCTCCTTCACTACAACTACGTGCAAAGCTGTTATCACAGCACTGAGGCAGCCCCTCTGCTTCCTCCTCCTAAAGCCACATCCCCATTTCTTCCTCTGAACTGACCATTTTCCGTTTGGTACAAAGGAAGGCATGGCACTCCAGGTTCTCATTGAGCTGGTTCTGGGCAATGTAGGCAAACACTTTATCGTGGATCTTGTCTGCCGTGCAGTAGGATATCCTGAAAGACAGAACGAAATGTCTTGTCCGGGGCACAGATCAACCAACCCCTCCACAAACCTGCTCCTGCACCACGTCTTCGAGCAGCACGGCCAAGCAGGGAAGGCAGAGGGAGCACAGAGCATTACCCAGCTTTGAGGCAACAGAGGAGTTAATGCCACTGGTTTAACTGCAAGAGATGCTCAGTGCAACTGCTGGCCACTCTGCAGCCAGCCACAGCACAGCACGAACTGTGTGTGTCACACAGAGGTAGGAGAGAACAGAGAACATTTCACCTTGCCAGAAAAGGACAGGTTCAAGAAGGCAAGTAAAGACCCTGCAGTGTAGCAGTCTGGGACTGCCCCTAACAAATGCTCTGCCTTCAGAGACTCTGGAAATTTTTCCTTGGAGAACAAGCTTACAAAGAGAGAAAAGGACTTGTTCTTGAGGTTCCCGTGTGCTTCCTTGAATCAGGGGAGGAAACTGAAGCAGGAGCTGTCAGAAAGGCTGAAATTCAGGCTCTGAGACCTACAGCAGCAGATGCATGGGATGCTCCAAGAGCCCTGACTGCAGATGAGCCCTGACCAAAGGAGGCTCAGCATCCCTTGTGGGAACATCCCTGGGACAGCTGCATCCCTCCCAGTCCCCCAGCAGGGCTTACACCAGAACACTCAACAAGGCTCTGAAAGAGCAACAGGCTGAGCCGTTCAGGGAGATCTTGTTGTGACCAAGAGCTCAGCTCCCTTCTGCAGGGCAGCACGTCCCTCGTCACCAGCCACTGCCATCTCCCAGGGACCTTCTGGACCAGGTGCTGTGGGACCAAGCTCTTTGTCTGAAGGCAGTAAGCACTGGCCGGAGCAGCCCTGGACGTTTAGAGCAAGGAGGCAGGTGCTAGCAGCAAGCAAAGCCTCTTCCCTGGGCATGCAGCAGATCTAACAGGTAATACTGGAGAGAAAACTCAACAAATAAGTAGAACACTTTCACCAAAGTTCTCCTATTGCCCAGTGTTGCCTTTTCAGCCCATGTTTTTACTGCCCCAAAGACTCTGCAGGGAGCAGACTGGAACATCCCAGTTCCCAGCAGACTTTGAGAGTTAAAAAGACACGTTCCATATTTCTTTACACTGCATTAGTTTCTCACTGTATGTGAGGACACCTCTGCTCAACAACCTGTGTTGTGTTGTATAGAGCTGAGCCGTGCTCTGGATTAGAGAGGCACTTGAAGTTTACTCCTTTCTCCCATCTGTCCTCAAAGAAGCATCAGCACTCTTTTAATAACCATGACACAAGCTGTGAAAGGTCACCTGCACAGACAGCTGGCTGTTTTCCTGCAAACCCCAGCGTTCAGCTGTCCGTGTGACAGACATTAATTTTCAGGGAGAACAGAACTCATGCTCACTTCTGGAGTGAGCCAGGTATAACCACGAGGCCTCCTGCAGCAGCACCCAGTGACAGATGCTGCGTTCTGGCTGCTGCCACCCTGTCCTGCTGCCTGCCCAAGCACCTGACCTGGGGTGCTCAGACCCAGCATCTCCCCGGTAGGTAAAACTGCCAAACAGAAGACAGTGGAGGTATAGAGGATCTCCCTGGAAAGGGTACTAGGGCAGAGTGAGGGAATGACCCCCATGTACACAGATCCCAGCTTTCAGTCCTTCCTGCCAGCAGCTCTGGGGAGCAGCATCAGTCCCCACATCAACAGCCTGTTCAAGCTGAACCATCTTCAGCCAACTGAATCAAAGGGATGCTCGTTTACAAGCACCGATGGGGAGGAACAGCTTTATTGCTGGCTGTGAAAGTGTCTGGGCAGAATTTAAGGCAGCTTCTGAACATTTGAGGCCCACGGCTCTGCTCACATGAGGTTTTACACCATGCAGCAATGCTGGTTTTGGTGTGATCACGCTCAGGGCTGCTTCACTCAGCTCCACTCTTTAGCAGCAGTTTCATCTCCGAGGGAGGCGGCTGTAGTCGATGCTTAGTAAGCAAGTAGGTTAATAGTCCTGCTAGAGAGTGCCCCAGCCTAGAGATCCCCACGTCACATTTAGCAAAGTGGCACAGCATGTGAAGAGTGAAGAACAGAAAGTGGAGTGTGTGAAGAGTGAAAGGAAAATGGACAGAGGTGATGGAAAGGGACAGATCTGGACTTAGCTCTGCTCCTCCAGGCCTGCATCTAACTCCAACCGGGTACCCTTTGAAAACATACTTACAAAATCCAGGATGGAATATGGGATAATCCAGTCTCACCCTCCCCTCCCACACTGGTATTAGGTCTCAGCAGCTGCCTAAGCCCTGCTCTTTGTCAGAGCGATGTAAACACATTAGAGGCAAAAAGCAGGGCGTGCAGCAGCCAGCCCCAGAGCTGACATCCTCATCTGTTCAGCAATGCTCTGACCATCCTCATATCCACCTCCTGCCCTTACCTCCTTCAGCATTTCTTCAGCAAAGCCACACATGGCAATGGGGTGCTTGGCTACAGATCAGCAGCGTGCCCGCACAAAACATTCGGGATCATCACATCTTTCCTCACCCCACTGCTGGACACACTTAACACAGGACACATCTCTTTGTCTTAAATTTAGCAACCACGTTGCATTGCTTTAAGCTGTGATGGCCAGAGAGATGCCAGGCAGGCCTGAGTGGAGGTCAGAGCTCAGATGCCAGCACAGACTGGCTCCTCACGCTGGGCACAGGCAGAGAGGAGGGCTCAGGGCAGGGTGTCCCATAACACACCTGTATATGGAGACGTTCTCAATCAGCTCGTTAGTTCCACTGTCATTTAGCACGATCCCTCTGGGTGAGACTTTCAGCGTAACCTTCTGCAGTTTCTTTCCACTTGCTTTTGCCTTTGGAAGGAAAAGAGGGAGGGGAAAGTTGCAGGCTTTAAGCAGAGATATCCAAAGCTATTCCAGCCAACAGATCAGTCACCCTAAAAAGGCAAGAGATACTGCTACCAGCCATTAGTACTACAGCCTGGGTTTACTAACAGGTGTGATAAGGCACTTGTTAAAATGTTTCCTTCCCTTCTGCAGCTCAGTGAGACAAGGATGTTTACCCCCCGCACAGTGGGGAGGAACCAGTCCAGCCCCTCCACCACAAGGACATCATCAGCACAAAACTACAGCTGCTCTGGCCAAGCTATGCAAAGCTGTGAGTGCTTGGTGGAACCTGAGGGAGTTTTCCCTCTAGGGACAGCTCCAGAGCCGTGGGGGCAACAGTGCAGACTCAGGGACTTATCAGGGTACCAGCCCTCATGGGAGCTGTGCTGAGGGCAGAGCAGCCCTGCAGGATGTGGGATCCCAGACAGCCAGCTCTGAGATGCACTACCACATCCTGTTCAAGCAGCAAGGCATCCTCCGTACCAAGGACAGGATGCTAGCTTAGAAAGTAATGACTCAAGTGCCACTTTCTTTAATTTACTACTCTTCTGCTTTCAGGAGTTAAGCTACACACAGCTTATTGCTGATCCTCTCCAAAAAAATATCCAACTCATTGCAGCCCGAAAACCTGAACCAATGGGAAGGTCACCAGAGCTGTGCCCAGATCAGCTGATGGTGAGTCCTGCCTCCAGGGGTGGGCTCAGCCCCAGGGCATTTATTTAAAGGCTCCATTCTCACTCTCTGAGCAGATGTGAAGGGCTCTGCCAGCATCTCCCATTTCATGCGAGCACTCCCCTCCCTTACAGCTCAGCATAAGTCAGGAAAGGATCTGTCACTACCCAGCACAGTTCACCACTCCATTGTGTCTTATGGCGGTTAGCAGCACAATTGTATCTCTGACTCATCCAGTTTTATAATGGCTTAAAGAAGCATTAATTTTACTTGGACAGCCCAGTGAGCAGGGGGACTGTGGAAGGCTCTATTACAGAACAGCTGAAAATCGTTCCCTCTTGCACCACAGATTAAAGCAGGATGGGTGGCTGCACTGTCTGAGAATTCCAGGCTGGATGTGGCTCTGGGCAGCCTGGCCTGGTGGTTGGCAACCCTGCACGTAGCAGGGGGGTTGAAACCAGATGATCATTGCGGTTCTTTTCAACCCAGGCCAATCTATGACTCTATGGAGCAAACCGTCCTGCTCCCTTCTCCCTCTGAGTTCTCCAAATCCTGGGAAAGAAAACTCAAAAATGCATACCAGGCACAGGCCCAGAGCTTGGTCACGTGCTGGCAGCACTCAGAACACTGCCTCTGTCTTCCATGAAGAGAGCCTGATGTTCCCAGGTCACAGCTTTCTTCCACATCCAGGGTCAGCCAAGCTTATCAAGCAGCACCAGAACCCAGACACACAAACAGCTTTCTGCAGCACAACCCCCTGCAGGCCAGGGCTGGCCTGAAAGGCTTCCCAGTGCTGCCCTGCATTTCTACCTGCAGTGCCAGATGCTGCGGAGAGGCCCTGCTCACCTCCAGACAGGTGGAACTTACAGCCCTGATGCTCCTAAGTCTGCAGACAGAGCGCTTTGCCTCCAGATTTGCAGGTTTTAAAATCATCCCCAGTGACAGAAGGCGATGGGGGCCTATTCTGCAAAGTTCTGCAACTGCAGATACTCACGGTGGCAACAATCCTTTTGACAGCAGCTGCAGAGAGCTCCTCACCCTTCGGCTGCTCCACCAGCGTCATGCCCAGGTACTTGAGGCTGAACAGCACCCCTTCCAGCAGCGTCTCTCGGGTATCGGTCCAGTTCTCCGGGAGCTCTAGTGAGGCAAGAGAGAGGCCCTTAAGAGTCCCAGACACACAAGAAAAGCTTGCTGGGTGGGCACTGTGTCCGTCCTGCCACTATGGACTTCATGAGGTGCTGGTGGAGTGTGACAGACCTGTCCTGGCACTGCCTTCAGCGAGGGGTAACTCAGGCTGGGGAGGAACCAAGGAGAGCAGTGTGGGAACCACAGGGCTGCAGACACGAGCCACCAGACTGGATGCACACGAACAGGCTGCAATGAGGGCAGCGTGCACCGACAGCCAGGTGCTGCTCTGCACCATTCCACGCAAGCAAAGCACACAGAAGCTCTGATGCAGCACCCCAAGGCCGGTGGGCAGCAGTGCTCCTGTGAGGCACGGCTCAGTGAGGGCAGCTCAGGTGCTCTGCAGCCTGACCCTGAGGGCGGCCACACAGCCCAGCTCGGGAGGGGGATCTGCCTCACCTCGTGCAGCCGCCGGCCCCGAATCCTTACGAAAAGGGGCAGGCATGGGAAGAGTCAGGAAGTTCGCTCCAGCTTTCCAGGCGCCTTCCCATAGGGCGCTCCTTACAGCCTCATAACGCGGCGCTGATCTTCAGAGCCCCCAGAACAGCCCGAGCCGGGCGGTGTCCCACCCAACCCGCAGCGCCCTCGGACCCCAAGCGCCGACCCCTTCGGGCCGCCGGATGTGGGGCGGGCCGCCCCCCGCGAGCCAAGGGCAGAACCGGGCCCGAACCTCGCGGGCTGCGGTGCGGGAGCGAAGGTGAGGAGAGCGGGGCGGGAAAGGGAGGGAGGGGGACGGGGGCCGAGGGGAAGGGGGGACGGGAGGGAGAGGAAGGCGAAGGCAGGGCGCGGGGCGGCTCTCACTCTGGTGGCGGCCGCCGGCCCAGGGCGGTTTGGTGACGCTGGGGCTGCGCAGCAAAGCGCGTCCCGCCGAGCGCAGCGCGTCCATCCCCGCGTGGGACTTCGGCAACTTCGCTGCGCCGCTCCGCGCGTCCGGGGGCGGGGCCTGGGAGTGGGGGGACAGCACAGCGCGACGGCGTGACGTCGCGTTACGCAGCGTGACGCAACGCGACGTAACGCGACGTAACGACGCAACGGGGCGCGCCCGCCCGCGGCCGCTCCGAGGCGTTGCGTTGGGCGCGGCGCTCGTCGGCAGCTCGGCCTTTTCCACTGGGATGCAGTGGAAACGGATTCTCGCCCCTTTTTTCCCCCTTCCCACAGAGCCGATGCAGACGGGAGCTTTTCTTTCAGCACTAAACGACGGTTGCATACGTGGCTGCGCTCCGATGGCAGCGAGCGCAGGCCTTGAGGTGAGGCGAACGCGGCTCGCTGTGCCGTTCTGCTTTTTCCCACACTCACGTTGGCTGCAAAAGGTTCCGCACGGGATCTGCTAACAGCTGTAACCCCACGGGGAAAAGAATGCAGCCAAGGCCGAATACTGACTGCAGACGGTGCCGAAGGAGGCAGCAAAATGGGGAACCTCAGCACAAAAAAGATGAGTGATGCCATCTCGTGTTCTGCACCACGATGGGAAACCTCCAGCAGTTCTGAGTAACGCTTCCATGGCGAGGATTACAAAGGATGACCCAAAAACGCAGCTGACAGCAATGTGCACACCTGGCTGAAGCTCCAAGCTTATCCCAGAAGAAAATCTCTGTGCTGGAAACGATGAAACTTTAATACTTCTACCGCCTTGCGTGTCCTGCTTCGTTATGCTTTTAATGAGGTGCACCAATTAGCAGGAAACCTTAACAAAAAGCCTTTCAGAAGCACTTTGTCTTTCCAGACTCCACGTTTGCAAACCCACAATGTTGTTTCCCATCCCTCCAACCCCCACCCTCAAAATAATCTGCAGCCCTTCGCAAGTCAGCAGTGCAAACATTTCTTCTACCAACCTACAGCACGCGTTTTAATTTAAACCTTTGTGCAATTCAAGAAGCTCTTTAAAAACCTCCTTGGCACAACAGCTGAAAAAACATTCAGCTCCGTTTCAGTTTGCACACACGAGGTGATAGAAAAAAAGTAATAATAATAAAAAACCAGAACTGCAGCTTTTATTAGCCAGCTTTACAGTCTCTTGTATACAGTACATTGCACAGCTCCGCCTTCACAACGCTTCCTGGGTTAATATTGTGCCTTCCATGATGCTGTATCATCAAGGCAACTTACAGAACACTGCTGAGTTTATATCGAAATCAACAGAAGATGTAACCTTGGTTTATAATGAACATCCAAATTACCATGTACAATTTGCAGCAGACTCTGTAATGAGCTTGATATAAAGCTAGATGACAGCGAAGGGGGGAAAAATAGTTTAAACTATCAAGTTTCCTCTTGAAATGTCTTTTCCCAAGGCACTGTGAACAAGACTGTCAGCAGTTCTCAATGACCAGAGACACCAATGGGAGCATAAATATTTCACACAACAACCACTGTCGTATCCTCACCCATTTCCTCCTGCTTTCCCTTCAGCAACGCCCCTGAATTTTGTTTGGTCCTTGGAGGGGGGGAATCAAATTCTCTTCCTCGACACCGTATGTTTCTATTTAACACATCTATCACTCGAAGCTTTGTTGGATTATTTAACCCTTTCACTGTCAAAACAAAAGGTTTTTCCTCACTTTCTCAATGGATCTGATTGGCAAATTCAACTCGATTGTTAAAAAAAAAAACAACGGGAGAAGAAAGGGTTCAAAATCAAGCAAAGCCCTGTATTTTCAAGAGGAAACCATGCACAAGTACATAAGAAGGCAAAATTGGCTACTTGAAAACCAAGAATTGTTTTTAATGCATTGGCCGAGGAAAATAAATTGCAAAGTTCTGTGAGGTCTTCTAAAAATTTACAAGAAAAACGGATGGGCAGCTCTGGTCGATCCAGATGTTCTTTTTTTTTTGTCTTTTCCTGTTTTTAATGACAACAAATAACAGTCTCACACGATACAATTTCATCTTGGACTGCAAGAGACGCTCCTGTGTGAAGCCTTCGGCACGGCGCCGTCACCGGGCACAGCCAGAGTTGGCATTCATTTCTTCATGGGCTGATAAACAGAGGCATTGGGATCGAGTCCAGAAGGGCTGGTCTCCACAAATTTGGAAGAGTAATGTGGGGAAACGGGGCTCAGCGTGCTGGTGGCTGCGGTGTAGGTGATGCTGGGCATGACTGCCATCACCTCGGCAATCTTCTGTTTGAGCTCCTTGATTTCCTGATCTTTCTGAATGATTTGCCCTGAAATGGCAAAGAGAAACAGCTGCACCTTCTTGCCCTGCAGCGCTCGTCCTGCGATGAGCTGCTAAGCCAAACACCCAGAAGGGATGTGGCTGTTTGATATCCTAACAGCAAAAGCAGACCTGGTGTAGCTGCCCCTCTGTGTCAGTGAGTTGTGGTTGCTGCACCACGTCACACACTCGGATCTTCTATTCCGTTTTGCACTGTTTGGATCCACAACTGCACAGTGCCTAAGTGTGGTTTTTACTCTGCGTTTCACAACCACCTCATGGGGGGTTATTCAATGCCTCGTTTCCCTTATTTCCAAAGCTGTCCACACCATTTTTCTGCACCCCCCCACGCTGTGCACACTCCCAAACTCATTACAGCACTTTACGTAACTACATAAAGAGCACAGAAAAAAAAAGATTCTCGTTCTAAGAAAACCTCCCTGCAAACGAACTCCTTCGAGGGAATCCGACGGCTACCAAACCAACGGCTTCCTTCCTTCTGCTCCAGGGCCTGCCCTGCTAACAGACAGCCCAGCAGGGTTAAATGCTGGCTCCAAGCTCCCCCTGCTGGCACTCCAACACGGACACCTGTCTGCTTACCGACAGGGGGACTTTTGCGTCGTCGTCCCCCCCCATTTCGGTCTATTTGCTTCAGGAGATTCAGGGACAGGGCTAACAGACAGCACTACTAGCTTATCTTCCAGCCCTTTCAAAGAACTCCTCCAGCTTTGAGGGAACCATTTATAAGAATGGAGGGAATCCCAGGACAGCTTGGGTTGGGGGGGGACCCCAAGATTCCCCAGCTCCAACCCTCCCCCCCACTGTGTGTTACCTTGGGCAATCTCCAGCTGCCGTTTCGCGTCTCCTAACGCAGAGAAGAGATCCAGCTTGATCCGCGTCTCCGCTCTCAGGCTGTTCTCTAAGTGCTGTGTTTTATCCTGCATGGCTGACAGTGCTGACATCAACACCTCCGTGTCCTTCTCATTTTCCTTGTACTTCCTCAGTTCCTGGAGGAGCAATGAGGACAAATGTTATTCCTGTAGGTTTCACGGGTGAGATGGACTGAGAAGTCTTCCCCCTTCCCTACAGCACACCACTGGGCCTGGCATTAATACAGTCAAATTACAATGATGGTTAATTGAGGATGCTGTAGTATCACCTGCAGTAATTATACACGAGCATCACACAAGTGATTAAAGCCATGTTGTACCAAGAGCAGTCACAGTGCAGTGAGCAGGTCCCATCTCTGCTCCTCAGCTCCTTACTGTCTGTGCCACTGAGACCTTTCACCCATCCCTCCCAGCCGAGAGCTGCACAGTGCTCTTCTGCAAGCACAAACAGCTCAGCTGCAGAATACAAAAGCAGCCAGAATGGGGACAAAGCCTTCACCAGAAAGTTTAAAGCGACACTAAATAAATACTGACTGCACTGTAAGCTATTTCAGGTGCCTGATGGGGGGGATTTCTTCATCTTCGCATGCTTCCCACATTGAACTGAACTGATGCAAACCCAGACATGTAGAACAGCGAAAAGGAGGGAGCGAGCATTGCATGGAAGAGGCAGTCACCTTGTGGCTGGGAATGGCTATTTCTAGATGGTTGGGGTTTGTTGTTGTTGTTAAGTTCCTTACTGGCCAACAGTGACATTTACAACAACGCAGACTGGCAACAAGGCCTTGCACAGGACATGAGGTGTAGGGACGGTTATGTTTTCCTCAGTCTATCCTGACCATTGGTTTGGGGGAAAAAACCCAATCCAAATCATTGAAACATCTGAGTGGTGCGGAGCTGAGACCCACAGCCTTCCTTATCCCCATCTTCTTACAAACCCTGATGCAAGACATGCAAGAAAGACATCTGAAGAGACCAATTCTTGAAGGTGTTGACTGCCTCTTGTGTAGATCCAGCAGTCTCCAGGGTTTGAAAGCACTCCCTGTGATGCTGCCCTAAGCCCTGGCACTTTCTTGTTACCTGAACTTTCATTTCTAGCTCTCGTATCTGATCCTCTTTCAGCTTGATGTCAATGCTCAGCTTCTTGCACTCTGTCTCCAGCTCTCGGATGCGATTCCGTAAGGTTTCGGTACATTCTCCTCTGCAGGAACAGCATTACAAGAGAAGGCAGTGAATAAAAGCAGGAGGCCGTCAGCCCGGGATTGCTTATTACATGAAAAGTGCTATCAGTGTTGAAGGATAAGAAAGGAAAGGTAACTTTGTGCTTCTCAGTGAGAGATTTTCCTTAAGGCAACAATGAAAAACTCCAAAGAGTTTCCCAGTTTTACAGCTCAGGGATTGGGAAGTTGCCTGGAACGTTCATGAACGATGGAGAACAAAAAAGCTGAAATAATGCTTTTTAGACACTTGGATCATTGCAGTCATCCACACTTGCACCATATTTTCATGCTCAAAACCGTTCCATCTCACACCTGCATTGATACTGAACTATCACTGTGCTGAGCACTGGCAGTCAGTGGCTACAGCAGAGTATTTCTGAGGAGCACCATAAAGGCCATTTTGGCCACGGTCACTGCATGAAGCCTTGCCTCACATCCCCTGTGTGAAAGGGGAGACTTCTGTATTGAGAGGGCACCACAGGGCACAACAGCTCTGTGCCAGCACAGCCACTGTACAGCTGGTAACTCAGAGTGCATTCATCATCTGAGACATCATCAGAGACATCTTCTGGAGCTGGTATTCCTTCTGGGGCAGAACCACATACCTCGTAGCAGCAGCAAATGCAACAGCACGCGCAGCAGTCGCTTCTTCCAACTTCTTTCTCTTTTTTTCTTCCATTAATTGTTTTTCTACAAAGGCTCTCGCCTCTTGCTCTGCCTTTAGTTTCTTCTCCAGCTGGCTGATCATTTGCTTGTCTTTCTGTTTCATCTGTACAGTATTGTGCAATCTGGAAGGTAACAGGGATGGGATTTAGCACAGGTTTTCACTCACTACAAATAAATTGCTGTCACCGGTCCCAAGCGAGTCTTGCCTTCTTGTAAGCAAGCACCTTATACTTCGTAAAGCCTTAGCACAATATTTCCCCCTCCAGCAAACTCCAGCCATCAGCAGCCAACTCACACAGCCCTGCAGAGCACATACTTGTTCTGGAGCAGTTCGTTCTCCTGCCGGAGCTGCCCGATCTCAGACCGAATTCCCCGCTCTGTGTTGGTCAAAGAACTGATCTGGCTACGCAGCTCCTGCTCGATCTGCCTGCTTGCTTGCAGGTCAGCCTTTAACTTTTTAATGTCTTGTTCCAACCTAAGACAGACAGTTTTAAAAGACAGTGTTCAGTTTAAAAGACTGCACTTCCCCGTTTCCCAAAGGTTGCAGCACATCAGATGATCAGCTCGGAGATGCTGCCTCTCTTTGCTGTATCATCCTTTAGGTAGCTCTACACATACAGCTCCACATACAGCTGTGCACACACTTCATAACCCCCACAGCAATTCTGCTCCCCTCCACGCACTGCAGCGCTGTGGAACACCTGATGGAATCACCTCCTTCCCTCCAAGCAGAAATGAAGCCGATAAGGCTGAGAAACCCCCAGTGCTGACAGGTGACCACAAGAGCACATTTTTGCTTTTCTCACCTAATTTAGGCTGTGTCAGCAGCGCTCTGCACTCCTGAGTTCTCACTAAACATGGTTGGGTTTTTCCCTTGAAGTACAAAATGTGCATGTGTTACATTATCCATAATTCAGGACTCGGTGAATTTAGCTTCAGTTCCTCCTGAACTGAGAGAAACTGCTATATGCTTAACTGCAGCCTTAGCAAGTCATGCAAGCTTATTCATTAATATATTTTCATCTTAAATGTGTTAAATAACGACACCAGTTTGTAACGAGAGGCCCCCAGCTCACCTCTGTGTTCCCCACGTGTTTGAAATAAGGTTGTCATCTCTTAAAGTAAAACAATGAATAAAAAATACATCATTTAACAAGTTATTTCAACACCCTGAGCTCTGTCGTGACAATGAGACAGCAGGAAATTGTCCTCTCTATATGAGTTAGGAAGCCAATAACCCATCACAACGTAAGGACCGAGTGCTTCCTGCCTGTTTCTCTCGTTAAGACATCAGACCTGCCAAAATTAGTGGTACCTCATTAAAATGAAGTTCATTTCCCATGATAAAAAATACAGAAGTGCACTTCTTGCATCCTCTGGTGTGAGCTGTGTGCTCATCTTCAGCCCCCAAACGTTCTGCTGTAAAAAAGCAAGTCCCAGCTCTTCTGTGCATACAGAGGCAACGCCAATTTCGTTCAGTTTCTTATTACTAGAAACACAGAGATGCTTCTTTTTTCCTTAAGCACTGCTGCAATCATTACCAATCTCAGTAACAAAGTAAATGACTAAGCAGTCCCCTCCGAGATGGATCGTTTCCCTTCTTGCCTTGGGAAGGCATCGACAGCTCAGGCTGCTGCTTCCAGCTGTCCAGAACCCACTGATGAATCGTGTGTCCCTTCATTTACACTGCTCCATAATCACCTGCCTACAAAAACTGAAGTTCTACATGACCCAGAGTGCTTTGCTAAGAGAGCTGTTCTTGTTTTGTTCTCTTGTGGCCCCATCTGT
Organism: Pavo muticus; assembly: GCA_016647715.1. NCBI lineage: Eukaryota > Metazoa > Chordata > Aves > Galliformes > Phasianidae > Pavo > Pavo muticus. Next base: position 1,587,321 of record JACDJE010000166.1, on the reverse strand, counting down.
TGGCATGAGCTCCTGCTGCCAACATGAGCATGTAGCACTGCAGTTCTGCTGTGGGTGCTGTGCCATCGCTAGCAGCTCCTCAGGGCACCCTTCAGGGGAGCGGACATCAAGATGTGACCTCCCCCATCTTCACAGCTCTGTTAAAGTGCTGTGACCTGCATTTAAACTGGTTTGTTAGCAGCAGTGCACACAGCAAGCTCGAGTTATCGCTTCAAGGCGTCGTAGGGCAGCTGGGACTTTGCTTCTGTACTTGTGAATTGAAAGCAAAAGCCAAACGTTTCAAGGGGGAAAAAGAGACCCCACCACCAAACGAGAAACCAAAACCTGCCCAGGTACCACCGAACCCCTCTGAATTCCCTGGAGATGTAAAGGTCACCCGGGAATGGTTGCCAAGAACACACCCACCGAGCTCTGCTACGAGCATGCTCCAATGACTGCCACAGCCATCCACAAAGCCTCACAACACCCCTGCGAGGCGGGTGAGGACCACGTCCTGAGGGACACAGGAAGCTGTTTGCTGCTGATTATGTTGCCAACAGGAGGCAAAAGTCAGGAACAGAATGCCAGCAGGCTGCCTCCTGCCTGTCCTACCCCATTACAAGCCAGTTCTGTCCTCTTTACGAGATCAGAAATTACATTTCCCTTACAAGACCATCTAAGAAAATAAAACCCAACAAAACATACCCGATGCCCGGCACCACGAGAGGCTGCCACGCTGCATTCCAATGAAACTCACCTCACCAACGCATCTGGTTTGCTGAGCTGGTTATTGGGAATACAGTTCTCCATTAAGTCCTTATGTGCGCTCGGGCTCTTGCTCGGACATTTCTGTTTCTTCTCATTCTTAGTGGATGCTGAAGGGATGCTCCCGTTGGTCGCACTGTGACTGCGTGGGGAGGAGTTCACAACCCCACTGACGTTTTTGTAATTCTTGGATGAGGCAGTGCATGAGTCCTCCTTTAAGAGGTTTTCTGTACTTCCTACAAGATCGTTATTTAATCTTTTACTATTGATATGGTTTTCCATATATTCAATTTCTTGTATTTTAGAGTCTACAGGTTGCAAAATGTTGTTATTTATTCCAAGGTTGTGTTTCTTGGCATCCTTGTCCTTTTCTTTCCCTTTTTCTCTATATTCTAGCTCTGGCAACGTTGCAGATAATTTCTTATTTGCTGGAATGCCTCCATTGTGCTGCAAAAGCATCGAGGAATCCATCTCAGATAATCCTTTGGCTGCAACACCAAAATAAAGAGAAAAAAAATTAGTTTCTTAAAATCAATCAATATTATGACACAAAGAAAGATGATGGAGTCCACAACCAGCTCTTCCAATCGTGAAGAGTCTGCTTAGCAAAAAGAAAACAAACCCAAAGCCAAAAAGGAAAAAAGGGGTGGCCAGCAGGTGATTGTCCCCCTCTACTCTGCTCTTGTGAGGCCCCATCTGCAGTGCTGCTTCCAGGCCTGGGGCCCCCAGCACAGGAAGGACGTGGAGCTCTTGGAGGGGGTCCATAGGAGGGCACTAAGATGGTCAGAGGGCTGGAGCAGCTCTCCTATGAGGAAAGGTTGAGGGAACTGGGATTGTTCAGCTTGGGGAAGAAAAGGCTGCGGGGAGACCTCATTGCGGCCTACCAGTACTTGAAGGGAGGGGGAACGGCTGTTTGTGAGGGTGGATGGTGATAGGACAAGGGGGAATGGTTTTAAACTGAGACAGGGGAGGTTTAGTTTGGATATCAGGAGGAAGTTTTTCACTTGGAGGGTGGTGAGGCACTGGAACAGGTTGCCCAAGGAGGCTGTGGATGCCCCATCCCTGCAGGCATCCAAGGCCAGGCTGGATGTGGCTCTGGGCAGCCTGGGCTGGTGGCTGGCGACCCTGCACACAGCAGGAGGTTGGAACTGATGAGCATTGTGGTCCTTTTCAGCCCAGGCCACTCTATGATGATTCTATGATAAGACCCACCCCAAACCAAACGAAAGGTTTATTTCAGCCCTCCTCGAGGATCACAGTGGATGAAAGCAGCAGAACGCCGAGGTGCTGTGGCACACACAAAGCAGGAGGTGCAGCTCACCTTCCTCTGCCTCCCTCTCCTGCCGCTGCAGCATCTGCTGCTCCGGAGGCAGTGCTTGCTGCAGGAGCTGCATGTAGAACTCGTTCTCTTTCTGCACTTCTTTTTGCTTTCTTAAACGCATTTTGTAGCTGACGTAGCTTTTAAAGCCAAAGCCCAAACTGACGACAGGGTAACCAATGCTATGGGGGGAAAAAAAAGAGCAACTTTATTATTCCAAATGGAAATGAACGAATTGCAAAGCTGTGAGCGCGTCTGAATCACGATTTTTCACACAGTGATCCACAGAACAGAAATGATTACAACAATGCAACTGCACGGGGCACAGCAGTGCCAGCTGCTGGACAAGCACAAGGTGCAACCGTGCATCTCTGCAGGAGGTAACAGCCAGCTGCAACCCAGTTTTGGTCCTGAGGGGCCACGCAAACATCTCCATGTAAAAATACACCGTCTTTGGCAAGCATTGTAACAAAGCACCACGAATCTGCATTTTGAACACAGAAGGTGTCCTACATTGGGGCAAACTCCCATCTAGATGACTGCATTAACCATGGAAGTCTTCCCACTCCTTGCTCAGTAACAGCACTGTGCAATCTGCATTTCTAAGTACGCTTCCAGAATGCAAGAACCATTTGCATATGCATCTGCCAATGCTCCTTTTGTGATGCTGAGCGAAGCCAGCTGTAGCTCCAGTTTGAAAACCCTGATGACAAGCTGAGATGTCTGCATCTAATTCAGCAATAGAAGGACTTTTCTTCACAGCTCCTGAACTGTTTTTGTAACCAGAGCAGAATTCGGTTCGTGTTTAAGGGATTTATTTGCACAGCGTGGACAAGAGAAATGAAAATGACAGATGCCAAATTAATGAGGGCTGTCCCATGGGGAAATGGACCAAGCACTCTGAGAACAAAAGAGGACACACATTGAACCCAGCACAGCCTTGTGGCACACTACGGACTGGTGGTAGAGGGGTGCACCTCTGCTTCCTGAAGAAGGGGACAGAGAGGGATTCTCTGTTAGAGAAAATCTTCTTAATGGAATGCATGAATCACGAGTGAAAGTATTGTTATGTTACTTTTGCCTTCCACTCATTACAAAGGCACAGGATTTGTAAATGGATGACAAGAACTTCCAAAAATATCACAGGTATCTTCAGGGCAACCACACCTGGTTAATGTGTAACACACGTTATGGATGGAATGCTCACAGCTCTGAGAGGGAGAATCGAACGGCCCAACCCTGAGCCAACATCCAAAGCCCTGGGTATCGACCCCTCTGGTTTAATAATAAAGGCTTAGTAATTAATGTTAATAAGCAAAGGGGACTTACCAGTGTGCTGCGAAGGGACGACAAAGGTCCACGTGGAAGTTCTTTAGATCTTTAAATCTAATTGCTGCTTCGATATAAACAAAAAGTATCCACAGTGATACCGTTGGTAGACACACACCCCTCTCTATGGAGGGGAGAGAGGGAAGGAGAGACAGAGGAAAAGAGAGAGAAACACCTCAGTGCCACACGACAAGCAGCAGACATCTGAAGTCATTTTTAAAGGTTTCCAAAAGACAGCGGGCAATTTTCAGACATTTATAACTGGAATTGTAAGAGCTTGGGATTTTTTGCTTGATAAAGCACCTAGGATGTCTTTAAAGTGGCTCTGAATGCCTGTCTCCTCATCTTGTTTGACTGCTGTTACAAGGCACCACTGAAAACCAGCAGAGGTGGAGCAAACGGCACAGCGCGGCTCAACGCCGTATATAGACCAGGAATGTGAGTGGAAGGAGCTGCAGGAGAGGAGCTCATGTTACAGCTGCCAACCTCGCAGCCAGCACTGCTTCCCCACCCCGAGGTCGGGATCTGCCAGGCCCAGCACGGAGCAGATGGGCTCCAGGAACCGCTCACGGCCGAGGAACGGAGGGCGCCGCGTGGATCCCTCCCTGCAGCAGCCAAGCAAAGCTCAGCTCAGCTCCCAACCCTCTTGGCCAATGGAGGCCACCACGGCCGACTGTGTTACTGCTGCTGTAGAATCCCACAACTCAATTACAGCTCCGTGCCCCAGACTCCATCACGTTCCTGGCCACACGCCGCCGTCAACGTCTCGTGTGCTTATTTGGAAACAGGCCTCCAGCTTGGAGCTCTGGGTGCTATTTTGAGGCCCTGATGTGATTTGCTTTGCTCTGTTTGCTATGCTCTCTACTTTGGTCTCTCGACGCAAATTGGAAACCCATGGTAAAATCCCTCTGCTACAAGGGACCGAGTGGTTCTGGTAGGTAGATCCACTACCTAAAAAGATCACCATCAACTTAAATGAGCATTAAAGAAAGATTAATTCCTAAGGCTGCAGGGAAGCAGAGCTGAACAGCTGAAGTTCAACCCGACCCATCAGGTGCTGCCTTTACTCTGAGAACAACTCAAGATAATGCTTTGACATCTTAACACAGCCCTAAAAATAAACCCAGGGTTTGGGTTTTTTTAACCTATTTTATATTGGGCAGCAACTGGTTCATAGTCTTTTCCACGAACTCCCACACTGTCATTATTACCCATCACTGACTCGTCAGGGAATGGCTGCTTCCACCAGCAAGATGAGAAGGATCCGTGCTATCCTGCAAACTCATCTGACTGCAAGACTAACACAGAAATACTACCAAGGTCCCAACCACCAGCGTCCTGGGGGACAAAAAGCTGCCTTTAAGCAAAGCAAGGTGTCTTCCTGAGTTAAATATATTGGGATAGATGGCGGTATCCCAATTAAACAGCGCATCAGTTGAGCAGTGGGAAGGGTGTCATGTTGTTTCAGAGCTCTTGCAGTTGCTCAGTACTTGTTGAGCTGTGCAGGAGTGTTCTGAAGGCAGGAACTCCTGCTCACAGACCTTCAGTTCCAGCAGTTAATCGTTAAGTGATGATTAACCACAAGATGCACAAAGAGAGATGGCACCGGGCGCACACTGGGATGCCAAGGATAACAAAAAGAACACTTCTCACCTGTATAAAAAGTACATTATAGCAAATCTAACAAATAAAAGAGGGGTTCTGCATGCTATTAAGAATGAAGTAAGGTATATATTTGAATCAGTATGGTTTAGTTAAAGAACAGTGACCTACCTGTGTGCCAGACATACTGTACCCACACATACGTGCTGGCAGCAAAGAACAGCCATTGTATTGGTATGAAGAGCAGACATATTATGTTTGATGTGAATGCTACACACACAAAAAATACTGAAAAAGCCTAAAAAGAAAGGAGGGTGGGGTGAAAGAAGAGAGTTTCAGTTTATTCCAGCAATCATCACCAGTGAGTCCAGCACAGAAACACAAGTGTTACTTACAGTCAGGGTAAAGAAATCGCTGCACCGCTGGGGTTGGGGGAGGTCACTGAGATCACCCAGCCCAACCAAACTGAGCAGCCTGGCTGATGGCAGGACAGATCCGTCCAATCATGAGCCAACCTGTACAGCCTGAGACTATCTGTGCCCCAGCCACCCCTCCTGCAAGTCCCCAAGCTGCTGCATTTACGCCTTCTTCTGATTGCAGATGACTGACACAGTGCTGATGTAGCGTTATCAACACTAGATTCTACTACAAATAAAAACCAGCAGTGTCACTTACTCTCCCCGAGTGGTAAATATTTAAACAGGCAATGGCTTAAAGAAAGCTCTAATAGAGGGGGATCCGAACAAATCCCCTTATCTCAGGAATTCAAACGCTATCTGCCTACAGCGAATAATTTGATAGCCATGTGTTCCACTTCCACTCCCCACAGATTGAAGAGGCAGAGCGAGAAGGAAGAGACCTGAGCACATGTCACCTCGCCACCCGACAGCTCCTTTTGTGGAAGTGAGCATCAGTGCCACCAAATAAGCTGCGGAACATGGAAATTACCCTGACACCTCCCAGGAGTTCCCCGCAGAGGGGCAGCAGCTCTGTGCTCTACTCACCAAGCCCTGGTATCTGAAGGAATCGTAAACGCTCCTGATGAAGAGCCAGAAGGGCCACAGATACTCAAATCTGAACTCCAGGACAAAGTCTGCTAACAGTACCAGAGCCCACACCACCAGGAACTTCAGGTACAGGAAAGTGCTGCGAAGAAAGAAGAGGAGTGATCTCAGTCAGCATTGCCAATACAAAGACTGGGGAAAAAAAAGCAAACTGTATGAACCTATGGGCTTTTTGCTTTTAATTAATTATAAGGTCAGGAATAAGAACTGTCAGTAACTGCAATATAGGAGAAAAGATTTCATACAAAATAATTAGACCGGGGGCTGCTTTCCATTAAAATCAAGCCTTGTCTAACACAGCTGACTTACGTTCAACTGCATTTATTGCTACAGCAGCAAAGACGAAGCCGTGCTGCTCTGACCAGGCGCTCAGCCTCAAGCTCCCTTTTGCTTTGCCATGTATTTGTACAAAGCAAAGCCTGGCAAACAGAGACACCGCCACAGCTGCAGCTCCTCTCCGGCTCTGCACTCCCCCATCCCCGGGGCTGAGACGTTTCTGCCTCCCCCTCCTCACACCGCAGATGTTCGCCCATTGTCTGCCGCGCTGAGCACAAACCGCATCGCCAAGGAATGAAGGTATATTTTAAGCCTTTAACTACAGCCATTGGGAAGAGTGTTTTGATGCTGAGCTGTCAAAGGGGTATATTTAAACATAGCTACGTTCAAATAAATACATCCATCTAGGGGAAAAAAAAAAAAGAAGCACAATAAAAAGGGTGTATTTGGTGTATTTGCAGCACGCTGCAGCTTCCTCGGGAGGAAGGCACACAGATCCCGGCCAAAGGCACATCGACACCTCCAAGTGAGATTATGTGAATCAAACCACGGCCCAAATGCAGCAGCAGCCCCCCCACCCTCCCCCTGCTTTGTATCAGCCCTTCCCAGTGCTGCTTCTCCCTCTCTATTGTCCCTCTGTGCCACACAGCCCAGAGCGCCGCGCTGCTCTGTGACCCCGCACCTGCAGTTCTGGCACCCACTGATGCTGCTGCAAAGAAATGCCTAAAATCTGGGCAATCAGTTTTCTGACCCACGTGCAAAATGCTGGAGGAGGGTTCTTTTTTTTGGGGAGCAGCTTTACAGCAAAAGAGGGGAACTGAGGTCAGATGAGAGCGGGAGCTTCTTTACTCAGAGGTCACACAGCAACAGAATGGAATGGAGCTTTGGTGGGAAGGGTCCTCCTCTGCTGTACCACCAATGGGACTCAATGGAGACCAGGCAAGCAGTGCCAGCAGCAGAACAGCGGGGTTTTAAATACACCAAGGATGAGGAGTGGGAACCAAGCAGCAACAAGTCAGCTTCAATTGCTTCAACAACAGCAAGCTGCCATGAACACCTCAATTAACAGCCCAAGTCTTAATGCTCGTGCAGGGCCAAAGATGCTAACTGTCAAATGATGGCAACAGAGCTGAAAAGGCATAAAGCAAAGTTCTGAATGTAAACTGTGGAGACAACAAGAGACCTCTGAGCCCCACTCACCAACCCTTGGGTGGTTTTGGAGACCTGCTGAAAGCACAGTCATGTTTTAAGGATCACAGCGTTCCTTGCACAGGTAATACCTGTAGATTGCTCAAGTCTTCACTGTGCTTTGCACGTAATATTAGCTTGGGATTCCGCAGCACAGGAAACGATGGCACCCAAAATGCACAAAGCAGCTTCAAGGATAGGGAGGGCAGGTGCTGCATGATTGCTGGGGAAGGTTGGTTGCCATGAAGGGCTGAGGGCAGCTGCTCCCAAACTCCTCAGCACTGCAGCTCTCAGCTACGCTCACCTCTCAATGAGCGGCTCCACACTGGAGGACTGGCACAAGGGTGGGAAGATTGGCCTTCAATTAAAAAGCAAACACAAATCCTACAAAGATTCAAGTGTGCTCATCAAGCTGTTTGCTCAGCCTGGCTGCTCGGTGCGTATCGCTGCGATGCTGCCTCCTGATAACTGCATTACTGGGTTTGTGTAAGCTGATGGCAGCAATTAAGATAAGTTGAGTAAATAGCTACAGTATCCAGAGTAATTTTAATGATGGGGAATCCTATCGTCATAGAGGCACTGCCTGTATGTAACATCTGTGAGTTATGGGGGGAAAGTGAGGGAAAAAAGCAAAAGAGAAAAAAAAGAGAATAAAGAAACAAGGAAATGAGCCCACATTCCAGGAGGGAAGTGCTCCCAGCCCCATTTCCAGCCCTGCAGACCAGCTCCTCTTCTCTTTCTGTGGGACAACACCTTGAAGTCACTGAGTACTGCTGTTCATCAAAGCCCCACATGAAACAAAGGCTGAAAATCCCATTTCTGAATCAAAGCATTCCAGGAGAAGCTCCTGCAAGCAGCCTGGCATCTCCAGCAGGTCTCCATGCGGCAGCTCTGTGTGCTGCTCTGACCACTCTCACTCTCTGCTGCTCCACACACCTTTCCCAGCTCTCCCTTTTCTCTCCCCCCTTCCCACCCTGCCTCCTCCGTGCAATGGGCACCATGCAGTTCCCACTGCTGACACTCAAACTATTTCACTAAGACAAGCCATCTCGCATAACAACTTCCAAGCAATGGATGGCATCGCTTTAACAATCCAAGCACTGCTTTCTCAACAATGGGAGCCTAAAACGAGATGCTCCCTTCTCTCAAGCAGAGATTCATCACCAGCTGAGCAGCACCTCGCAACAGCTGTCATACTGAGAGCCTGCCTTCCTCCTGCAAAGCCAACACCTGCAGAATGCAAGTTTGCCCCACGTTTCCACTTACTGCACAGCCAAACCTCTGCCGGGCTGGAAGCAGAAGCGGGACGCTGTCCTTGCTACAACTTTCAGAAGTCAGTTTGTATAGATTTTATAGACTCACAAAGGTTGGAAAGGCCACCAAGACCACGCAGCCCAACCGTCGCCCCGCGACCGCTCTGACCGCGTCCCTCAGTGCCACATCCACTCCTCTCGAGCCCCTCCAGTGACAGCGACCTCCCCCCCACCCCCGGCAGCTCTACCAGCGTATCGCCGCTCTTTCTCAGCGGTTATTTCCCCCCGTACGCCACCGGACCGCCCCCGCGGCCGTCACCCGTCGTCCCACCGCCGTTACCTGCGGGCAGACGGACCCCCCCTCGCCGCGCCCTCCTCTCGGGGCCCCGCGGTCCCCCCTCCGCGTCGCAGCACCTCGGCCAGCAGCGCCGGCTCTCCCCGCGCCCCACGTGCGGTTCAGCTGCGGGGCGGGGCGGCGCGGCGGCGGCGGGCGCCATGTCG
>JACDJE010000166.1:1562648-1577732 GCA_016647715.1 Pavo muticus | reverse complement strand
TTTTTTTTTCTTTTTTTTTTTTTTTTTTTTTTTAATAACCCCGGGAAACAAAGAAATAAAAATAATTCCTGGTCGGTCCCTCCCCGCCGCGTCCCCCCGCGCAGCCGCCGCGTAACGCCCCGCCCTCCCCGGCGCTGCCCAATCAGACGGCTGGTGACGCAAGAATGACGGCTCTCTCGACCAATCGGCGACGGGGAAAGGCAGACGGACGGCCGAGGAGGCCTATGAGAGGGCCACGGTGTTGGTCCCGCCCCGCGTCGTCGGACGGCCTGCCCGCGCCCTTGATTGACGGTCACGAGAGCCCATCGCAGAACAGGAATTGTGAATTGACGACTCTTCAACCAATGGCGAAGCAGTTCTTGCTCTCCTCCCGCCTACTGTCCGTCTGCGCTGGTTCCCGTCCCGTGCTGTGATTGACAGCAAGGCTGCTCAATGGGAAAGAGGAGGAAAACTCAAAGGACAGCTCAGCTATCCATTCGGAAGCGGAAAAAGGAGGGCTTAATTTCCTCTGTCACCGTAGCTCTGAAGGGCCGCCCCTCATACTTGATTGACAATCTCGCTGACAAATCACTATCGTAAGCCTCGGGGAGCGCTGTTCTTCCACATCAACGCGGCCCTGTCCCGACGCCTCACAGGAGGTAGGGAGGAGGGAAAAAAAAAAACACAAAGAAAACCAAAAAGCGGAGCGACTGCAGCAAAGAAACACATTCAGGAGAGTGACAGCAGAGCGGCCCAATGGCGGGGCAGGAAGGGGGGGGGCGACGCGGCCGTCCCGTCTCCGATCGGCCCAAAGACGGACGGTGTTTGGAGACGGGCCAATCAGAGGCCAGGAAAGCTGCTAGCCTTCGGCCAATGGGAGGCCCGTCCCTAAGGCAGGACCTGTGGGTGGGGGTGGGCGCTCAGCCAATGGGAAGCGGAGGTGGGGCGGAACTGCGTTTGTCTCCGCCCTTTCCGGTTAGGCTTGTCTTGTCACGAGCGGCTCCGCCCTCCGCCCGTGCTGCAGCGGTGGGGTGTGTGGCGACCGTGCGGGGCTATACGGCGACCCTGGAGTCTGACGGGAGCTTCGAACTACGCCCGGCTTCTTCCCTTCTGGCGGAGCTGTTTGCGGGCCCTAAGCGTTTTCTCTGACCGGGATGGATGCACCCGGGCTGAGGAGCGCGGCCCCGCTGCGGCATTAAAGCCTGTTCTGTTCATGGGGGAATTTGAGGCAAAAACCCCAGAATCAGCATTTACAGCGGGACGGGTGGTTCCCAGGAGGCGTCCTGTGCAAAAAGTCAGGGGTGACGTTGTGGCCTTTGGCATGTGCTCCCCAGGTGTTCATGCTGGCAGGAGACTTGGTAACGAATGTCAAAAAAGGAAAAAAAAAGTGTAATTTTGCTCATTTCACTCGCGCAGAATGGTGGCTGGAGTTCAGAATCCTGAGTGGTTCCCAGGTGGTTGCATTGCAGATGGGAGATGGAACCGCTGTTGATGAAGCACATGGAGTCAGTGCATCCACCAGCTCTGTTTGTTGCTTTAGCAGCTGATAGGTTCCAAAGCAGCTCAGCTGACATTGAGTAAGGTCTGAGTTACCCAGCGTGGCCACCAAATCCTCACAAAAAGGAGCTGGATGTAGATCTTCCAGGGGACGTAGCAGCTTCTGCCATGTAGCCCTGCTTGCGTGCCCCAAGTGCTCACTTTAGTGGCTGCTTATTTAAAGAAAAAGCACATGCCAACCCAAAGGCTGAGAACCCACAAGGCACGGAGTACCTTGCAGCCACAATGTGGCAGTAGAAGTTGATGAGTTTCTGAATGCGGGTTAGGTCTGAAGCAGACAGGTTGGTTCTCAGTTAAAAGCCTGCAGTGTGTCTGCCTACAGCTTCCAGTCCTGGGGTTACCCAGGGGGATGTGGGTGTTGGGTTGTAGCCTAACCAAGCTGAGAGCCACAACTGGAGTCTCAGCAGGGCCTTTCCTGAAGTAGTGGTGGAGAGGCTCAGGTCTGGGGTGACTACAAGCATTATAAAGAAATAATGATATTGCGTGAGCTTCAGCATCCCACTGCTGCGAGTCTGCATGCTTTTCTTGTCATTCATAGAATCACAGAATGGCCTGGGTTGAAAAGGACCACAATGTTCATCCAGTTCCAACCCCCTGCTGTGTGCAGGGTCGCCAACCAGCAGACCAGGCTGCCCAGAGCCACATCCAGCCTGGCCTTGAATGCCTGCAGGGATGGGGCATCCACAGCCTCCTTGGGCAACCTGTTCCAGTGCGTCACCACCCTCTGTGTGAAAAACAGCAGATACGTGAGGAGCCACAGCAGCTGGAGCACCATGGGAATGGAATCCTGCAGAATTACAGTATGGACCATTTGATATGGTTCTGTTTGTGAGTACTTTTGAGTTTAGTCCATGTCAGCTAAGTTTGGGTTCCTGACGTGCACCAGATAAGGAGCGTTCGTTGCCAATGCCTCTTGGGTTTTTTATCTCTCTTTTATTCCCCCCCCCCTCCTTAACTGTTGGTTTGAGGTGACACAAACATTGTTTATAGAAGAAAGTATTAAGGTGTTTGTGCCTAAGTACCACCTGGTGCACAATGCCTTCTACTTACCCCAGCTTTCGATGCAGTGTGCCATGGCTGATCCTTTTCTTGGAAGCTGTCTTCATCGTCCTCTTTTACTTTTTGTTCTCAGATGTGTATGCATTCTTTTCCTACCCAGGTAAGTCTGCTCACCTTGCCATGAAAGGATGGTTTGAATGCATGCTTTTGTTTTCCATTGCAGTAGAGCTGGGTTGGACAATTTTGTGTATTTGTTAGTGAGAAGGAGAATGTTTGTGCTGCCCTTCTGCTGCCTTGCTCGTCTTCTTTGTCACTATGTATATGAAAGCAAAGGCAGTCAACAAATTCATATGTGATAGACATTGCAGTGCTCATCTGTTTTCTGCTGCCTCTATGTGTATAAATTCAAACTTCTGAGGACAGGCAGTGCTCTGAGTGCAGAACTCTGGTGAGGTCTCAGCACGTGAAACAACTGTAAAACTAAATTTGAGCACGGTGTTGTCTTTCTGTTTCCTTATAGAAGAGAAATAAAGCTTTGGGTTTCTTTAAAACCAGTTAATAACGGTGCCTGATTTTTAATAGAAAGATTTCTCAGTTAATTGTCATTTTTTAAAGCCAGAAATGCGGTGTGCTCGAGTCACTTTCCTGCCCTTCTGCTCTTTTCTGGCACAGATCTGCAGGATGTCAGCCACATGCTGATCTTTGGATTTGGCTTTTTCCTGACGTTTTTGAAGCGATACAGTTTTAGCAGCATAGGATTCAACCTCCTGATCGTCGTACTTGGTGTCCAGTGCTCCATCCTGATGGATAATGCATCAGTTTTCCTGACAGAAAGAATACTGGAAGGTAGTCTGAACAGGTAATTAGTTAGGACTGGAATCATCTGGAGCTGCTCGTGGCTTTTATTCTGGGGTAATGCCTTGCAGCAGTGACCATTTTGTGAATTAGCATGGTCGTCTGCTGACTGTTTGGAGGGTTAAGTGCATTTTGCTGTCTGTTGTTCTTTCTTCGTTGCCTGAATGGTCCTGACATGGAATTGTATTTTTTTCTTCTTCTTTTCTTTCCTTCCTTTCATTACAGCATAACGGAAGCTGCTATGAGCATGGTTGCTGTGGTCATCTCCATTGGAGCTGTTCTTGGGAAGATTAATCCCATGCAATTAATTGTGATGACAGTTGTAGAGATAATAGTTTTCTGTATGAGCAGATGGATCAACATGCACATCCTGGAGGTACAGCAGTGTGATTTCCAGTAATGGGGGAAGAAGTTTCACAGGGACTTTGGAAACGTTGCTGTTTCCACTGTGAACGATACACAAGTTTGCTGTGGACAGCAGAGGCAGAGCTGCATGCAACACACAATGTAAATGTACTCCAAGCTCTTTGTAGCTGAACTGTGTGTTTATGAGCTACAGTGAGCTCAGATAAATTGATGTGGCATTAAAAACCCACGCTTAAAGCATAAACCAAGTGACTGTTTTGACAAACTCTTCATAGGGAGGTTGCATGAGTTATCTGTATCAGGATCTGCATCAGAGGGTTCCCGTGGCATGAGACAGGTTACAAATTTAATTACTCTATTGATGCAGGTTTCATACCACGTGAGCATGATGCACGTTCACCTGTTTGGGGCATACTTTGGTCTGGCTGTCTCCTCACGTTTCCCTGAGCCACCACCAAGGGCTGAGAAGAATGCAAGCACTCCAAAATCAGACTTACTGTCAATGCTGGGTGAGGCATTTGGTTTAATGTTTCAGCTGGGAAAAGAGATTGCAGTGAGAGCAGGAGGAAAGCATAACAGCAGGTTAACTGTGCCCTCCCTCAATTAAGTTGTCTCTTTGGGGCTTGTATGGACATTCTGGGCAGGGTCCCATGCACTGAGGTTATGACTTGTGTTTCGGTAGTGCTTACAGTTCCCATCTGGGGCTGAAATGCTGTTTGCTGCATCAAGGTGCTGTACAGCGATATGAAAATGCAGTCCCTGCCTAGTCCTGTGAGTTAAGATAAAAACATGCTGAAGGGTGGGGAACAGACTTATGAGAAAGGGTCTGAGTGGTGATAGGCTCAACATATGGGAGTTCCATTTTTTCCCTGAAGCAGCCATGTAGTTTATTCATTAGTGTGACTTCTGCTGTGTAACTGAGGCTGCAGTGGCATGGGACACCCCGTGTCCCCAGTCAGTCTGCCTACAGGCTGGTTTACCTGTGCTGTCTTCTCTTGCTCCTTGGCTTTCCTTCACTCTCTTGCAGCTGGTTTTGAACAGGTCCATGAGAAGGAGCAGGAGTTTTGACCTGAGGATCTTGGCAAGCCCCTGGATCTTCAAAAAGTTTCTTCTATTCAGGAGTGCTGAGTATTCCTGGTGTCATTGCTTTTGATGCTATTGAAACCTGCTTTCCATGTCTGTGCAGAACAAGCAGACTGCTAATTGTTCAGAAATGAACAGTGAAGTTGTTTCCATTCTTAAACCACTGTTTAAGTGGACTGCATATATGGCAAAGTTGATGTTAAAGATGTTCTTAGGAAGCATTAAGCACATCCTGCCTTTGGCTCTGTGAAAGATGAGCTGGATCCCAGCAGAGCCATGATCTGGCTGTGTGTGTGACACTGCAGTGCTGTACGCAGTACCACGTTTCTGGTAGGTGTTGGAAGGTGTTGGTGTAGCAGCCACTCGTGGGGCTGTCTGCACTGCAATGGGCAGGAACTACTCTTTGGTCACAATGAGGAAGTTGAAATGAATGCAAAAATATGGGCTGGAAGCATCCAGAGACAGTCTGTGGTAGATTCACTGTGTTTTAGGGAAGGTAATAAGAATTGCTTGTCTTTGTCTCCAAGGCACTCTCTTTCTTTGGGTGTTCTGGCCAAGCTTCAATTCTGCACTGGCTATGGAAAAGGATGAAGCAATCTTCAACACCTGCTTAGCACTCGCAGTGAGTGCTGTAACTGCCTTTGCAGTGTCTGGTCTGACCACAAAGGATGGAAAATTCAGAATGGTAAGACATGAGGGAAAATCACTGTATGGAAAAGCTGCTGTTCTGTTACTCTCAGTAATGCACTGAAGGGTGTAATAGCTACTAAATAAAAGCAAATCTGAGTTTTCAGCGTGGCGGTCATCATTAGGCTGCCAAGCAGAAGACTGAAGAAACTGTAACTTAGAAATGGTGTTCTCTGATGGTAACTCACAGCATACAGAAGTCCAGAATCACGCTGATGTACAGCTATAGAACAAGCAATGACTGAATTTTCTCTCTGTTTTTGTTCCTTTGTTTTACAGACTCATATCCACAGTGCAGCACTGGCTGGTGGGGTTGCTATTGGTTATGCAGCTGACAGAATCAAGTATCCCTGGATTGCAATGATTTTGGGTCTGCTTGCTAGCACGATAAGCATATTAGGATCTTTCTGCTTACAGGTAATGCTCAAAACCTGAAATTCCTTTTTGTATAAGCTCTGTAAACTTATTTTCCAATGTGACACACCTCGAGGTAAACCTCTCCTTTGAGGAGATTAAACCTGAAGTCTTGACCAGGATGTGGGATGGCAAGTTGAGAGACCAAGGCTAATTTCCTAACTCTAAGACAGTGTCCTGTTACCAACTTGTCTATCACTTCATTTCTTTCCTCTTCCCAGAGTTGCTTGAACCCTAGACTCAAGATTCACGATGCATCTGGAGTTCATTTCACATTTGGTTTGCCTTCTGTGCTTGGAGCTCTTGCCCATGTTGTTCTCTCTGTAATGGAAATCCAGACTAAATCTCCAAGGTACATAAATGTCTGCCCTTAAGTGTAGTAAGTTTATCTAATCATTACTGGAGGGTGCCCTGAGTGGAGTGCTCATAAATACAGAAGGCTTGGAGTCTTCACAGATGAATCATATTATGTTAGGTTTTAGCCCTAAATTTGGTCCTTTCTATTAAGAGCAGTGTACGTAGGAGATGAAGGCTGGGAAAGTGCTTCCTTCCCAGGTGTTTTGGGAAAGCTCTGTATACTGATACAGCAGGGGAGAAAAAACAAGGATCAGTTTTATCCAGAAGAGTCTTTAACATGTAGGCACGGCCTAACGCCAGCCTGGACACCCAAGTGGAAACATGCTTGGGGAAACACCACACGAAGGGCTCGGGGAGGATGGTTCTCCATAGGATTTCCTGACCTGGCAGTGACACCTCATTTTCACAGTCCAAGCCCATGTTGTATCATACAAGAAGTTCCCTTTCTCAGCTTGCACAGGAGTGGATCACAGTGCAGCATAAGTCAGTTGTAGGCTTCTGCTCGGCTCTCTTAAAACATCCAACTGCAGCTGCATAATGAGTTGAAAGTGGGAGTTGTGATGGGAGGTTCTGAGAGAAGATCCGTGCTCAGGGCCCACTTGGGGCAGACGCATCCACAGGCTGAACGTTAGGGTCAGCAACTGTCAGAGGGGAAACACTTGTTTTGCTTTTCAGCATTGGCTACGAGGTCGTATTGATCATTGGTGCCTTCTGTTTCACCATCAGTGCTGCCTTGGTAACAGGTCTTATTACAGGTGAGCATGACAAGCATGTTTCAGTAAGATCTTCCACATTTTCCATTGGGGCAAGGGCTTTGTCTTCCTATTGCAGCTGTTATTGTGTCAGGGCTCGTGTGTTCCTCACATGGCATCCTGTTGGTTTTATGGCAGCTGCAGTTGTTCTAAAGCTGCTAATTAGGTGGAAGTTGCTGTGAAATATACTCTAAAATGGCCTTTTAAATCCTTTAATTGATCTGCAGCTTTGCATTAGCTCAGGTGTCGTTAAGAGCTAACAAGTTTTTAAAAAACACTCAACTAAAAGAATCATTCAGTGGTTTCATGTACTGAAAACCCAAACTAACAGCGCTGCTAAGCCTGCCTGCTTTAAGCACACAGCTCTCATGTGAGAAGTTAAGGACCTTTTATGTGTCCTCAGAATCTGGTAGGCTGTTTAATGGGTTTTTACCTGTAAGCTTCTCTGTACTTAAGGTCATCTTGAGTCATGGGGCTGTGCTGAAGTGCTTTGTTCTGCTGCTGTGTTTTAGTCTATGTTACATTTGGATGTGTGTTATTAAGAAGCCTTCAGTTACACAGCCTTCCCATGGTACATGATGTATATCCAATATATGTGTTTTTACAACTAGGTTTAATCCTAAACTTCAAACTGTTGAAGCCCATCCCTGTCTCCAAGTATTTTGAAGACCAGATGTACTGGAAGGTAAGTTTCAATGCAAGATGAACCACGTGGCAGTGACAGCACCCATTTCAGGGTACATTTCAGTGCCCTGTTTGTTCAGCTGTTTGAAGCCTGAATGTTATAAATGTGCGTGTTCTTCAGACAGCACTCCTGTTGGTGGGCACATGGCTACATCTAAGATGAGCTTTGTTGTAACACACAGTATCCGTGCTCAGACACCCCATGCTTCATAGACAGTCCCTTGAAGAAACCAGAGTGTCAAGAGTAGGATTTTTACAAGGCAGTTCTATGGATGGAAGGTTCTTGTTATGACAACAACTGGCCTTCACTGGGTGTTGAGTGCATAAACACAGACCTTGTGCACGTTTAGGTGCTGAATGTGACCCTCTACAGAACCATGGGATTTGGAATAAGCTGATAAGGTTCTGCATCACCTCTTCCATGTGTTGATCTGATGCTGATGGATAAAATGTTCTGATACAAGAATGTCTGTCTTCACAGTTTCCTCATTTGGCTGCTGGATTTTGAATGGATGAACCCAGATGGAAGGCTTGACCAAGATCTGTATTTGTCACCAGAGAAAATGAGTAACTATGATGAAACAGCACTTAATTATCAATTAGCACACTTAAAAAAGCCTTCCCAATGTAAAATTTGCAACAAAATGTTCTTTATTCCTGAGCAATCAGCACATTTACTTACAGATGGAGAATGTAAAACCCCTTTTCTTTTCTGTTTTGATGATTTTACCTTAAATATTCTTGTATGACGTGTACAGAAAGCTGCTTTCGTTGCTGTTGTGGCTGATCAATTAAAATGCTTGAAGCTTTTAAAGCTGTATTTAGTTCTGAAGTTTAAAAGTCCAAATCTGTGCAGTTATTCTGATCTAGTGAAGTGCTGAAGTTCTTGTTTGTAAGTTAAATTAATTCTGTTGAAGGCCTTGTTAAGCGAAGATTTGATGACTGAGCCAGATCGCAGCCAGAGCTCCACACTGTGCCAGACTGAACTCGTGCTATCTGCCTAAAGAAGAACCTGTTCTTGGCTCAGCCTGTTTGGAAGCTCTGATGGCAAGAAATGATGAGCAGAACCCCTGGGTTTGTACTGGGGGTGGCCAACCTGGAAAAAGATCTGGAAACGATTCCTTGAACCCAGCTCAAGGCCTTACCTTCAATTTGAATGAAGCAAAGCAGACGTGCTTGCAGAGCACTCCAGCTGAGGCATGCAGGGCTTTGGTGCACGAGGCACCCAGCCTGCTCAGGCAGAGGATGCTGTGCACACCTGTTTTTACGTGGATGGTGCTCCTGAGTGTCTTCTTCATTTCAAAACAGTTGACAACGTTTCTTCCTTCATCTGCTCACATAACTAAAGAAGTGGAACCTTGCTTGTTTCGATTTACTCACACACTTGCTTAAAAATGAAGGAACGAGGAAAACTAACACTGAAAACAAGAGATGGAGTATTTGATGCTCGCTGCAATAACGTCTGCTGACCTCTAATTTAATCATTAGGGAACAAACAAAGCAGATGACTCCAGTTAAAGGAAGCTGAGGCAGAGTTCCAAGTCACTTGTATAGGAAGTGTCACTGTAAATAATAGCCAGTGAGCTACTTACTTATCAGCTGCATGCAGCTTCTATCAGCTGACAGTGCCATTCAGCACGGACACCTACACATTTACGTGCCCCCTTATCACACATTTAGCACATTGCTGCCCTGGCAATTCTGTAATCCAGGCTGAACTTGTGACCTCCAGTTCCTTACAATCCAGCAACCCAACGAACACAACTTCTTACGTGCTTCTGATGTCTTCCAGCAGGAGTGGTTGTAAGGAACAGTATTTCATTCCTCTGTTTCTCTCACATCTCTTTGCTCCCTGATTTCTTGAGCAAGTAACCAAGATGTATGTATAGGAAGGGGCAAAACAGCTCCTCTTGTATCTCAGAGTTCAAATGAGCATGGATCAGAATTCTCTCTTGCAGGGGCTGTCCCTGCTTTAACTCCCAGCTGAGTGTTCTTCCCTCTTTTTATTGTGGTTAGGAATTGAGTTGACAGCAAGCTTTGTGGATGAGCTCCTTACAGCCAGAACCTGTACATAACTTGAACCTGTGCCTCTACAGAGTCTGCAGCAACAGTGAGTTGTTCACTGCAGCCCCCCTCACCATCACTGTATTGAACACTCAGGGAAAAACAAAGTCCAAAGCAGCACAGCTTTATGCAGGAAAAAACACAAACCAGTCAAATTTGAAACTGAAGAACTGTTTATATTGTCCAGATATAGGAAATACTTAATAAATATACATTAAAAAGTTGTTTTAAAGCATTTTTAGTAGGACTTGGGTTGTAAATATCATAGAAAGAGTGTTAAATGGTTAAATGCATTCATCTTCCACTATTCTATTTACTTATAGCAAACACGGTACAAAAGTGACTTCCATTGCTACTTGGAGCAGTTTTACATGTCAGAAACATTGCAACACTTAAATCAACGTAACTGTTTTGTGGGTATTTTTTCCTTAGGAAACCAATACAACCAGGATTTTTAGTGCAGTGATTTCACCTCTCCATGTTTTACCTTTAGACACAATTGAAGGGCACCGTATACAAAATGGTCTTACAAAAGTTCCAGAGTACATAGTTAAAAAAATGACATGGCCAATGCCCTCCCATCAGTGTGCTCACTGCCACAGATCCTCTGTGCGGCCAAATTTGAAGACCAGTCCTCTGTTTGAAACAAGAAAGGCACATGAGCACATAAAGGTGCAGATTAAATACCAAGTAATATCTTAACTATGTTATTTCTGGGGGCAAGGTGTAGTATTTGTGAACCCACGGCCTTTTCCTGCAACAAAACCTACGCAGGCAGATCACTGAGTGCCCTCAGCAGCACTTCATTCACCCACATCTACTTGCAGAAAACAATAGAGCTGAAATAAAAGCCAGCAAGCTTTGGTTGTGATCATTAAAAACCAACGAGGTAAGAAATGAGCAAAGGGTGAGAAGCTTACCCGAAAAAGATGAATGCATTCTGGAAGAAAACAGCAATTCCTGGGTACACGACTGCTTTCTCTACAAGAAAACAAAACGCTCCATTCATTTTTCAGCAGTCCTTTTCTCTTCAAAGAGGCCCCATCTCAAACAGAGTCCTGCTGCTACTGCGACCACAGAACAGATCTGCCCACCATGGGTTGCTCTCACAGAATCAAGAGAGCACCGTGCACCTTTGGCATCCGTTTCGTTCTCTGACAAGATGGCTCCCTCCCGTCTGTCACCCCCACTGCAAAGTCATTTCAATGGCTTTTGTGCCTCCCCCCCAGTTATTCAGCTTTCCAAACAACTGAAACAATAATCAGAGGTGCGTTCAGATCTAACACTCGTGAAGACTGTCTTTATAGTGTGGGATTGCACGTCCTGTTTGGAGTGCAATGGTGTAAATTGATACACACACGTGCACATCCACTGTGATGACAGTGAATGTCTCCAGGGAGACCTCACTGCAGCCTTCCAGTGCTTGAAGGGAGCATATAAACAGGAGGGGGAATGGCTGCTTACGAGGGTGGATAGAGATAGGACAAGGGGGAGTGGTTTTAAACTGAGACAGGGGAGGTTTAGGTTGGATATTAGGAGGAAGCTTTTCACCCAGAGGGTGGTGATGCACTGAACAGGTTGCCCAAGGAGGCTGTGGATGCCCCATCCCTGCAGGCATTCAAGGCTTGGGGAACAGCCTGCACAAAACTGGTCACTTTAATTCTGGAAGTAGGTGTTTGCTCAGAATTATTCCTATATAATGTAAGCAGTTCAATTATTTCAGTGCAGTCCCCCATGTGACTGAGCACTCTGCTTCTACTAAGGCCAGCTGGAAGGTTTGTGCCCTACAAAACAGACTGACAAGAGCTTAAAGAACAGAAATGGGATCTTGAAATTCTCCATACGTTAGAAGAAAAAAATGGATAGGGAAGAACCAGAAAGGGCCAGGCCATGCCTCATGTTGTATCTTACCTTTAACCACGTATCCTCCAAACAGAATCCACATGGAAGCAATCAGAGAACCGAAAGCCATCATAAAGCCAATGAAGAGCCAGATCCGAGCACCTTAAAAACAACACGTGGATGTTGTGTGCCCATTCCTGGGTGCAGACCTTATGTGACCCACTGGAGCTATGCACATAAACCAAAGCACACACTGGTACAGCTATTACAGCTCTTCCAAGGCTTACTGACTGCACGTATCTCTGTGTGCACACCACTGTACCTGTTTGTCCCAGGCAGCCCTCGCTGTAGCTGTCACCCCGCACTTGTCCATTAGACACTGCGTTGATCCTGAGTGTGCAAAACAGGATGAAAAAGGGTAAGGATAAATAAAGCAAGAAGGAAAATGTTTGTAAAACAGCAGGAGAAACTCCTCAGAAACTCACTGAGACAGTAATGCATTTCTGACATGTATTTTATTCTTCAAAATGTGGAACACTGCTAAAACTTAAACACACTGCTCCACTTTTCTCCACATGAATGCTTTGATCTATATGCTGCTCCATCTTTAATGGCTCCTTACCACAGACAAATGCAAGGCACATGATCCTAGGCTGCACTGAATGAAGAATGACCAGCAGCTCGATGGAGGTGGTTCTCCCCCTCTGCTCTGCTCTCATGAGACCACAGCACAGTGCTGCATTCAGCCCTGGGGCCCTCACCACAAGAAGGCAAGGAACCCTTTTTAAGTGAGTGTAGGAATAGGACAAAGGGTTTTAGGACAGAATAGGACAGGATGGTTTTAAGCTAAAAGGGGAGATGTGGATGATATGCTAGGAAGAAATGTTACCACTCAGAGGGCAATGAGGCTGCGGCACTGCTGCCCAGAGCTGTGGGTGCACAGTGGCAGTGCCCAAGGCCACACTGCATGGGACCCCAGGCAGCCTGGTCAGAAGTGTCCCAGCTTATGGTGGGGAGATAGGACCTGGGTGATTGTTAAAACCCCTTTCAACCCAAACCATTCTGTGATATTAGCAACACTCAGACCCTGACTTGTTATTTTCAGTTATCTCCCAATTCAAAGACTACACTTAATTCTGAATTTCACCAAAGTTCTAGGTGTGCACAGCTCTGATCAAGACGTTACACTTACATTAGGAATGCAATGGTGGCTATAACCCCACAGGCATGATACGAATGGTTGAAGTCTTCCATGGTAGGGTACTTTACAGCTGCATCTATGATTATCCACCAACCTGTAAAAAACTGTTAAAAGCAAAAGTGCCATAGTTTAAAACACAGATAGAAAAGTTTTGACCAAAAAAAAAACCAACCAACCATGAAGTACAGCACGACTGCCTTTGCTATCAGCTTAGTTAGGTATGGTTAAATACAAACCCCATGATTTAGCTGCTCCAAGAGATCACAGAATTGTAGGGGCTGGAAGGGACCTCTAGAGGTCACCGAGTCCAGCCCCTGCAAAGGAGGCTCCCTACAGCAGGCTGCACAGGTAGGCGTCCAGGAGGGTCTTGAATGTCTCCAACCCAGAGTCTCCCCAACCTCTCTGGGCAGCCTGTTCCAGTGCTCCATCACCCTCACTGTGAAGAAGTTCTTAAGCACATCTGTGCAGAACTTCCTGTGCTTCAGTTTGTGGCCATTTCCCCCTGTCCTATCACCATGCACCGCTGAGGAGTCTGACCTTGTCCCTTTGCCTCCTGCACCTTAGATATTTATAGACATAGATCAGATCCTCTCTCAGCCTTCTTTACTGAAGGCTGAACAGATCCACCTTGCTCAGCCTCTCCGCATAAGAGAGATGCTCCAGGCCCTTTATCATCTCCATGGCCCTCTGCTGGACTCTCTCTAGGAGATCCTTGTCTTTTTTGTTTTGGGGAGCCCAGAACTGGACACAGTACTCAAGGCGAGGCCTAGACAGGGCGGAGTAGAGGGGGAGAATCACTTCCCTTGAGCAGCTGGCCGCTCTTTTTAATGCACCCCGGGATGCCATTGGCCTTCTTGGCCACCAGGGCACACTGTTGGCTCATGGCCCACCAGGACACCCAAGCACTTCACTGCAGAGCTCCTCCCCAGCAGATCAACCACCAATCTGTACTGATGCATGTGGTTATTCCTCCCCACGTGCAATACTCATCACTTGCTCTTGTTAAACCCCATCTAGTTCCTCTCTGCCCAGCTCTCCAGCCTGTCCAGGTCTTGCTGAATGGCAGCACAGCCTTCAGGTGTGTCAGCCATTCCTCCCAGCTAAATATCATCAGCACTATCCCCTCATTAAGGTCACTGATGAAGATGTTGAACAGGACCAGACCCAGCACTAACCCCAGTTCTCAGCCCATCTTCACTCATCCACCCCACACTCCCCAAGGCTGCTGTGGGAAGGGCAGCACCAATGCCTTGCTGATACCCGGAGATGTTTCAGCACGGACTGTGGGTGCTGCGGGCGCTGTGCAGCGGGGGGCAGCCAGCACAAGGCAGGGGAGGGCTGTGGGGTGGGTTGCGGTCCCTCTGCCCCATAACCGCGTGACGGGGAGCCTTCCTTTCCATCCCCGAGCACTCTGCCGTGGGGCTCGGTGCTAAAAGCCGCAGGGCAGCCCGCACACACCAGCACTCCCGCGGCGACGGACGCGATGGTGTTCCGCTTCTCGCCCCAATCCACGCACTCCGAGCACCTCAGGCTCTCCAGGAAACCGGACATCTTTCAGCGCTCTGAGGAACACAAGAAAACAAAACAAAACGCCACCACGTTTCCGTCACAGGAGAAATCCACCACAGCTCTGATCGCTCCGGAGAGCCGCACCGCAGTGCCCTCACCCGCAGCACGGCCCAGCCCCACCGCCCGACCGGCACCCCCGAGAGGCGCGGGGCCACCGCTCACCTCAGGGCTTCCGCCGCCTCCAGCGCGCAGCAACAACGCTCCGCCGACGCTCTCAGTGCGCAGGCGCGGCGCTCAGCTGCTTCTCCCTGCCGGCAGTGCGCAGGCGCGTAGCACGCGGGAGGGCGTCGAACGGGTACTTCTGCGCATGCGCTGCAGTATGGGCTGGGAGGGGGAGCAGCGGGCGATCGCAGGCAGTGCGCATGTGCACGTAGCCGGCGCCCTGCCCGCGCATGCGCTGTTCGCTCCGTTACGTAAGCGGGGTGTGACTTTCTGGAAGGTTCGCGGCCGATCTCAGTCGGCGCTCCGCTCGCGGCTGGGAGAGCTGCGTTTGTGTGGAGCTCCGCGGGGTCGGATCGCGGCGCGTTCTCTGGGCTCGGCCGTTCGCTATGGGCGTGACTCACGAAGCGGGGCTGTCCCCTCGGGCGCCGCCGTCGGAGCAGGATCCGTGCGGGGGGGGCGCGGCTGCGTGCAGCGGGTGAGGGAGCGCGGGGGGCGCGGCGCTGCCTGGGGCCG
>JACDJE010000166.1:1493368-1562349 GCA_016647715.1 Pavo muticus | reverse complement strand
GGTGGGGAGACATCTCGGGCGCTCCCCTTGGCTGTGCAGTGCCTGTGACCTTGGCCTCTGCTTAGAGGTGACGGGTGGAGCTTCCTTCAGCTGTTTGAGGAGCAGCGGGGAGCTTAATCAGCCCTTACAGCTGGCTTGATAGCTCTTATTGATAGTAAGCAGTGAATCCAAGCTCAGTGGTTCAGCAGGCAAGAGCTGCAGAGCTTTAACACGGTGCTAATAATACAGGTCTGCTGAAAGGAGAAGCTGTTTTGATGTGCTCCCTTAACAAGTCACATCCTATGGTCCTTTAGCTGTTTTTTTTGCTATGTATGAAGAACATGTAAGACTCCACAGGTGTAGTTCAGGGTCGTGATTGCTGGCCTGTCAGAACTGTGGAAGTAAAGCATGAAGTCTGTTCTGACCTGGAAGGCAGGTGTTCTTTTTGCACCTCCTGCACTTAGAACTGATGGGAGTTTGAATACCTTGAAAACTGTAAATAAATAGTAGTAACATACTTGTTCTTCACTAAAGTTGTGTGAGGGGTATTAAAGCCAACACAAACCTTTCCAAATTCTGGAGAGAGCTATTTATGGTTTACACTAAAGCCTTCTTAAACTTTCATACAGAATCATAGAATGGCCAAGGTTGGAAGGGACCTCTTAAGACCACCCATTCCAACCATCCTCCTACCACCAGTATTTCCTCACTAAACCGTGTCCATCAGCACAAAATCTAAATGTTTCTTGACCGCTTCCTGGGCAGCCTGTTCCAGGAGTCTGACCACAGGACAGGAATTGATGCTGCTTAAAACTCACTGATAATTGTCAGGAAGAATTGTCAGTGTTTAATTGTCCTTGAGCTTCTTGCTTGTGTGCTGTGTGTCATAATATTTGTTGGTGGTGTGTATGTAAATTGCTGTGTGTAAGTGATTTGCTTCTTCATTTGCTTCTCTTCTCTCCCCTACCCAGGAACAGAGACCGGATATTGCAGAACAACAATAAAAACAGAATTGGGTTCTGAAAGTACCTGCAAGGAAGAAGTGGTGGCCAGGAAGGGCTGTGATATGGCAAACTTCATGGATGATTTGACTCTCAGTTCACCAAAGAAAAGAGATTCTTGCTTGAGATCCAAGAGGAGCTGCGATAGGTCATCATCAAGGTCATCCAGTCGGTCCTCCTGCAGCTCACGGTCCAGTTCCAGTACGTCCTCTTCAGCTTCCTCCAGGAGTTGGAGCCGGTCCAGATCCCGGTCTAGGGGTCACAGATACAGATCCCGAAGGTACAGAAGGTACTCCCGGTCCTATTCCAGAAGCCGCTCGAGATCACGTGGCCACACGAGGTACAGAGGAAGGTACCACTCCAGGAGTTACCACCGCTCCCCTCCGAGGTACAGATCACGCAGTAGGTCGTGGTCCCGTGGAAGTTCCTATTACAGAAGGTCCTATTCAAGGAGCAGGTCACGCTCAAGAGGCCGGAGTAGCTATGGGTTTGGGAGGACGGCGTACCCCGAGGCTTACAGGAGCTGGAGAAGCAGGTCCCGAACAAGGTCTCGCAGTAGGTCACCTCTGCACCTGAGTGAAAAAGGTACTTTGAGGCTTTGGGTGTGAGCACTTGGTAACAGGTGTTTTATTAACTAGATAAATTGTAGTCTCTCCGGTTGCTTATAGAGCATAAATGGTGATAGCAGATTGGAAGGAAATCTTGGTATATCCGTTAAAAATGTATTGAGAGGGGGGAAAAAACAGTTCAGAGCGTATCTTTATATTTCAACTGAAGCTTAATGTCCCAAGTTGAGATGAAAATCCATCAGAGTTGATGCTTTAGTGCAGAGGCAGGTTTGAGGTTTGTATTGTATGGATACAGTTGGATACAGATCTCGTGTTAAATAACAACACTCTTCTTTTAGAAAAGAGGGAACTTCTGGAAATTGCAAAGGCTAATGCTGCAAAAGCTCTGGGAACAGAAAATATAGTCCTGCCTGCTAGCTTGAAGATCCGTACTGCTTCTAAGGAGAGCAGCAGCATTAAAACAGAACATGAAGACTCTGGGGAGTCGGATGAGGTAAGTAGAAACTGGAGAGCTGTGAATGAAAAGGCGAACA
Source organism: Pavo muticus (assembly GCA_016647715.1). Classification (NCBI taxonomy): domain Eukaryota; kingdom Metazoa; phylum Chordata; class Aves; order Galliformes; family Phasianidae; genus Pavo; species Pavo muticus. The sequence goes on along the minus strand of JACDJE010000166.1, from coordinate 1,560,267 downwards.
CTTAAAGACTTGTGGTCTGCATGGATGTGCCACGGTTCTTTTGTCCTTACTGAGGAGTTGGGAATTACACGTTCAAACTCCTGAGCAAAGAACTGAGGTTTACCAGAATGCTAAAAAGTGCTGTAGAAACCACTGTAGACTTTGCTTTTCGCTGTGAGTACTCTGGATTCTGAAGGGCTGTGGATTCAGGGCCGGGCTGGATGGGGTCCCGGTGGCAACCAGCCCGTGGCTGGGGTCGGAGCTGGGTGATCTTTAAGGTCCCTTCCAACCCAAGCTGTGCTGTGGCTCTCTGCTACATGCAGGCTTTCCCCTGGTGTTACAGCATTAGGAAGGGGAGAGAATTGTAGTTCTTCCAACTTCCTTGATAGTATTGTATTGCTCATTACAGACCTAAAGCAAGGAGGCTCCTTAGCAAACCTGTTATTTTTTTCTTGTGGAGGTTAATTTTCCTACCTTTCCTAACAGTTAAAAGCTTTTCATATGTAATGAACTATTTCCCAGAAGTTACATACCCAAACACACAATGCATTTTACATGCTTTATTTCTGTCTTATAGAAATCATGACTATGGTTCCAGACATGATGAAGAAAATCTGTTGGTAATTAAGGGTCTCGTGGGCTGTAGCTGCTGTGAATTGAAGGGAGGGAGAAACGTCAGCATCTTAAACTGAGCTCTAGTTGGGCTGTTGTGCTGTGTTAATCTGATTGATACTAAATACAGAACTGCAATGATTGTTACATCTGTCCAATGCTGCTATTTCAAATGGAAGTAAATTTGCTAAAGGTTTTAGACAAATGGTCCAGGCATCCCTTTCATAATATATGCAATATATTCCAGATGTTGAGAGAGTACAGAAGAAGAGGCCTGCATCACTTGCAGATAAGTTTATTGTTGTTATCCAAAGCTCTGCAGGATTAATGTGCAGAACTTCATGCGACTTAACTCTGACACTGCATTTCATTGTATGGCATTCCATGCTTTGAATCATTTGAATACTCCTTAAAACTGTAACTGGGGCATGGATATCAGGTCACAGCAGGTCCTTGAATTGGCACAAGGACCTCGATTTAAGAATACTGGTTTTCAGATTGAACTCAATGCTGATCTGTTGGCACATTTGGTAGCTTCTGGCTACTTTTGTTGTAAATATCTGAAACAACCATACTGGAAAGTGATTAACTTGTAAAGGCTGCCTTAGCTCACAGGGTGTTGTATCCTCCCACTGAAGTGCTGTGTGCTTTTCTCTAGCAACCCAAAGGACTGACAGAAATCATAACCAAAAGTGGAATGGAGAGAGCAACCTCACGGAGCATCTCCTTCAGCCCTAATGTAAGTGTGCTTTCCAAGGAGGGAGGTCCCATAATTGACCTCTCCTGTATCAGTCCTTCCAGCAGTGATTGCCAAATCAAACATCTTAATAATGGTAACACTTGGAGGGCTTTGCAGTCCCTTTCCTGAAGGAGTTGGACCAGCCCTTCAGCAGTACAGCACTGTAAATGTGCTGCAGTAGTGATTAAGATGGGTGTGGGATTTCAGCACGTAACGTTCAGTGCCTGTGAACTTTTTGGCACACACTTCACACTGGAACTTCAAGTTGCATTTTGGTCATGTTTTAGTAATGCAGAACTGGGTGGGGTGGTTTTTCAGCATTCTGGATTGGTTAAGTCTTGTCAATACAAATAAACCTCTTGAAGTTGTGGGGTCTTTCTTTGGTCCATTCTTTTATCTTTCTTGTATTGAAAAATTCCATTTCTTTTCCAGAATACAATGGCAAAACCAGTACAACAGAAGCCAGCAAGCCATGTTGTTAAAGAACCATCAATTTCTCCAGGAAGAGAAGATGACAGAAAGGGCAGCCCCTATGGGCATTGGGTTCCTGTCAAGAAGGAGGAGAAAAAGTTCCTCAGCTTCTCACCCAAATGTGCGCTGTTCAGAGCACGCTAGGACAGCTCCTGTCCTCACACTGCAGCTTAACAGCACCTGGGTAGCGAGGTCTGAAGTCTCCTGATCAGCTTGAAGGCTTCTTAACGTTATTTATTTTGATACCTTTAATTTTGGAATCTTAGGTTTCTCTTTCAGATGTAAAGCAGTGATCCAGAAGCCACAGATGGAATCTTGTGTATATTTGTAAATATTTTTGTATTGCTTTAATGGACTAGAACTTCCAGGTGGGTAATTTCTTTTCTAAAGAATAGTTGAGTAGCTGTTAATTTGAACAGTTCAATCACATTGTGTCACTGTTTACTTCAAGTAATAAACTTCAGTTTTGCACTGGCATCTGTGTGTCAAGTATTGGGCTTTTATTTCTACCTTTCAGTGGTTATTTCCAGGTTTAAATTTCACTCAGTAGTGGAAGATGGGACAGAAGATAATTTTGAAGGTCATCTTGTAAATAGACCTTTATACTGCTATAGTTGCTGTCCAGGCTGTGGACACTGAGGGTCTGCAGGTGACTGGTGGGTACCCTTCTGCAAATGGAAGCCTGGCTGCCCTGTGAAGCCATCACCATTCCAGCTTAAGCTTTTCTTCTCATAGCCCTTTATTTCTTTTGAATTTAAGTGAGGCCACTCTGGAAGACTGTTGAAGAAGTGCTACTAAATAGCTAGAGTAACGTAACATGTTTTTGACTTGTATTTTCATCTTGCTAGACAAGCATCTTCAGAGGCTGACAGGCTTTAAATCAGAGTGAGAGTTTATTCAGAACGTGACATTGGAGGAGCTGGCTGCTTACAAGTAAAGCTTACATACAGCTGCAGGCATACATTGCACTGTATGAAACACACCCGTGATCTTACAGATTGCTTCGTGGGGTCTACAAAGTATCTGATAAAGCTTAAAACTGTTTCAAAATCACACCCAAGTTGAACAGGCAGAGGAGGGCTGTGGCACACTCTGTGCTGGATATCAGTTCAGACAGCTGTTCCTCTCTCCAAGTTCTGTTTGATCTCAGCTGTGTACTTCCCATAGAAGCGCTCTGCCTTCTTGTTGAACTTGGCGTTCCTTTCGTTGATGTAGTCAATATCTGCATCGTCGTTGTACGGACGCCTCCGGCTGTACTTCTCGCGTTTCTCAATTCTGCAAGGCAAGCATCGGTGTTGGAAGGGCTGCAGGTGGCTCTGTGCCCTTAATTAAGAAACGCCACATGCAGAAGTGGTGAAATTATCTCATTTACTCACTGTTTTTCAAGATCTGCAACCATTCTGTCAATCCCTTCCTTATCTGGCACGTGAGTTCCGTGGAGGAGGCTGTCAGAGGTTGGATAGAGTGCTTCCCCACTGAGAACAGCAGAAGATGAGCAGCAGATTACAAAGTTGCACTGAGAGAGAATTGGTTTGTTTTCCATTTAATACTGCAAGGCATTTAACTTCTAACCGTAGGAGCTGGAGCAGTGAGAAAATGCTGATCCCAAACCATTAATATATATAAATATATATATAATATATAAATGCCTATAGAAGATAGAATATACAGAAATCAGCACTAAGATCTTTATTTGAATGCAAACATGGGAACTTCTAATATCAAAACCTGCTGAGCTTTCAAAAATAAAACTAAGAAAGCACCAAAAACCCCTCAAACATTAAAGAAAACAAAGACAACTAAGAAATAGCAAACAACTCATGCATCTAAATAACTTCACATTGGTAGCAGTGCTGCTTCAAAGCCAGTAATTGTGAGGTTGAAAGGAAAAAGCACCTCAAACTGCAATGAGGTGCAACCTTCTACCTACTGAAGTAGAGAGTGGAAGTATTAGATTATCAAGTAGGTCATGCATTTTAGAGTCATGTTAAAATAGTTCACATGAGAGCATACATGTGCTGAAAGATTGGGTTTTTAAGTCTTTAGGAGTCATTTAGAAAACCAGCTCTGATGATCGGATGACTGAAGTGGCACTTACTACTGCTCCTTCAGCTTCTCATACTGCTCCAGGTCGGGTTTGATCTGCCTGGTCAGCCTCTGGTACTGCCGCAGCTGAGCAGCTGCATAATCTTAGGAAGAAAACAAATTCCTGTTAAGGTAAAGGCTTTTATTTCATGATTCAACCTGAAATATTAACAAAGACGTTCATTAAGAACACAACTGTGTAGTAAAACATACCTGAGAATCCCAGATCTGGATTTTTCCTCTTCTTTTTCCTTTCCCATCTCTCTGCATCCTCAGCACTGATCTCTAACAGTTTAACTCGCTCGTAGTCTTCTCCCCTCGCTGCACATTCCTAATAGAGCACAAATATTGAGCAACAATTTAATGCCCAAGGATTAAACTCAAAGCTTATACAGATCAATCCGGTCAGCCTCTAGTGCAGAACTAATTTATAAATACATCCTCAAGAGCCTAATTGGGTTTTCTTTGGCTGAAAGGGGAGTGAGGAAACACGACATGGGGTAGCTCCAATAAAAGCTCTCCAGAGTCTGTCACTGAAAGGCGAGTGTCACTGCAGGGTTCCAGAAAGCCACAACTATGCTCTTCTTACCTTCTTCTTTTCCTCCACCTTCAGCTCCCACTCCAGTCGAGCTTTCTTGGCTTCCCAGTTCGGTGGTAACTTGAGCCTTTTGTCTTCCTCCACCACTTCCTGGTGATTCAGCTTGCGAGCCTCATTCTAGGAACAAAATATTCAATACCAAAGTGATGACACAGCACTGCGTGAGCACAGAAATAACTACAGAAAACAAACACCAGATCCCAGGTGATTGAAGTGGCCGGCTCAGTGAGGTGCACGTGTGTGAGGTCTGAGGCCCGGTTCCTGACACAGCACGCTAGGTAAAGCGCTGGGTTTGACAGAAGGCTACAAAATCCCGCCCCCAATACGGGAAAGACCGATTGCTTCCCCCCGTAACACCGGCAGCACGCGTGAGATCCGGCCCGGCCCCGTCCCGCCGCGCACCCGCTTCAAGTGGAGCTCTCGGAACCTCCGCAGCCGCTCTTCTCGCTTCTGCGCCGCCGCCGCCGCCGCCGCGCTGGGCTGAGCCTCGTCCTCCGAGCCCGAGGAGCCCTGAAAGAACCCCGCTCAGCCACTGACAGTAAGAAAGGCCAGCAACCCGTCCCCAACCCCCCGCCGCGGCCTCACCCCATCACCGAGATCCCCCAAACCGCCCAGCGACGACACCGCCGCCGCCATTCCGCACTGCAAGCACTTCCGCTTCCGCCCCAGCATGAACTTCCGCTTCCTCCCACAGCACGTCTCCCAAGGAGTTGTCCTCGGGCGCCCCCCGGCGGACGGGAGGTACCACTACTCCGGCGGAGCTTGCTTCTCTTCCTCAGGGTCGGGTTGTGCGGCGAGAAGCACGGACTGAAGGCCGCGTCGCCGCGTCGTGGTGCGGCCTGGAGGCCGATCTTAAAATTCCCGCTGTGCTCCAGGCACCGATAGATGCCGGGCAGGCAGCCTGAAATTACTCTGAGTTTAACGAACACCGCTAAATCAACATATATATGTACATATTCTCCCTGCTGGGGAATCAATGGGGTGATGCAAAGCTTCTCTTCAACGTGAGGAAGCAGCTCGTGGGGTATTGAGATGCCCACAGACACACAGCTCTGTGTGCAGCATTGCACAGCCGGAAGCTCCAAACTCCAGAAGGTTCAGAGCTGTGTTGCACATTGATGTCCTGAGCTCAGCTTTCCTTCCAGCAGAGGGAAACGCAGCACCGGTGGTGATGGCTATGGCCGTGGAGGCAGCTCTGGCGCACACAGCGATCTCTGTTCTCTTTTAACTTCAGTTTCTGCCATTGGCAAACTCCGGTTCACGCTGAACGATCAAAAATGTCAAATACAGCGTTACCCAGCGAGGAGGCGAGGGAGGAAACCCAACGTGGTGGAAGCGGTGCTGTGAAAATGAGCTGCTGGGGCCACAAGCTCCTACATGGCCCCACTGACTGCATCTCCAGTGCTTGTGCAGGAGAATGGCAAATCTGTCCCTGCTCGTGTGCCCTAATTTGGTGCTTGGCTTCAGAGGCCACGTCCATCCCCACCACTTGTGGAAACTGCCCACCAGTTTCGGATCGTAGAGCTTTTTGGGAGCAGAGGGGGATGTGTCAGCTGGGCCCTGCAGCTCCCCCATAAAGGACTGTCCCTTATGGAGCACCCAGGCAGTGTCCTGTGACACCTGAGCTCTGGGTCACTCCTCGCCCCCTCCAAGGGGCCTCCAGGCCCCTTGCTTTGCTGCTTCCCTGCAAAGGATGAGCAGCAGGGAAGGAAGGTTGCTGAGCCCTGTAACAGAGGGGTGACTCTTTGCAAAGTGGGGCCATTCCTTTTTATTTAATCACACAAAACTGAGTGGCTTCTGTGTGTTGTGCAGTGCCTTGACCCAGCCAAGCCCTGAGCTCAGCGCAGCCTTTTCCCCTTTTTACTGCCATCATGCAGTTATAGAAGAAACTCAAGAGCTTTTCCTGGCTTGTGCACATTCACTTCTAAGTCTGATGCCAGCTCAGGGAGCCCAACTCCTGGTGCAGGTGCTGAGTGTGTCCCCAGCTTGATGACACCACTGCAAATTACAGCCAGGCTTGAAAGAGCAGGGAATGCACCCAAAGGAACGGGCCCTGCGCAGGCTGACAGTGAGTACATGCAGATCTGCTCTTGCTGTCATTTACAGTTAATTTATTTTTAGATTTCAAAAATGTTTTTATTTCTCATGCGCACAGAATTGGCACTGTTCTTTTGGGTTGTAGCTGACTCCATTGTCTTCTCCAGTTATGCATCCCCTGCAGTGCCGAAATGAAAAATTCCAGTTACACATTGTACAGGGGATGGGAGCTCGGAGGAACTGACTCATCTTGGTTATATTTGTCTTTTTCAAAGGGGAAGGTCCTGTTTGAGCGAGGGGTGGTGGGGGAACAGCATCAGTTATCTCCCACCCACTACAGCAACCCTGAGGTTGTCATTAGGGGTCCGTAGGGTGCACAGCTGAGTGCCCTCTGTGAGCGCACCCCGGCGTGTTCACAGCATGGAGCTGCTGGGGTTGCTCCAGCAGTCCGGGTAGCAGCAAAGGGAGCATGTTGAGCTGTTTCTCAGAAAAACAGCAGTGGCTCCAGTGTGACAGAGGCCACCACACGCTCCCCAGGACGCAGCCAAGCCTGCATGCCCCGTAGGTAGTGAGCCCTGGATCTGAGGACAGTTCCCACTCACAGGGCTTGGCTGAGCCCTGGGGTGGCTGCCACTGCTGCTGGCGTCATGCAGAGCGTGAGGACAGAGCCCAGAAGGGTTCATGCCATTCGTCTTCATGCCAGAGAGGCAGAAAGGGAAGACGCTGCTGGTTCCAACTGCAGCAGTTTTTATGCAGGGAGGAAAAACACACGCTGTGGTTTAAGTGAGGTGCTGCTGTACGCCCAGCTCTCTTTGCCCAGGTGGTGCTTAAAACCCTTCCCTTCTCCTGAGCTGGAGCACCATGCGTTGATCAGCGTCCCTGCCCAAAATGACAGCCTTGCAGTGCTGCTTCTGCCCTGCAGTGCTGCCTCCAGCTCTGTGCTTGCAGGGCTGATCTGCTGCAGCTCCCAGGGCAAAGCTGCATGTGCAGAGCTGTGCTTTGGGTTTGCTGGGAGCCGGATCTGCCATGCCATGGCTTGGACGTGCATTGCTGTGGCTTGGGTGTGCTGTAGCGCGGTTTGTGTGTGCGTCACCACAACCCAGACCCACAGCCACAGTGTGGAGCTGCTGGTCAGCCCTGCGGCACGTGGGCATTGCTCAGGGTGTGGGCACTGCTGGGGGTTGCAGGGATAGAGAGCTGTGGGTGCCCCATCCCTGGAGTTGCCCAAGGCCATGGATAGAGCTGTGGGCGGTCTGAGCTGGCAGAGGGCACCCAGCCCATGGCAGGGATGGGACTGGAGAGGCTTTGGAGTCCCTTCCAACCCAACCATTCTGCTCTTCTCTGTCCTGCAGGCGACCTGTGGGGTGCAGCTCCCCAGCTGCTGCATGTTGCATCGGTGCTGTCACATGCTATGTGCCACATGGGCTTCTTGCGTGTCAGAGGGGAGCCGTGAGCGTGCTGGGGGATGCGATAAGGCCCCGGCATGCGGTGGCGTGAGCACAGCTCTCCTGCACCATCCCAGCAGCTGCCGGAGCCGCTTCCACTTCCTGCCCGGCCCTGCACAGCGCGGCTCCGTGCTGTTCAACAGCTGCCGCGCTCCATCCTGTTTCGTGATGAAAGGTGCTTTATAAGCGGAAGGACGTTCTGATGAACAGGAGGAATGATGTACAGGCAGGGCTGGTGACAAGGCTCATCCCGGTCCTTGTGCTTGTGATGGGTGGCAGTGCTGGGGGAAGGATGTCCTTAGGTGTGGGAGAACCCCTTCCCTGCAGCACGGGGCCAGCAGGGTATGGGCAGCACGCTGTGCATGCAGTGTTCCTGCCTGGCCACACTGCAAAGCCCTTTGCAAGCAGAAGCATTGGGTGAAGGAGGGGAAATCAGGCCTAGAACTTGCAGAGGACCAAATCAAACCTGCAAGAAAAGCAGTGAGATGGATCCAGCAAGACCTCACTGCAGCCTACCAGTACTGGAAGGGAGCCTGCAAATGGGAGGAAGACCGACTTTTTTTACACAGTCTGATGGGGGCGGGACAAGTGGCAAAGGCTTTGAACTAAAAGAGGGGAGATATCGGTTAGATGATTGGAAGAAATGCTTTACTCAGAGGGCAGTGAGGCATTGGCACTGCTGCCCAGAGCTGTGGGTGCGCCATCCCTGGAGGTGTCCATGGCCACAAATGTGGCTTTGGGCAGCCTGTCCTGGTGGGGGGCACCCAGCCCATAGTAGGGGCTGGAACTGGATGGTCTTCAAGATCCCCTCCAACCTCAGCCATTGCACAATTCTATGATTGAAGATAAGATTAATCAGGATATATTTCCTGATCAAAACAGGTCTAACGTGCTGCTGTATTGCACATAGACACGAGCCATGAAGAAATTTGGGAAGGGGAAAAGTGAAGGCTGTTCTGTAGGGAGAAGAGAAGCTGGTTTTCTTTCAGTCCTATTCCTTTCAATCATAGGCCACAGTTTGTGTCCTATTGGGTTGCAATTATAATCTTTCAGATCAGACACATAATCATTGGGCTGGAGAGCAAAAAGTACCTGGGTAATGTGCTTAACAGAAATTAACTTGGTTACGTTTGTACTCTATTGAAAATGAGAAAGTGCTGATGGTCAAAATCAATTCCTCCACAGCCAAATTACTGCAGGGCTGGCTTAGGGTTTCAGCTAAATGCTCAACCCTCAAACAATGATCCTAATTGTATTGAATTAGGCTCCTGATCATATAGTTCAAATGAAGGCGACGGTTTGCGTTCAGTGCTACCGGGTGGGCAAAGTGGAAGGCTCGCCCCAATGGGGGGCAGTGGTTGAGCTGTGCCCAAAGTCCCCTTCCTGTGTCACATCACACCGGTCTGGGATTGCAGCTCAGGATGGGATGTTGGGATGGAGGACATGCAGTGCAGCCCTAAGGGAGAAGGGAGGGAGCAGCAATGCATCCCACTGCTGTTGGCCCTAGCCTGGCCCACCACCTGCCATGGTGACCCTGCAGCAGGAGCACTGTGATGCACCCAGAGCCCCCCTGTCCTGTCTCAGGGTCCCATGGAGGTGGTACAGGAGCACTCCTAGCCTTCTCCTTGCTGGTAAATCAGTGTTTCCATGGGGGGGGGGGGGTGATGTTTCTTTTGGAGACTTCTTAAGTGCCTGCAGAGCAGGGCAGCTCTCTGCATTGCTCAGCTCCTGCCCGGTTACATCTTTTCCCTTAAAAGCCGGAACCTTGTGGAGTTTCCTGGATGAGAGCACCTCAGTCATTAACTGTGAATTTCAAATGAAGCAGATTTACAGTATATACCAAAGAAATATGCCATTGCAGAACAGTGGGAGAGCTACAGGGCTGCTCGGCAGCTTTTCGCCCTTTTTAAGGCTCAGATTGGGAACAGCCATCCCATGTGCTGCCCTTGAGCATCCCTCACTGTGCAGTGGGATCATGCTCTGTGCAGCCAATGCAGGAGGCACTGCTGGGCCCCACTGGGATGGGGATAACTGCGGGCCCCATGAGGCAGCACAGATCCATCAGTGGGGACAGGCACTCCTCCGGGGGAACTCAACAAGTGGCAATTAATTAGCTGTCAGTAAGTGGGAAGGATGGGACCTGTGGTCCCACTGTTGGAACAAGGAAGGGGGGGGAGAAGGGGGTGGTGGGCAGCATGGAGAGGGCACTCCCATTGGGAAGCACCCAGGGGATATGGGACCTTGGAGGTGCTCCTCCCTGCACCCCACAGGGATCCCCAGCCCGGCCCTGTGATGCTGCAGGCGTTGTCCCATAGGCAGAGGTGGCTGCAGGGCTGTGGGTCACGTCGCGTCATCCCGGATCGATGCGCATTTTGGTGTGTGAGTTATTAGCCTGCTGTCATAAACCATCTCAAAACCACAAAAGTAAAAGAATAAATCTCCCTGTTTACCTCCCGTGTGTTGTTTTTCAGTACCAAAGCCTGCTCAATATCACGTCCTCCAAACTTTTGCACAAATCACCAAGATGAAGCTGGATTTGGGGGATTTTAGCCAACTTCTGCTGGTTTCCATCACTTGATGGCATGCGAGGAACCCCTCGGCCCCTCACCCCTGATGTGCTGTTTGCAAACGAGCACTGATGTTCATTTTGATGCATTTTTGCCACCGCAGATTGAGCTCTTCCCGTCTGATTATCGCTTTCTTGTGACCCCCCTGCATGGGAAGCACACTTCAGCAGTCATTAAATATTAAAGGGCAGCCGGTGCTGGTAAGCAGCAGCACCTCACCCCAAGCTGTGGTCCGTCAGCAGCACAGCCCTCCCAGTGCTCCCAGTGCAGCACACTGGGGCTGCAGTCCCTCTGCCCTGTGCGTGCTCCTTGTTGTGCTCGCAGAGTTGGGTGCTGCTGGGATACAACAGGTGCTGCCGACTGGATTTCTTCTGAGGGCTGATTTCGGCCCCTAAAGTGTTAAGTGAGTGCTAAGCCTTATAAAATTACCCTTTCAGCTACTATTTCTGCACTAAAGGCTTTCGGCGACAAGATATGCCAAAGCATCTGATGAAGTAATATGTCTATTCTCATTTGTGACATTTATTATTAACAGGGAGAGAGAGAGAAAAAAAAAAAGCCCAGCCAGAAAGAACTCTTAATTGAAGGACTATTGTGCCGTGGTAACTGCTATTAAATTAATCTGCTGCATTCCTTTCCACCCACACACTTTAAAACTTCCTGGTTATAATTAGAACCATTTAAAACCAATTTGACACTCCTTGGATGATGCAGTTCAGCTGCTTAATATGGTGAAACTTTGGTGAAAGGAGCAGAGGGGCTGCGGGCGAGCTGGCTTTGCTTGGCTCTCATGGAGGTGCAGAGCTGGGAGCTGCTGCGTGTGTGCACAAAAAGGGTTTGCATGCAGGGAAATGCAAGCTCAGGTCCCTCCTATGCTGGGAGTCCGTTGAGCTGTGGCCCATTCAATGCTTTGTGGTCGTTGTGCAGGAGATGCTCGGAGCACCCTCTGCCCACGGGAGCATTGCTTTCTGCTCTGGGAGGGACGTTGAGTGCAGAGCAATGAATGCACCGAAATATGAAATGCACTTGATGCAAAACCTTTGGTGCATCTGGCTGTGGTTAGAAGGCATTGGGCTGCAGGACTGAGAGGTGATGCTCGGTTTGAGGCCTCAGCTCGGGGTTGGAAACCCTCCGAGGGTGCAGATCTGGGGCTGGATTCAGGCCTCGGTGCTGGGGAACGAACAGCGGAACCGTGAGCCCGGAGGGGTCACTTCTGCAAATGTGTTCCTGCTGCGCCGCCCCGTAACCACCTGCTTGGCACCGCGACGGTATCGGCTCCGGCAGAGCCCCGACCACCTCCAGGCACAGCCGGTTCCTCTCTGAGCCCTGGAAGATCCCTTTAGTCACGGTATCTTTCCTGTCACCTTCTGTTTCCTTCTGCATTTGGCTCTCAGCTCGGTGACATGTGTTCGCCAGCGCCGCGCTAAGCAGCTCCAGGCGCAGCGCTCCTTGGGACCGCTTCCTCCCACAGCGCCCACCTTGCTGCCGATCCCATAGGCCTTCAAAGGGAAAAAAAACCCCATTATCTGCATTTTAAACACCTTCCCTCTCCCGCTCTGCAGCGTGACCGGCCCCCCTCCCCCCCCCCCAGAAGAACAGTTTATCTATACATTTCTTTTTGCACTCTTGTTCTTTTTTCCCAACTTTGGAAGCAGCGACCGAGCGGCCAAGGGAAAAAAAGAACACAGAAAAGGCACAAAAACAAAACGAGGATATTTCTGCTACCCTGTAACTTTGCAAAAATGCTGCGTGCTTGCGCTGCTGCTCCACGGGAGGCGTAACGAGAAGCAGTGGCTGCGGGCTGCAGCCAGCACGGGTAAAATTAGCAGAGCTCCTCGCCGGCCGCACTCTGCATCCCTCCTCCCGGAGTGGGACGAGCTGTCTTTGTTTCCCTCTGAGCTTGGATCTGAACCAGGGTCTGCTCAGTGTGTGTGTGTAGGAAATAGCAGAGCACCACAAATGTTGGTCTTTTGGGGGACGAGGAAGGAGGGTGGGATGGTTTTAGGTGCGGGGCTGTGGTGTACCCGGAGCTCGGGGGATATTTCTGAGGAATGGCATGGGTTGGGCTGCAGCTCATCTATTATATCTATATAAACACCTATTAGAGCGAATTAGGATTAGGAGGTGGACAATGCGATTCGGGAATCAGTGCTGCTGGATCGGATGGCCCGACAGACAGCTTGGCTGGAAGTGATTTAGGCGTCAAAGGGAGTAAGTCAGTAGAATAAAAACCCGATGTGTATTAGCAGGAGGATGGTAATAACCAACATGTGCTTCCCCAGGCCAGCACGTGGTTGGCAACCTGACTCAGTGGCTGGCAACCTGACCTAATGGTAGGCAAGCTGACTTAGAGGTTGGCAGCCGTGTCATGGCTGGGGGGTTGGAACTGGATGGTCTGCGAGGTCCCTTCCAACCCCACCGCGCTCTGGTTCTCTGACAGCTGGCACTGAGGCTGCTCTGTCCCTATGTCAGACATCTCAGCACATGGATGTGATTTGGGAAGGCACTGTATAACCAGCGCAGGGCTCAGTGTGATGGATGACACTGTTCCTTGTGTCCGGAGCATCCTTTGGCAACGTGGCACTAAAAATGTCTTAAGAAAAGCAATTGCTTTTTAACCTGGACTCAGCTCCTTTCCACCTGCGGAGTGATGGACCCAGAGCACAGCAGTGTGTTATTAGGGGAAAACACCACCTGGCAAAACACGAGTGCCTAAAAGCAGAAGCAGGAGTGGGTCTCATCACTTGAAAGCCTGAAATGCTGAGAGCAGCTCCTCGGGAAGGCAGCAAGCTGGGCGCAGATGTGGCCATGGAAGCGGAGCACAACACTTGCTTCCTTCCTGGGAATGGAAAAGAGGGATGGGCTGAAATCAAGGGGATGTAGCAAGGAGCAGCTCTGTGAAAGATCCTCGGGATCCCACAGGGTCAGAAATGGAGCACAGGATGGGGGATGATGTGGAGCAGAGCCTGGCACCTGAGCTGCCCCACAGGGTTGGGGCAATTAGGGGTTAATTGGGGTCTGCTTTGGGAAATGTGAGCCTTGCAGAAGCGTTGCTGCTCTGTGGGGCTGCTGTGGTGCCCACATTTCTAATGGGGTGTCTGAACCCTGGGAAAGCTGGAAAGTAGCAGAGGGGTAAAATTGGAGCTGCCATGGGCTGTCCCAGCTCGGGCTCTGAGGGGGGGATGGGGTCATCCTCTGCAGTCCCTGGGCTGGCAGCATCGTGTTGGTCCCTGTCCTGCTGGGAATGGGGTGCAGTCCTTGTGTTCCCCTCCCTGGAAATACCCACAAAGCTCCTCACTAACCCAAGTGAGAGAAGAAAATCGACCTTTTCTCTTCTGGACTGTCTGCAAAAGGCTTGTGGATGGCTTTAAGAGGTGGCCAAGGGACATTTCTAAGCACGAAAAACTATATGAATAAAAAATCTTTCCCATCAGCAAACGAGAGTGCTTTATTTTGAAGCACTGACACAACGCGTTTGACAGTTCTGACTTTTAAGATGATACTTCAGGAAGCGGAATGTAACTCGCAGAGCATTTTGATGTCGCTACGAGCTCAGGTTTAATGGAGGAGCTCTCCCTGAAGCTGCGCCCATCTGCTGACAGCATGCGGGGCTGAGCTGCTCTGTCAGTTGTCCAAATGTGCGTGGGGGGAGATATCAAGGAAGGAGGCTCCCTTGGCTGCTGCAAGCAGGCTGGGTGCAGGTTCACCAAATAGCCCCATTTTTGATGCAGCAGTAGTTCAGCTTTCTGCACGTTCCTGCTCTGTTTGCTCATCTGCTCTCCTGTGATCCCCGTGGGTCTCCTTCCCTTTCCTTGCATTCCTTTAAGCTCCGAACCGATGGCTGGTTTTGGTGCTGGCAGGGTGTTGGTGGGGGCTGGAGAGCAGCACCGAGTCCTGTGGGCTCCACTCTGTGCCATACGTGGGCAGGAGGATCTTCCCCTGCTGCCTCCATAGCTTGGCTGCTCCCAAAGGTTGTCACCAGCGTGGTGACATTTCTGCCAGCCACCAGATTGGTTTTTTCTCTTTACATTTCTTGACTTGGATTCTCTCCATTTAGTCTATCAAGGGAGGGAGGTGATGTTATTTTCATTGTGCTGTGCAGGAGCCACCCCTCCAGTGGGAGGGAAAGGCTCTGACAGAGGAGCTCAGCTCCGTGGTACCTGGAAGTGACATGGAAGGGACCTCACAGTCCCCCAGTCCCACCCCTGCCATGGGCTGGGTGCCCCCACCAGGTCAGGGCCCCATAAATCACCTCCAGGGATGGGGCACCACCAGTGCCAGCGCCCACTTCTCAGCCTGTCCAGCTCCCCCTGCATGGCATCCCTCCCTTCTGTGGTGTCAGCTGCACTGCTCAGCCTGGTGCCATCTGCAGACTTGCTGAGGGGACTCTCCATCCCATCATGTGTGTCACTGATAAAGTAACTGAAGTGGACTGCTGGGGGACACCACTTGTCACCACCTCTGCTTGGACGCTGAGCCATTGACCACAACCCTCTGGCCGCAACCATTTCCTCACCCACCCAATAGTCCATCCTTCAAACCCACATCTCTCCAACATAGACATAAAGACGTGCTGTCTTCAGCGCTTCGATCCGAGCTCCTTGGAGAGGATCAGCCCTTGCTGTGGCACAGAGGCTGATCCATCCGTGGCAGCGGGACGTGCTCTGTGTCCACAAATCCCTTTCATCCCACGTGAGGTCAACAGGAGCGAAACCTACACAACAAAGCTCTGCGCACCTCGGGTCACCGTGGCATTAAATATATATGGGGAGAAAATTAGTTTAATCAACCCGAAACAGCATCAATTAATATTTTAGTAAAAATGTCAAACTCCAGCTTAACACGCTGGTTAAATCTCAGCTGGAAAAAACCACTGTGGTTCTCCACCGCCTTTTTTTCTTAAACCCAGGCTGGTTTCCCTAGCCCCATCTCTGCCTACGGGGGCTATTGGAGCCACCGACCTCCAGTGGGGTTGCTGGAGAGCATTAGCTGCCTGCAGCTCGCCTAGCTGTTTGCCCTTTATCTGAGCAAATAATTAGTAGTGGTTTAAAAAGTCCCCTTCTCCCCCTCCCCGCTCCCTTTTATAGGTACAATAATCAGATAAAATATTTCTGGAAGACTATTTACAAACTTCCCCATACCCATCAATCTTACCGTTAAGAAGGAACGGAGGAAGATCTCTAACCTCAAGAAGCTGCTAATGCAACCAAGCTATTTAATGGTGGCGTGGATTTTTTTTTCCTGCTGCCATTACTATGGAATACATAATAACATCAATAATTAAATATAAATTGGATTTAATATTTTATGCTGGCGACATGTAATTTACACTCTACCCGAGAAATCAAAAGGTCATGTCTGAAGTAAAGGCAAGAAGTAGGGGGAGATGTTCATGGAATGAGTCCTGCCCTCTTTCTGATGGGCTCCTGCTGAAAGGGAGCCTCAAGAATTTCTCCAGGGAGGGAAACAAGAGCTTTGCTTGGGGTGGAAAAGGAGAAGCGCTGGTCCGATGGCCCTTAAGATGGGCTGTGCATGCTTTTCTGGCTTTGTTCAGTCCCACATCTGATTGCTTTTGATCCAGCAGTGCTGCTCAGCCCGCACTTGTTCATAGAATAGTTTGAGTTGGAAGGAGTCCTTAAAAGCTGCCTGGTCCCACTCTGCTGCCATGCACAGGGACACCCATAGCTCCACAGCGCTCAGAGCCCCACCGCCCCACCTTGGGTGTCTCCAGGGATGGGGCACCACGGCCCCTCTGGGTTCCTGAGCTCCTGGCGGTGCCGTGGCAATGGGGCTGTGCTTATTTGCAATGCCATCCCCATCACTGCTGCATCTGAGCCTCCTGGAAGAAATGCTGCTCAGGAGCCCGAGGAGATGCATAAATAATTCCAGGCTGGCAGCGCTATCACTGCATTGATTTTTGTGGGATTACGGTAGATTTCGATGCCTTGCCAGTGGAACAGTGTCCATTAATGCAGTGGTAATTCAGGAACTGCCTGTGTTATTTCTGGAATGTTTGAAACATTTTCTTTTTTTCCTTCTTTTTTTTCTTTTTCCCCTTTGGGTCACCCAACGCCTTGCCCAGTTTTCACATACAGACATGGGAGTTCGCATCAGCTCTGGGTTGCGGCAGCGTGGGCTGTTGGCTTTACATCTGTGAGTGCTTAAAAGTAGGAAAAATCAAACACCCCTTATGCAGATGTGGGGCCTTGGAGCTTTCCAGTTCTCCGTCTCCTTCATTCCCTGTGCTAGGAGCTGGCCAGCAGCACGGGGCTGTGCCTGTAGGATGAAGGACGGGGAGAGAGGATCCCCATCACGGCTGGGATAAAATATTGCTCAAGACTGTGGGCAAAGAGGTTTGGGGTTTGTCTGGGCTGCCCAGAGCAGATTTCTCTGCAAGCGGGGCTTCTGCTTTTTTAAAGGTTGTGCAACGCATCTGGGGAAAGCAATTCTTGATTCTTCTTCTTCTTCTGCTGGGTGAGATGGGGAAGTTGCTGGAAACCAGCACGGATCACGGCTGCTGTCGGCGTCCCAGTGGGCACGAAGGTGGGGGAGGCAGGCAGGTGTGCTGATGAGCTGTGGGGCTGCTTCACTCATTTTGGGAGTGTGCGAGGTTTGGGGGGCCTGAAAAATGAGATTTGAGAGTTGGTGGAACGCAGATCCCTTCAGCACACCCAGGGACAGCTGCTAGGAGCTGAGCCAGCTCAACCCAGGTGCAGTTAAGGAGCCCTTTGAGAGGAGGGCATGGCTGGACACGTGCAAGCTGACAGGGAAGTTTGGGGTGAACGAAACCCATTCATGCATGGGATGGTTGTGCAACATGAGTGTGGATAAGCAAAGCTTTCCCTGCTGGGTGCTTGGGATGCAGTGCCAGCATCCCATTTTGGGTGTGCTTTGTCCAGGTTTAGCTGCTACCATTTCACACAGAGGGTGGTGACGCACTGGAACAGGTTGCCCAAGGAGGCTGTGGATGCCCCATCCCTGCAGGCATTCAAGGCCAGGCTGGATGTGGCTCTGGGCAGCCTGGTCTGGTGGTTGGTGGTCCTGCACATAGCAGGGGGTTGGAATTGGATGAGCATTGTGGTCCTTTTCAACCCAGGCCATTCTGTGATTCTATGATTCTATGATTCTATGAACTGACGAAAGGAGTCCGTCCAGGACAGCGTGCTGCCTGTGACCTAGGTGGAAAAATCCTCATTGATGCTTGTGTTAATTAATGTGTTTTCATATTTTTTTAAGTCTCCATGGCCAAGTTAAACCCAAGCCTACGATAGCTGGCTTTCCAGGCCCTCCAGGAGTTATAAATCTGCACGATAGTCGCTCAGAAGTGGGCAGAAAAGGCCCTGTTTAATTCGGAAAGCCGCAGACGTGGCCAAAACGTCTCTGGCTTTTCACAGCCAAACCCCCATGGGGGCATTTTGGAATCCGTGCTGGGTGGAAGGGCCGGATCCTGCTCTGGGTCCAAGCACACTGCAGGCTGAGCTTTATAAGGTCATGCAGCTTTCAGCACCCTTTTATGAGGCTTTGGAGTCCACTAGGAAAAAGAGCTACTTGGTTTTGATCAAAAGCGTGCTGTCTTTTTATGCCTCTTTCCCTCGTCCAACCCACGGGGTCGATCAGCACCTGCCTGCTGGAGGAGGAAGGACCTAATGAATTGCAAAAGGACGAAGCTGTACCTGTTTTCTCAGGGCTATGCTTTAGTGGGCTCTGTGTGGGTTTTTTTTTTGTTCCAAGCCAACTATGGAAAATCCATATAAACATCTCGTTCTCGCAGCTCGTGGTGCCCCTGAAAGTGGAAACACCTGGTTTCAAAGGGCAGCCCTGACTCTGAATGGCTCTTAATGGTGCATTTTGACTTTTATGTACAGTGTAATGCAACTTGGGGGCTCGCTTGCCTGGCAAAGGAAACACTCAAAGGAAACTGCCTCTTAGGGGACACAGCGGTGACACGCTCAGTGGTGATGGCTCAGAGGAGATCTCAGTCTAAGCTGTTCCACTTCTGACACATCAAAATCCGTGGCCTTCTTGTGCCACACCTGTTTCAAAGCCCCAAGCAACCTCAATTCTTGAAAGATGCATACAGCAAAGTTGCACTACCATTGATGTACTGTTGTTTTCCATTTTTATTCATCCCCAGATGCAGCAGGAATGGCTCCCTTCAGGCCACTCATCACAGGAAAATGCTTTTAAGACCTTTAACAGTCGCACGCTCTATTTTGTGAGGTGCCTGGTTTATAGTCTGGAAGAGTCACTCTGATGAATGGCTTCACTAATGTTTTGCAAAGGGCCGAACTGAGTGATTGATGGGCAGGATTCAGGTCGCTGATAGCCAGTCACTTAATCTGCAATCAGCATTGTCCTGATCAATTTGAGAGGCAGCGGGCTCACATGCAGCAAGGAGGGGATGCAGAGATCTTATGGGATTACTGCCCAGAGAAACACAGCCAAAACCAGGGCCGGGTTATCTATGAGAGTCAGGTTAATCCCAGTTGACGATCTGGGTTTTATCCTTTGATATCCAGGTGTAAGGATGCCAATACCAAGGATGCTGTCGCACTATCCCAATGCAAACCCCAGTAATGACTTTCTGGTCATGTTTAACTGCTCATCCCTGGGGGTTTGTTAGGAAAGGGTGGACGTGGCACTGAGGGATATGGTCATGGTGATGGTTGGACGGATGATCTTAGTGGTCTTTCTAACCTTAATGATTCTATGATTCTCCTCCCCCATTGCAAAGAGATACAGCCCCCCTGGCTGGGATTAATCCCAACAAGAGAAGTTCAACAACTCATTGTTTCACTAAAGCAACCTTTTGCATCATAAAGCAATTATTGCTAACGGCTCTAAGGTTTTACTTACCCAACTTGATTCGCCTTGTCACGTCCCATTAACTTCTAATTCAGCACTAATCCCTGCCCTGAAATATATAATGAAAGACATTCAAAATATATCAAAATGGCATTGGTATTGATTTATTAATGCTAGGGAATGCTGCCCTAATTGAATTTAGATCCAGGAAGTAAGTTAATGTAGCTGACAGTGATACAGGAACCCAATCTCCCCAGCGCACAGAATTATGACTTTTTTTCCCTCTTTGTTGTCAGATGGATAAATAACAAATCAATTTAAATTTCAATGATGTTGCTAAAAACAAGGCAGCACCTGCCCGGACCAATCACTCGGATGGGGCTTCAGCTGCCAGTGAAGGTCAGGGGAGTTCAGCAGGTGGTGAAGGACATCCCCAGGTTTTGCTTGGGTTTCTCGGGCTGTGTTTCTCACTTGGGTCTGGGTGGATAACCTTGTTGATCAGTTCTGTTGGGGCAGCAGGTAGCTGTTTTCTGCCCGTTGTCCTCACCCAGAGGGTTTGGCTTCTCTACAACCCACCTGGGCATGGTCTTGTAGGTGCTGCCAACAGAGACACAACTATAGGGCTGCTCTGGGGCAACGTGGGTCCCATCCCTGGTGTCTGGATCATCTCTACACTTGGCCTGCCCAGAAACTCTTATCTTTTGGGGTGTGTGTATGCAGTCAGCTCCCTGCAGGGCAGCAGGAGCTCCATTCGGAGCTGTCTCCTGGAGTGGGCCCATGGTTGTGCCTTGAGTGTCGGCCGTTAACCATTTCATTAACACTCAGCCTCAGAATGAACCAGGCATGAAGAGCTGCTGCTGATCACACCTAGGGCTAAGCAATATTGCCATCCTGGGGTAGGGGACCCAGAGGACCCTGCTGTGCTGAGACCTGTGGTACCTGCAGTGCCGTTCAGCTGTGGGCTGCTCCTTGTTGCCCTTCCCTGTGCCACGCAGTCTGGTTATTCAGCACTGTCTTTTTATTTCTTTGTCCATCTGGCTTCGAAATTGACCCTCTGCTTTCCCCAGAACCCCTCATTTTTGCCAAGCAGAAATACTCCAGGCTTGTGCTTGAAATCCAGCCCTGCTGGGGTTGGTATGGTCAAGAAAGCAGAGGAGCCTGAGTTAATTAAATCAACAGCTAACAGTGGAGGTTACCCACAAAAGTGAACCTTGGTGCCCCTAAAACCACTGACCAGAGAACGGCTGGAAAAAACAAAACCACAGTTGGAGTGAAATGGAAAAAGAAATCTTCAGCTCTATATCACTTCAGCTAGCCACAGGTATCAGAATATTAATTGCTCTTTGACTTGATTTTGTTGTGGGATTAAGGGCACATTGTGGCTTATGAAGATATTCTAAGAGCCACAAGGATGGATGCAAAATCCATCCGTGAAGCGTTTCTTCGCCTGCTGCAAGGCAGGGTGCAGCTGCTCCAGCATTCCCCTTTGCCAGCATGCAGCTCCTCGTCCCTGTGCTGGGAGACGCAGTGCCAAGTGCCACCCACCCTCAGGGTTAGGATGCAGGAAGGTGTGTGGGGCAGCTGGAGGCCGGGCTGAGCAGCACAGTGGATTTCCATCTCTCTGCAGCGATGCCCCCCCGCCTGTAGCACTGGCTGCTGTGGCACTGAAAGAGTGGCTCGGTGCCTTTTCCAAGCCCATAAATCCACGAGATCAGAGCAGGGGGATCCAATCCAGCCCATAAGTCACGGGATGTCAAATAAAACCGTGGACATTAAAACTTTACTACAGTGAATAGTTTTAATTTCCGGGCTATAACAGCTGTTCTGACACTAATGGCAGATGAAAGCTGTGAGTTCCTGGTCAGGGCACCCCCAGCCTGGCCGGGACGCAGCCAGGAGCACGGGCTGCTAACAATGCGTCCCTTTATCCCCCGAAACTTGGATCCATTAACCCCAGAGATGTTAATTACAGCAGAAATTACCTATGAAAGGCTTTGCTCAGGAGCCTGAATGTTCGCAGCCAGTAATAACTTTGCTTTTTTCCTTTCTGTAATGCTGGTGCAATTAGTTTGGGGTTGGGGGGGGGGGGGTTGTCGAGTTATTTTCTTTTTTTCTCTTTATTATAATGTTTGTCACTGATGTAATAATTAACAGCTTCTGACTGTGGGCTTCGTGCCCATCACAGGGCTTGCCGCAGCCCTGGGGCCATGGAGGCGTTGGGTGTTTGGGGTCTGCAGTTGGCATGGGAGCACGGAGGTGGTAACTGGGGGTGGATGTCTGACCCAGAGCCCTTGGGAAGAGGTGGGAGATCTCCATCCTAGCCCTTGTTTGTTGCTTCTTTCTTCTCTCTGGGGTGAGGGAATCCGAGGGGGGGGAGGGTGAGATGCTTTCCTGGAAGGGCCGGCTGTAGGTCCGGGTGCTTGCTGAACCCACTGTCCCCGGGAGTAGAGGTTGTATGGGGAAAGACATCACTTATGGAAGTGGGAGAAGAGTCAAGACCTTAAAGAAGAAGTAGGACACCAGCAAACCGCCTCGTCTGGCTCCATCTCAAAGTGGAACCCCAAGGGTGGCTGTGCGGCGGGTGATGCTTGGGGCCAGTTCTGCACAATGGGGGCGAGAAACCCTTTGCAGGGGGTGGGGTGCTCTTGTTGTGTGTCAAAAGGAGCGGTTGGGATGGGGAAGCCATGGGGTCACAGAGTCTGCAGGGCTGGAGAACCGTGTCCCAGGCTGGGAACGAAGGGAGAAGTGGGGAAAGGCCACCTCAGGGGGTGACCGCTGCTGGGAATGGCCACAGTGTCATGGGGAGGAGAGCAGAAATGAGACATCTCACAGCTGAGAGCTGCTGGGTGGCAGGCAGTGCTGTTCCACATCCCATCATTCACACCAAGCATCCTGTTATCTGCTGGGAAACTGGGCTACAAAAGGACCCAAAGCCCCTGGGTGTCCCCACATGTGACTCTAGCTGCTAAGAGCTCCGGGCTGCAGGGCAGAGGTGCTGGTGCTGCTCTGCACCCTGCAAGGCCGTGACATCTCCCCCAGGGAAGGTCACGGTGTGAGAGCCCAGAAACCAAGGAGGGTAAATGCACAGATGAATGTCCGACGTGTCACTTGGTTTTAGACATCACCATCTACGATGGGAGAGCCCCCGGGGAACTTGGAGTGGAAAATGTAGCGTTCCTCATCCCAGCCCACTGCTTGCTTAATGAGCACATTAACAACAAGCCCCGCTTTATTTATATCAATCTCAAAATCTCCAAAGACGTTCCTATATATAAGCAGGGCATCAGATCCCACCCCTGTAATGGGTCATTAATGTATTTTAAGCGAGAGAGACAAGTTTGAGTTGGCAGAGAAGAGGATCAAAAATGCTTTTATAGCAAAATGACCAAGAGTGCCTTTTTGATTGCCTCTGAACGCCCGGCGAATAAATGAATAATAGAAAAATAAATGAATAATAGATATATCAGCGGACAGGATATCGTCATGCGAGATAATAATTCACCCTGCGCCCCTGCCAGAGTATTTGTTTAACAGAACAAACTGGGAAAGTCAATTCAGAAGGTGTGGGGACAGGATGAAGCCCTGCTGTGCGGCAGGTGCTCTCCTCTGAGCTTTGCTGGGGGGTGCAGTCCGGACACGGGCACCCACGGGACAGGGACACCCTTGGGATACGGACATCTGTAGGACAGGGACACCCATGGAACAGGGACGTCCATGGGCACCCACGGGGCACGGACGTTCACAGGACAGGGACACTCGCAGGACAGGGACACCCACGGGACACGGACACCCACGGGACACGGACACCTGCGGCCGCCGCGGAGCCGCTTCGAAGCTCTGTGCGCTAGAGGGAGACAAAGCCCCGCGCTGCGGAGCGGGGTGCGGGGTGGGAGCCGGGTGTGACCCACGGGACGGACATCCCCATCCCACCGCCCCGCACCGCTGGGGACGGGTCCCTCCGGCCTCACCCGAGAGCTGCCGTGGGGCTGGGGTGGTCCTGAGGGCTGCGGGTGGGTGCAGCAGATGGTGTCACCCCCCCCTTCCCCTTCCTCGCCCCAGGGTGGCACCGGGACACGCGAAGGCACCGGGCTTTCCTCCGTGGTGCGGTGCCCGGGTTGTGCTCCCTGTGCCACCCCGGGTGGCCTCGGCTGCTGCTGTGCTGTGACGCGATCGATGTCCCCAACAGTTGATGCGGCCCGTGGGGCAGCGCCTTCCGCTGATCAATAGGCATTAAGGGGGCTGGAGACGGGGCCATTTGTGGCTTTGCCATCGGAGCCACCGGCCACGGGCAACAAGAGGCTCTGCAGCCAAATGGGAAGCACGGTCGGGGTTACCGCGGCCGGACTGCAGCTCCCTGCTCGGCAGCCCTGGTGAGGCCGTCCTGGCGCCTGAAGCACTGGAAACAGTGGGGTTGGGTTTCTGCTTGGCCGGTGTGAGAGGGACTCCCTGGGCGCGATGCTGTCCCCGAGCAGCAGTCAGAACCGCTCCTCCAAGGGGATGCTCTTTCCACCGCTCTGTTTGCTTGTGTGATTAGATGTGATTTCCCTCTTTATTCCTCTCCCCGTGAGGACATGGGGTTTGCTACCACCCTCCGACCCCCCAGCTGTGTGTCCTGGGGACACGGCCACCCCACTGCTGTGCTCCCAACACCGCTGCCCCATATGTGTGGGCCAGTGCAGGGCTTCAGCTGGCCAAATGTGACATCGTTTTCTTGACTTCAAGGGGTTACACCAACTTCTACCAGCTGAGGTCTTAACCTGATGGCTGTATCCTGCAAGGACATCCTTTACACCTTCCCTACTGACGAGTTAAGCAGAGCAGCATTTGCCAGCGGTGTGTTTTATGGAGTCCTGAACCTCAGCAAACTGAGACCCAGGGACTGAGTCTGCCCTGGGCTCTCCGTGTCAATTCCCCTTTGGAGTCCGAGGCATTTTTCCCACAAAGAGCACACAATTAGTTTTGAGCCTCCACCATCCCACCCTCCGTTTCACTGCGGTTTTGTTTGCACCTTTTCTCCCCTTCTGATCTATTTCTTCCCGGTGGAAAGCACGCTTTCTGTCCCTGAGCT
This sequence comes from Pavo muticus, assembly GCA_016647715.1. Classification (NCBI taxonomy): domain Eukaryota; kingdom Metazoa; phylum Chordata; class Aves; order Galliformes; family Phasianidae; genus Pavo; species Pavo muticus. The sequence goes on along the minus strand of JACDJE010000166.1, from coordinate 1,535,861 downwards.
CGCAGCATTGCCACCCCGCACCCTCAGCCACTCAGCTGTAAAACAAAGCAAAAAAATCACCCGGAAAATCACAACGAGCAGGGTTTTTTTGGTTAGCTTCTTGTCAGCCGCAGCTGAGGCTTTCTCCTTCACTTTTCCCACTTTTGCCCGTGACCACGGGGCCGCACAGCTCCTTTCCTTTCCGAGCCGTCGCAAAGATGCTCGATCGCGCACCTGAGCTCCGCTGCTCCCCCCGCCCCACGCAGCGCCGTGCAAACTCCCGTTCTGCCGACTCAGCCGTTGGCACGCCGCGATCTGAGCGCTGCGGCGGCGGCGGTATTTGGCTGCTGGAAATAATTAGGACGGCGAGCACACGCTCTGCGCTGCGGCATCGGGACAGGAGGGTGGGGGGGGGGGGGGGGACCTGGCGGCGGCTGGAGGAGGGCGGTGCGTGGGGCACGGGGCTGGCACAGCACTTTGTGCTGCTGACTGCACGGTTTGGGCCAGGTGTCAGACGCTGCCGCTGCGTTTTTGCCGAGAATATCCTCTGCGGTTTGTTTGAGGGCTGAGGGATGCAAATGAGCTCTTGCTTTAGTTTGTTTATTTGTTTAGGGCCGTGGTCTGTCTTTTCTGGCTTCTAATTTGGACTCGTCCGAGCGGCCTCATTTGCTTAGCGAGCCCATCTGTGCCAGGGCTTCAAAAAATAACCCTTTTTCTGGCACATTTTCCTTTGGCACTGAACTCACCCAGTGGAGCTCTGGGCTCCTGCGGGCTCAGCTGCCGAGCAACGCTGCGGGGAGGGCACAGGAGGCGGTGCTCCTCCTCCTCCTGTACCGCTCCCCTGGCACCCGGTGCCGGCCGTGAGTTTGAGGACACCTGGAAACATCCCCTGGACGTCCAGGAGTGCTGTGGCCTGCAGGCAGTGCCCCCCATCTTGTGGGAGGATAGAGGAGGGCAATTAGGGTGGGAGCACTGTGAAACGCCTTGTTAGGAACAGAACAACCCAGCAGTCTCCAGAGCAGCCTGTATTCATAGAATCACAGGGTGGCTGAGGTTGGAGGGGACCTTCAGAACCACGCAGTTCCAAGCCCTGCCATGGACTGGGTGCCCCCCACCAGCTCAGGCTGTCCAGGGCCCCATCCACGGCCTTGGGCACCTCCAAGGATGGACGTCCACATTGGCCACCACACCGACCATCCCATGTCCTTCTAGCCTTGCCCTTCGGGACCTCCATGCTGTGACATCCGCAGGTGCTGTCCTGAAGCCGTTCCCATCGCTGAAGTGCTGGTGCTAACATCAACCAAGGCTTTCGTTGTCAACTAAGGTAAGTCATGATGACGCTGAACACAACGTCTCTATAGGAAGGAGCTGCTCTTCAGGACCTCAAAGCGCCCCATTTCATTTCAAGGCGAACACCCCTGTTTTAAGTTGGGATAGAGGGAAGAAGGCCACAGTTTTCTGTTTTCCTAATAGTTTGTGCTCTTGATGAAAATGGCTGTGTCATTAGAAACCACAGGTTCCCCGCTGTTGACATCTCCATTAATGAAGGAATCATTTCTATTTGCGGGTCAAGAGCTGTGGTTTGCAACCGGTTACGCTAATGAAGACTGCGGCATGCCCAGCCTCATCTGGCTTTGCACCAACACCCGTGGAGAATTTGACCCACGCCACTGAGTGCTTCTCCCAGTGAGTAATTTGGGGCTTATCCCCAACCCCTTATGGGACAGTCTGTTCAGCAGTTCAGGGATGGGGAGGCAGGGAGAAATCTGGGGGGAGGACACGATGTTCTCCCTTATATCAGAGGATATCATTATGCAGCTCCCTCCCTCGTTTCTTAACACAAAAGAGGAATGTGCAGTTATGTGATCACAGTTTGCTGCAGTGAATTATTTAGTCAGTCTGTCCCGGAGCATGTCGTTGAAGCTAATGTTGCTTGTACTAATGTAGGAAATCATTAAAGATCAATAAAGAAATCATTAGCAGTGTGACGCCCTTACCAAACCGCCTGAGCTACAGATATACCACTTAATCCGGCCATAAAAACGGCACCATGAGCTCATTTTAATGGGTGTCAGCAAGATTGATTGGCTGAGGGCAAAGGTTATAACAGCAATTTGGGAGCAGGACCGCTAATGCACTTGTAGCTCTTTGGTACACTTTAATGCAAGTTAAACAGAAAATGCCCTAGAAACCACAGAGAGTCCTTTTGTGCAGATGGTTTAAAAGACTTTAATGCAAGATTTAGGAATGGAGCAGCACAATAACGCAGACGGATTTGGATTAGTTAAAGCACAACGAGCTGTAATGCCTCTTGTTTGCTCAGTAACGAGGATGGGGCTGCGGTGTCGGCCCTCGCTCCGGGCACGGCGTTCCCAACAGCATTAGGGTTACGCTTGGTTGGCCCCGTGCTTTGGAAGGACACTGTGGGGCACTGAGCTCCCAGTGCCTCCAAGGTGCCTGATGTCCTCAGTGCTGAAAAAGTCCTGAAGACGGAGGAAAAGCGGTATTTGCATGGCAGTCCTGATGGAGGGCATTGGATGAAGCAGACAAATCCCAATACCGAAGAGGGGAAATTGTGGTGGCACCAGCAGCACGCTAAAGCAATTAGTGGGCAGTGCTGCTGGGCTCCACCGTTGGATTCTGTGGTCACTCACATTTAATGAAACCCCATCCCAACGAAGACACGCCGGCTGCGACCTCCTCATCCTTCACGTTGGCCACAGGCGCACCACAGCGGTATCAAGAGTGATTCGAGGCATTAAGGAAAATTACTTATTGCCAGAGAGCGGGCTAATGAAAAAACACAACCCAACTGACCAAACTTAGAGAGTCTGAAATAATGGGAGTGTGGTTTTTCTTTCCTCGCTCATTGGGTTTCAATTATTGGCGTTGGACGTAGGGACGAAGCCATCCATTAATTACTCTTTTCGTTAGAGGTTTCCTCCTTTGGGCTGAGAGGCAATTTGGGAGATGCTGCGTAGGAAAACGACAAGGTGGCTGCGGTGCCTTGACTTCCCCGATGAGGAAAGCAGGAGGGAGCTCCCCAAGAGCTGGGAGGTGGAAGGATCAGCCCGTGAGATCCTAGCAGTCCCAAAGGAGCCCGGAGGTCCCGACGCGCTGCCTTTCTGCTGCTCCTTGCACCTCGCCTGGCCTTGGCGTGGGGTCTGACTCACGGTTTGGGTTTTGCTTCCATGCTGGGCTGAGTGCAAATGCTCGCGTGCTCCGACTCCAGCTCCGTTTCCATCAAGGAAGTGTTTGTTCCCTTCCCTGCCCCAAAAAACGTCATGAAAACCCATCTCTTCTCATATATCCTCTTTCTTTGGCAAGGCTGAAATGTGGGAGCAGCACAAGCTGTTCATCAATTTGCACTTCATTCTCTCTGCTGAAATTTATGGTTTTATTCCCAGGCAAGAGAAAAGCTCATTTGCATATTCAAATTTCCCTTCCCTAATTACTTCTTCTTAAACTACTCTTGCACACGCTGGGATTTTCTGCTTTGCTGTGTGGCCATCGGTGTTCCAGACTCATAAGGGTCATGGGTCTGCAAATGCTGCTCCACGTGCAACTTCCAGCCCCAGATCTGGAGCCCACTGGGTCGTGTTAGACCCAAAAATCAATGGGGCAACGAAAGGTGGCACAAATATCCGTTCCTCCCCTGACTCTGTGACCCATCACTGCACAACCCGCTGCATTTCGGTGGCTGTGGGATGCTTCCCTGGGCCCTTCTGCCCAACAGGTGACCCCCACCACTCACTGCACTGTATTTCAAAACACTGAGCGTTTAATTATAAATGGCACAATAACCCACTGCTAATGAAGCACAGAGCCCTCGGATGAAGTGGATGCAGCCTGCATTAGCCGCCGATTGCTCACAACAACTTAATAAAACCCTCATTATCTGCTACCAACCGGGAGAAAGGTTAGATCCCTGTTTAATAAGTAATTCCTAATGAAAAGTGTGGGGCTGGTAATCAAGGAAATGCAGCGGCCGTGGTCACGAGTGTTGATGGGATGGGGGTTTTCTCGGTGCATTATTCCTAAGGCAGTGGCTGCAGCTGGCTGGGTGTGCACAGAGCATGGGGCTGGGCTCTGCGTGGGGCTGCTGCTGCAAAGGGGAGCATCCTGCTGGCACGGGGGGCGTCGTATTTCTCCAGCCAAGAGAAAAGGAGGGGATGGGGGACAGCAAAATGCTGAGAAATGGGTACTGCTCATACAGCCTTGCTAGAAAGACCGATCCCTGTAGAGTGTGCAGCGCTGGCTGCTCTTCAGCCCAGAGAGCTGCAGGTGGGGGGGTTGGGGGGAGTCACTGGGAGCCACATCTCTTTCCCTTCCCACCCCCCCCCCCCCCCAGTGCAATGGGGGCTGCAAACCGCCGTGGGGCCATCGGCCACCAGCGACTTCCTCCGCGCGGCGCAGACTTCTGCCTGGGGTGCGTGAGCCGCTGCCGCAGCCCCCTCCAGGCCGGAAGCTGCTGCGTGTTGTGTCTGCTCCGCCGCTGAGAAAAGGCCATTTCATGAGTTCGTGCAGCAGCTTTGTCTGCCGGGGGGGGAAAAAAAGCCCTCCCCCGCTTCCTCCCGGCCGCAGGTGATGGCGGGTGTCAGCCCTTGGGGGCGATATCCAGCTCCAGGCGTTGTGCCCCGTCCTGCCGTGCTCCTTTACCCGCCGCCCCTTCATCTCCACGGTCCCAGAGGTTTGGGGGCAGAAGTGGTGCAAAGCCATCACCGAGCCATCCTTCATCCGCACCGGTGTCACCCCCCAAGAGGTGTCCGGGTGAGGGCTGGGGCTGCTGCAGCCCTTCCTATCACCGGGGGATGCGTTTGGGGAGCGGATGCCGTGGTGTGAGCACAGACCCCGTCCGGCCCCAGAGCCAGGATGGTTTCACATCAGTTATCTGGGTCGCAGATAAGGTGACTTCTGGCCCGTGGCTTTGTGTCACCGCAGGGTTCCTGCTGAGTTCAAAAGTGTCTGCGGGCAGCACAGGGCCCTTGGTTTCAAATCCCTTCAATAGTGCAGAGCCAGAGCCACGGTCCTTGTCCTGGTGTGATTCCTGGTCCTCATGTGGTTCCTGCTCCTTACACTGTCCCTGTTCCTTGCACCTCTCCTTGCCACTGTCCCCAAAAATCCCACTTCAGACCCTTGCAGTGCAGCCAGCTCAGCATGTCTGTCCCTGCTGAGACCAGAGCAGTGCTCTGCACACTGCAGCCTGGATTTCTCTCTAACTTGGAGGGACATCCTAGGGGGGAAGTAGGTTCAGCAATGCAAGTTTTGACTTTCTAAATTAAAACGTGAGAAAAAAAAAAATTGAGCTGAAAATGAAGCGTTTCCTCCCAAACCAAATGCAGGCCTCGTTTTATTTCCCCCCTTTCTGATCCACTGTGTTGAGCTTGGCCCTCGATATTTTCTCCTGCAGCCTAGAAGTGCCAAGGAACCAGGACAAAGTGCTTCTGGGAGTGGCTCTGCTCGTGGATGGACGTGTGTCCAGTGTGACAGCGATGTGACAGCACAAGTGAGGGGACACCGCTGCATGCTGGCCACAGAAATACCTCCTGCATGGGTAGGAGAGGTTTCTTCACTGGTGGAGGCTTTTCCATCTTTCACTTGATCATAGAGTGATAGAATGTGTTGGTTTGGAACGGACCTTAAAGATCACAGAACCATAAATGTGTTGCGTTGGAAGGGTCCTTAAAGATGATAGAACCATAGGATGTCTTGGCTTTGGGTTGGAAGGGTCCTTAAAGGTGATAGAACCATAGAATGGCTTGGCTTTGGGTTGGAAGGGTCCTTAAAGATTATAGAATGATAAATGGATTGAGTTAGAAGGGTCCTTAAAGATCATAGAACCATAGAATGGGTTGGGTTTGGGTTGGAAGGGTCCTTAAAGATTTTAGAACCACAGAATGGTTTGGGTTGGAAGGGTCCTTAAAGATCATAGAACCATAGAACGTTTTGGGTTTTGATTGGAAGGGTCCTTAATTGGAAGGGTCTTTAAAGATTATAGAACCATAGAATGGTTTGGGTTTGGGTTGGAAGGGCCCTTAAAGATCAAACAACCATAAATGAATTGAATTGGAAGGGTTCTTAAAGATCATAGAACCATAGCATGGCTTGGCTTTGGGTTGGAAGAGTCCTTAAAGATCCAAGAACCGTAGGATGGTTGGGTTTGGATTGGAAGGGTCCTTGCAGCCCCTCGCCCCCAACCCCCTGCCATGGGCTGGCTGCCCCCCACCAGCTCATGCTGCCCAGGGCCTCATCTGCAGCTTTGGGCCCCTCCATGCAGCTGTGCCAACATCTCACCGTGTGTGCCCTGACTGCTCCCCGCCCGCCGGTGCCTCTCAAACATGAATGAAATGCGGTTTTGTGATTTATTTATTTATTTTTTAATTTATATATATATTTTTTTTACTCCCAGGTTGAGTCACCTGCAGAAACGATCTGAAAATGATTCAGAACAAATTACAAGAATTCAAAACTTCAATCTCACAGCGGTTTCGTTTCATGAGGAGATCTACCGATGCCTGCGGGGAGGTGCAACCCCCAGCAGCGCACGTCAGCAGAGCTGATGGAGCCTCTGTGGCCCCGCAGATGTCTCCATGCTGACATTTCCCACAGGGGCAGCCCCCTCCTGGCTCCCAGCGCAGGTCAGTGTTATGAACTGGGTCCCACTCTCAGGGTCTGGAGTTGGGGGAGAGCAAAGGACCCCGCATTGCTCATACACGAGGACAGTGAGAGAGCCAGAAGTGTGTCTTTTGCACCCAGATAAGTGCCACTCCAAAAGCCTGAGCTACTCCAGCTAAGGGTAAACTCAGGTCAGGAGTGCCTCAGAGCCTCCCTGCCCATCCTTCATGCTCCAGAGGGGAGATTTCAGGTGTTGTTTGTTGGTTTGTTCGAGGCAGGGGCTGTTTCCTGGCTTGAAGAGGAAAAAAAAAATAGAAAAAAGATTAAATAATAATAATAATTAAAAAAAAAAACAGAAAAAAAACCCAAAACACCAACACCAGTTTTGGATCTTTCTTTCTTCAAAGCTCTGACCTCGTTCTTCTGAGCAGGAGGTGACTGCTCCGGGTCTGGAGGCGCTAATTGCCACCGCCGGGCTTTGAGTTGCTTTTTTTTTCTCTTGTTTCTTTCTTTTTTCTTTCCCCTCTCTCTTGCTCTGACTGTGACTCACCCGGCAGCGCCGACACCGAGTCCTCAGCTCAGAGAAACCGCAGGCGGAGGCAGTTTCCCACGCCCCGCTCTCGCAATGGGCTCCGGCAGTGGTGGATGTGCCTCCCTGTGCACGCGGACGCTTCTCCTCCCAGGTCGTTCCCATCACTAAAAGCACTTGGGAGCAACTTTTTTTCCCCTGAAAGTTCAGGGAGAAAGCTCTGCCTTCCCCTCTGAAGCGCCTCTTTTGTGCCTTTCGTTCGCAGGTTTTGCCCCAGTAGCTGTATTTAGAGCTGATCCTTCCAGCCATGGGATCTGCGGCGCTTCTGCCTTGGGCTGAGATTGTGGATGGAGAAGGCAGCGGCCCCAAATCACAGCAGTTTAACACAGATTGAGTGGAAGACATCGAACATCCACGACTGCACCTGGCTGGGGGGTGTCGGCAGTTGTCCCTCCCCGTGTTTGGGCACCAAACCAAACCTCTTCTCATGGCTTCTTTTGGAGCCGACAGCTGTGCGTGGCAGCTGATGGATCCGGCACATCTGCACCCTAACGGTGGCTGCGTCTGCCCAGGGATGCAGCCAGCCCTTGGATTTCAATGAAATGCATCCCTTCATCCCACTGAAAAGCACTTGGGCTGCAGCAAAAGGATCTTCCTGGGCTATCAGGATAACAAATGATCCGGACAGGCAGATGCCAGCCCTGATTTCCTTGTAATCTGGTGCTCGGGGGTCTGCAGCTTTGTTCTGCCTTTGGAAGGAGGAAAGAAGGCTGCCCTTGGTCCTATTTCTGGTCCCTGTGTACCCGAGGGCAGGACAGGTTTATGGAGAAGTACATATAGGGAAAACAGAGATGAATCCCTTCTATAGCATGAGATGCTGCAGTTCAGGGCTTGTCCCAGTGCCTCCAGTGCCACTGTGAGGCATTGGGCTGGCAGTCCGATTTGTAATTCCAGATCACACATATGTGCCTTATGAAGGACTTTGGTGACTCCCCAAGATCTCTTTTCTACAATTCTTGTGATGATGTTAATGTATTTTCTGCTCTTTAGGACTGTGCAGCATCAAAGTATTTCCTAGCACCTCTTTGTCCTTTGATTTGGTAAGGGTGAAAGTGCAAAGCGGGATGGGATGAAGTTGGGGAGGAGGATGGGATGAAGTTGGGGAGGAGGAGGATGGGATGAAGTTGGGAAGGAGGATGGGATGAAGTTGGGGAGGAGAATGGGATGAAGTTGGGAAGGAGGATGGGATGAAGTTGGGAAGGAGGATGGGATGAAGTTGGGAAGGAGGATGGGATGAAGTTGGGAAGGAGGATGGGATGATATTGGGTATTAGGATGGGATGACATTGGGAAGTGGGATGGGATGAAGCTGGGAAGGAGGATGGGATGAACACTATGTCTGGGGGTTCCCTCTCTCCTGTGGGTGCACAGCCCTTGCTGGGGGGGGGAGAACCCTAACTGCCCACAGCAGGCTGTGGGATAGCACTCGGTTTTCTAACCACTTCAGAAGTCGCCTGCTGGCACACTGCAGCCCACGCTGCTCTCGGTGGCCACATCTCACCAGGCATCGGGGTCCTTCATGGGGTAATGCTGGGACCCTCCTGAGAGCCTCACTTCTGGCCCCAGAGCGTGTGTGGGAGAGATGGCAGCTCCTCCCCAGCCGCTGGGTGCTGGTCAGCTGCCGGCTGTGCCCTATGGCTTTCACATTGTAGTGAGCAGCTCATTTTATCACAGAGGCGCTGGGGTCGGATCAATAAACGCTGCTCTTTCCACCGCCTTTGCAGATTTACACGATGCCAAATCCCAAACGGAGCCACTTTACTGCAGGCTGGAGCATCCGGATCCATAGGGCACGCGTGAGCCTTTGAACCAGGCAGCTTCCCACGTCTGCTGCCCTACATCCGAGGCACGAGGCGGTCACGCCACTGCTTTGCTATGAGCCAGGCTGTGCTCTCTAGCTAAATAAAAATGAATATGGATGCAGAGGGGTGCAAGGGCAGCTCCAGGTCCCCCTGCCAGCCCCAGACTTGGCCATCCCAGAAGCCCTCTGCCCCCCCAGCCTGGGAGGGAGAAGTGTGGGGCTCTGCAGCTGCTCTGCTGTTTCTTTAAGAGATGCTTGTGTGGGATCCAGCCATATTCTGTGGTCAGCAGAGCAGGATCCCATCCTGCCAGGTGTGCAGTTTGCTGTGCAAGGCGAGAGAAGGTGGAAAAACTATTTCCCCAAAGTAGGAGTTGCACCTCACACTGAGATGGGATTGCAAGAGGACTGGGGTGGATGAATCCAGGTGATGCCCTGGTAGGGAATGGATGTGGCAATACTGTGGGACTGTTTTGAGCTCAGCAGAAGAAGCAGTGCAGTCTCACAGTCATCCTTTGGTCTTTGGGCTCATTTTCTCCCTGATTTAGACCTCGTGCATCTCCCCACATCAGGGCTAACTGTGTGTGCGCTGTGGCTGTGCGGTGGGGTGCAGACCTCAGGGCTTCTCCCACTGTCCTCCTCCTCCACGCTGGTCAGTGTGGGGTTACTGCTGCTCTGCTCGTCCTTACGGGAGATGTGTGGAGTGGGAACCCACCAGCAGCTGCCTTGGTTTCCTTGGCTTCTGCAGAGAGCTCTTCTTGGGTAACGTATGCTCTGAGACCACAGACCAGACACAAAAATTCACGCTGTTTGCCATAAATTGTTTGTTTTTGCATCACTGTTTGCGAGAGGAGCCGTTAAAACGGATGGGTGATTTTTGTATGTTCCCCTTGTTATTTTGTTATGGGAAAACTCGGGGAGGAAAGGGACCTTCCTCGTGCTCTGCGGATGGGTTGAGGTTGGGTGGTTTTTTTAGATTCTCTCCCTCTGTGTGGTTGGATGCAGCCCCGCAGGGAGCAGCTGCAGGATGCCCATGGTGTGACACCATTGGGGGATGCCACTGAGCAGCCGAAGTGCTTTGCCGTCACCTGAGGGTGCGATTCCCCTTTGGGGACCATTCCCATCCAAGTCACCCTGAGCACCCCCTGTTGCAGCTGTCCCTGCAGCTCTGCTGTTCATCTCCTCCGTCCCACATTGCTCTCCCTTATCTGACCCCACGGCTGCACCCATGGGGTCCTGCCGGCCCCCGCGCTTTTTTGCTGGCACCTGGAACCAGAGAGTCAAAGAATCCCAGCATGGTTGGGTTGGAAGGGACCTTGCAGCCTATCGCCGCCTGGCAGCGCACAGGGGCTGGGGCTTGTGCAGATGAGTGCACAGAAGGACAGGGATGTGGTCCACGGAGGTGCCAGCAGCGTGTGATCCCGGGGTCGGGCGGAGGGCGCTGTGTGACCGTGGTGTGACCGGTGATGGTGCAACCACTGCCCCGAGCAGAGCCGGGTGCCCGGCGGCGTGGGGCTGCGCGCTGCTTTGCGGTGCACTCAGCTGCGATTTCTCCGCTTTGCTCTCAGCCCTGCGACAGTGAAAGGAGAGAGAAAAGCCCTGCGGGGCTGTGCTGTCGCTGATGGGGTGAGAGGCGCCCCAGGGCCAGGTGGTGTCCTGCAGGAGCGCCCATCCCCAGAGCCCCTCAGGGCTCCAGAGACCCCCGCATGGGCACGGGGTCTGTGCCTCAAGGCAGCACTGAGTGTCTGCATGTTGTCCCTGACTCCTGGCCCCTTCCTAAAAGCACTTTATGCATTTCTCTCCTTGTTCCCCCCTCACCCCAAGGCTGTGGTCCCTTCTCTGGACAATCCCCTGACCCACTGCAGATTCCCTCTGCTTGCAGCTCACCCCATGGCTCTAGGGCTCGGGTGCTTTCCTTTAACCCTTCGGATGCACAGAGAAAGGAGCAACCGCGTGGCCGGTCCCTGCTCCGGGGGATCAGCAGAGCGTCGGGCTTATAATGGCAGCATTGTGCCTCTCGGCCACGGCCGCGTGCAAGGAGGGTCCTGGCAGTGCATGGCGTTCACAGAACAGCCTGGCGCCGGCGAGGCTGAGGGTGATGGCTGGGATGGAGGCGATCACATGCCTTGTTTCCCATGGCTGAAGCCACAGCCGGCGTGGAGCGGGGCTGTGCTGCCGGGGCACTGCCACCAGGCAGGGGAATGGGGCAAGCAAAGCTGAACTGTGGCTTCAGGACATCTGACAGCTGCTTTGGCTTAAAGGCAGCCTTCCAAAAGGTGATGGCACACCGCAGGGCTAAGGGCATGGATTTGTCTGCTCTCAGCCCAAATGAAGAGGGGTTTTAATCCCCACCACCCCATGCCACGTTTTCCCACATGAAACCACCATCCCACCTCGCTTGTTGCAATTGCAACTGTGCTTGGGAAGCACCATGCCTGCTGCTGTGGTTTCCTATGGACCAAACTGGCTGGTGCTGACACCCTGAGCTCTGCCTTTTGTTCGGCGCCTGGGTGCACATGGATGTGTGTACAGCAGTGCTGGAGCTGCTGTCCTGCAGCCCTGGGGCCGGGTTTGGCTGTGCTGTTCCCAGAGGTGAGAGCTGCGGTGCAGGAGAGGAGGGCGGCTGCAGACAGCCGCGGTTTTAGCAGCACCATAGAGGAAGTCAACGGGCTGGTAAAGCTCCTTTGTTGGTGTGCTTACAGCAACCTGTTTGCAGCAGTCAGTGTCAGTTCTTTCTGAGCACAGGAGGGTAAAACACTGGGTTTGCTCACCTAGGAGTGCTTGGCTGCTCCTGCAGCTTGCAGCACTGGGGCAGCGCTGCAGCTCCTGCACCACGCGTGGGCTGGGAGGGAGCAGCTGGGGTAGCTCCGTGGCTGGGGCTCTGTTTGCAGGGGGAGGGCAACAAAGGCTCAGCGGATTTTTGCTTTGGAACTTCATTCACAGCAAAGTCTGGAAAGTGAATGCAGAGCTTTGGAGCAGTGGGGAGGCTTGGGGTGGAGCTGCCAGCCTGGCTTGCTGCATCTCTCTGAGCGTTCAGAGGAGATGGACCTCCCGGCCTCGCACTGGGTCCTTGCCTTTGGGCGTCTGCTGGGATTGCTGCATCCCTGCAAAGCTGGGCAGCACAGTGAGCAGCTGAGGCTGAGATAAAGCACTGAACCAGAGCAAAACAATCCCTTGCAGCACGCCTGCTGCCTCCAGCCAGCTTGGGACTTCTCCTGTATTGCAGGAGCACGTTGGTGGGAGAGATGCGTGCTCAGCTCTGCACAGAGGAGACCATGGAAGTGATGGGTTATTTGCATGAGAACTTTTAATTGGCTCTTTTTATCACGTGCCCATTCCCAGGCTGTGCTTTGCACGTACAACCAAAGACATCAGTGATGCTCTTCCCTCTATCTCTTTGTGTTCCTTTGTGCTTCCTGCAGGACGGGATTTTTGCCTCGCTGCTGCTCCATTTCACAGCTACCAAAAAAGAAAACCAAACCCTTTTTGTCAATGGATGCATTAGATGAAGGATTCCATGTGGGCTTTGTCCTACAATTGCTTCTTATAGGTCTTTGGAGAGGAATTTTGGATATCCATGCATTTCCATACCAGTTGCTGGAGGTGCTCATTGCTCTCACCCAAATGCAATCAGTGCACATAATGAAGCAGTGCTGATCTCCATGACCCACACTGGGAGCTCTGTGTAGGTATGGCTTACAGATAGCAAGGGAATACCCATCTCCTTGTAGACCGTGGAATAAACCCTTACATCTGAGGGAGCAAATTGGAGCACTTAGAGCCTCACCTGTAGAGGAAATGTCCTGATTCCAAAGGGCTGGAGGGGAAATGTTGCAATTGAGGCCCATTTTGTGGATTGCAGAGGGATGATGGCCAAGGCCAGTAGCCCCAGCTGTGCCCGAGGGGCTTAGTGCTGTGTCTGTGGGGATGGCATAGTCATGATTTAGGGAAAACGAGGCGGTGGGAGGGTGACCAAGAGAAAAAGTCCCCTCCAGAGTCCCCCGTAGCACAGCTGATGGAGGTTTGCTTGGTGTGTGAATCAGAGCTCCCAGCTGGCACCTGATGAAATCAGAAATAGAGCTGCTTAAAAGCACCTTCCCCTCCTCCCCTCCTCACTTTTCTCCTTGGTGACCCTACTGGGCCTTGAGCCGGATGGGGGCTGAACCTGCCCCCCTTTTTTTGCATGGAAAGAGATGCAAAACCCCACAGCAGCCCCAAAAGCAATGACAGCCGGTCTCTGCTCCGTGGAGAGCCGTGTTTATTCTGCCGCATGTGCTTCAGATTTTTGCTTAATGCTAATTCACATAAAATCCCTGTGAAGGAGAACCACCCATCTACACATATGGGATCAGTCTCAACACCAGTGATCATCTGCGAGGGCTGGGAGTCAGAAAGCACAGCTCAAAACAATGGTGCAGACGAGTGGCAAATCTGGGAGAAGAGGCAGTTAGAAGGAGAAAACCACTGCCTGTAAATGGGCCGTTACTTCAGTCACCCAATTAGGAACCCATGGGCTCTCTCCTCCGTTTCTTCTCAGGCAGCGATACAATTAATTAAAGAAAAACCATCTCGGCGCTCCCGTCTGTCGCTCACCACGAACCAATGAACACAAGCCATAGGATTATTATTCAAAAAGAGGAAAAAGCCCAACCCGGCCACCACATCCACCGCCGGGCCATTGACGCCATGGATCAGGTGATGCTGCGCTCCCGACCACAACGCCGCGGGTGAGCCGGGCTACCTGCGCTGCTGCTGGGCTTTCCTCTTCCTCCCCGTCCCTCCTCCTCTTCCTGCAGCTGCTTGAGGAGAGCCCGACGGCGGGGTGAGGGGATGGCTTCCAACGGCGTCTTCGATTCCTTCGCTGCCTACTCCTCCACTTTCCTGCGCGGTGAGTGCAGCAGGAAACGCTGCTGGGGTTGTGTTTGCTTATTGATCTCGTGAAGGAACCAACCAGCTTTGGGCCGTGCCGCAGCTTTGCTGCACACCTCCTCTCCCTTCTCCTCACCGGGGTGTTCTGTTGGGTTCCCAATGCGCTGCGTTGTCGTCCTCGTGCAGGTTTGGTGTGTGGTTTCCTCCTGTTCGTTTTTTCCTTCTCCCGTGTGGTTGTGTTCCCCTTGGTAAAGGGAGGCTCAGCGTGGAGATTGTGCTGTGCTGAGACCCAATAGGATCATCTGAGTTGGAAGGATCCTTACAGGTCATCTGGTCTGACCTCCATGCAGTGAATAGGGATGCCCAGAGCTCCGTTGCTGCTCAGAGCCCCATCCCCTGACCTGGGGTGTCTGCAAGGATGGGGCAATTCCAAATGCTGCTCACAGGAGTATGGATGCTGTGCAGGTGAGCTGCTGGGCATGCACTGGGTGATGTTCTTGACTCTGAAACCAATGAGTGAGGGAACACTGTGAGGAATCCAGGCTGCCCACAGCTCTTGCTGCATGGCTGCAAGGTGTGGGATGAGACCTCCTCAGGAGAAGGTTCAGTGCTTGTAAAGAGTCGGGCAGAGCTCTGTGAGCTGCTGCCTTTTCCCTTCCTGGCTTTGCAGCTGTAATTAAGGAGCACAAGCAAAATCTTGAGCTGATCATGGCCAGGAAGACCCAGGTCCTGAGCAATGGCTCTGCAGATGGTTTGGTTGGACTGAACCTGAATAGAATGGGGCAGGGTGATCCCAAACCCGTCTGAAGGAGCAGAACAGCAGATGCTGTAATTCAGTGGGGCCATCTGGCTACGTGACAAGAAATGCATCAGATATAGACCGGATTTGGGCCTATTTCTGAGAACATCAAGTTTTACGTGTGCTTTTGAGGCAGATCGAGGGGGTCAGCTTGCAGAACTGAGAGGTTCCCCGTGTCCTCCTGAGCACTGAGTGTGGGACAGGGACAGGAGGAGCCAGAGTTTGGCAAACAGATGCAAGGACCACCTCTGTCCTGCTGCCCTGCACTCAGTGATGGTGGCACAACAGATGTGTCCTTTGTGCTCCATGGAGATAATTAAAGGCAGTCCCGTGGCAAGGAAATAAGAGAAGCTTATAAAAAACATTTGCATGGCTCTTTTTAATCTGTACTTCTGCTTCCAAAGCCAGATGAAGTAGTGCTGAGGTTTAACTTGCTCATTCAGAAACAAAAAGAGAGCAAGAAACAGAACGATCATGTCTTGTATGCAATTTCCATACAAATAGGAAGCAATAAACGTTTTTGTTTCAGACATAATTTTTATTAAAAGGGGGAGGATTAAATGACTGCTCCAAGGAAGGAGTATGGCCAAATGGTTTTCTTTGTGAAGCTCAGAGCATCTTCTCCTGCAGAGAACAGTTAAGGTTGGAAAAGACCTTAAGATCATTCAGTCCAACCATCGACCTGCCCCCAACACTGCCCACTGCCCATGGCCCCAGGTGCCACATCTCCATGGTTCTGGAACACCTCCAGGGATGGTGACCCCACCACCTCCTCAGGCATCCTGTGCCAATGCATTAACACTCTTTCAGAGAAGTCGTTCCTCACATCCAGCCTGAATCCACAGCTTTGCACACAGCTACGTTTGGGTGAGCGCTGCAAAGCAGCCATGAACGGTCACTTAAATTCCTCATGGCTTTCTTGGATTCAACCCTATTCCTATTTTTTTGTTATCTTTTCTGGCAATATCCACGAAAACAGAGGCCTGTTTGCACAAACATTTAAGGAATGAAATGAAAACCCCCCAAAGGTATCCCCTAGTTAGTCTCAAAACACTTTTTTTGGTAAGAAAAAGTAGTTTTCTGCTCTCCAATGGAGTGGCCCATTGGGGGCCACCTGGGGAGCCCGAGCTGCATGCCGGGGCCACAAAGTCTGTGTTGTCTCCATTCACCCCTCCCCCCTCCTGGGAAGGCTGTGCGCTGCTCCGACTGCCTGTCAGTGGCTCTGCCTGTTCCAAGGACGCCCTGCTGGCTCGTGGCATGTCTTTATTTTTTATTTTATTATTTTTTATATAATATATTTCAGTTTGTGTGTTTTGGGGTGGGGGAACGGGTATAAATCCATCGTCTTTCGTCACCTTGTTATGATCTAATGGGGGTAGGGAGACAGTGGCGTTTCCCTGTGTTGAGCACTTTAATTCATGATGATTTCTGAGACTTGATCTCCTCTGATATGTCGTCAGCCTTTGCGGTCCACTGTTTTGGCCATGTACAGTTTGGGAAACAAAGAATAATCTGTGTGCTTGGATCCACACATGGTTGGCATTAGGAGCAAGAATGTGACTTCCCATCCGAAGCAGCGAGGCTGAGCCATGGCCATGCCATAAATATCCCCAAATGGAGCTGATAGCAGGAGCACGTGGAGCAGCCCAGTGGGATGGCCCCATGGGTTCACGTTCCCTCTTCCTCCCATTGCATGCTGCATTCACACCCAATCCTTCTTATGGCCACATCCAGCCAGGGTGGGGAGAAAATGTCATTGTTGGGGTTGTGTTTGTTTGTTTGGGGTCATTGTTGGGATCATTGTTGGGGTCATGCTGAAAATGGGCTGAATCAGCGCTCCCATCCCTTCCGTTCTGAGCACAGAAGTCCCTTGGAAGCCTTGGCCATCCCTTCAGTTGGGGTTCCTTGGTGCTTTTTTTGTTGGTTTTTCTTTCCATTTTAGAGCTCACACCACTTTAACACAACATTTCCTGTCCTATGCAGAAAGCATCACTCAGTCTGAAAGCCAACGGTGTGAGCTGAGCACTGCTCTGCAACGCCTTCCTGACAAACCGCGCTGGACGCTGGAGCAAACGCTCTTCCCAGCCAAGTCTGGTTGGCTATCAAGAGATTTCGTTTTAATTGTTGGCCAAAACCCATCAGCACTGCCCTGTTGCTGGACCAACATGGATTTAGAGACAGGCTTTGTCGTGGTTTCGGTGTGCCCCAACACCCGGGCGCTCTCCCATTGGCCTCTCATATCCAACGTGGTGCATAACCACCATTCAACCTGGCCTTGCCCACCCCATCCTGGGGTTGGAGTTGCTGTGGGGTCGAGGGAAGCATTTTGCATTTTTCTATGCAATAAGATGAGAGAAATTCCTCTGTGCTCACGCAAGATGTCTGCAGTGGGATTGGGACCCTGCGGGGGTCTTCTGAGGGTCTTCAACCACAGCATCCTCCTTGGCTCTTCCATTTCTGAAAATGCTTCAAATTTTATTTTCTTATTTATTCTATTTTTTTCTTAAGAGAGTGGGACAGTCAATGCGTCTGCAGTCTGGGGGTATTTTCCATAACATAAACATATTAAAAAGAAAAAGAAAAGGGAAAATAAAAGGAAACAATGATTTTCCATTCCCGCTGGAAGAAGCGAGCGCCTTTGGAACATGAGGAACGGATTACACAAGCTATTGTAAAATAAAATATAAAAACAGCCAAAATAGGAGAAGGCAGAGAGATTGTTTTTTAAAGAAGAAGCCATCCTCAGTGGGGAAGGGAGGCAGAAAAATGTGCTTTTTTCAACAGTCCCTGTCGGGCGGGAGGGACCTGCAGGAGCCCATCCTCTGCCTTTGGGATGGCCGAATCCTGGATGGGAGGGCTGCAGGGGAGAGGCTCTGGGTCCGTGTTTCAGTTTGGGAAGACGAGGGCTGGGCAGGGTGTTTTTTGTCGGTTGTGTGTGTTTGTCTGCTATATTGGGCTGTGATTTCACAACGCAGCATGGTTTGTGTTAAAATAGCTCCTAAAAAAGTAAAAAAAAAAAAAAAAATAATGAAATATGAAAACAAAACAGTAGGAATGATGTTAGCAGCACAACCCTGGGCCTGCGTCAGCCCTTGGACCAGAGTCTGCACTGGGGCCAAAGCTCACCCGGCTCCTTGCACCCTCTGTGCCTCCTGGGCCATGGCATGGGGATGGGCAGATGGGCTCCATGTGCCACTGGCGCCTGTGGTCACAACGTGGGGTGAGTTGGGTGCTACAGATCGAGGCATTTGCTTTCTGATCCCTGGAGTGAGCATATGGGTTATTATGGGAGAGGCACGCTTGCTCCCTGCTGATCACTGCAGGGACATCCTGTTATCAGCACAATGGGGATGCGTGGTGTGCTGCACTGCAGATGGATGCTTGATCCCATGCACAGAAAGCTGCAGCGGTCGCTTCTTTGCAGCCTGGCAGACATGAAGCTGCAGATGCAGGCTGTGCTGTTCCCTTTAAACTCAAAGCATATGCATTGAGATAATGCCGGGATGGAGCACAGTGCCATGGTTTTGGTGACTCGAAGTCAGGAATAAACTGCTTAGTGGGGATTTGTGCCATTTTCCCTCATTAGGAGAGGGAGAAAGCGTTGGCCAGGGAATTTAAAGAGTAAATCAGATGTGCCGTTCCAGGATTAAGCCCTTGTTCCTCAGCTCCTTTGTACCATGGCTGCATTTTACTGCCCACTTTTGTGCCCAATTACCTTCAACCCTATAATTAAACACCTCCTTTCATTAGCCCTGGGTCAGTTTGGCATTCTCACCAAAGGAGCGAGCCCACTGCTTTTTCCATGAGCTCAGCCCAAGTGCCAGCCCAGGCAGCAGCAGCCCCGGCCCCAAGCGTGGTGGTGGGGCTGCAGCCGGGTCCCCATTGGGGCGGTGAGGATTCCTCTGGCACCGTCCCCACCTCCCACATCAAAGCCCAAAACCCTGAGAGCTCCACTGGCATTAAAGTCCCAAGCATGTGCTTCAAGCTCTCCCTGCCTCTGCAGCTCGCAGGGGCCTCTAAGTGGCACAGTGTGTCAGACCCTCATTTGCTCCACATTAGTGCTGCCTGTTTATTATTGCACCTTGAGCTGGGCATGGAGCTGCACTTCCCTTGTTTGTTTTATTTTCCCCCCTAAAATTCATGGGTCTGCTCCTTGTTAGCTCTGCTTTGCCAGCTCTCCCCTCCTGGCGCTGCGTGTGGCAGCACCTGGGATGGCAAACAGGGGCTTCACTGCCCCTGCAAATGCTGGGGTGGATGGAACCCATTGGCACAGGCTTCTTTGTGTTGTTGGGTCTGTTTGTGTCAGGGTTGCAGAGGTGTTTTGTGATGTACAGGAGATGGAGAGGGCGGTTGGGAGACCTGAAGGTGCTGAGAGCCAAATCTGTGCGCTTCAGTCCTCAGCCCTCCCCACCTGCAGCTCTCCCCATTGCCTTCCTTAGGTCAGTGGGGGAACAGACACCAATGAAAGAGTTCCTGGTTCGCCCAACCAGCACGGGACATCCTCAGCCTTAAGAAACATGGCTGGAAAACAAATGGGTTTGGCTAACGTTGAAGAAGGGAGAAGGTGAGGCGCTGGCACTGCTGCACAGCACTGTGGGTGCCCCATCCCTGGAGGTGCCCAAGGCCATGGATGGGGCCCTGGGCAGCCTGAGCTGGTGGGGGGCACCCAGCCCATGGCAGGGCTTGGAACTGGAATATCTTTGAGGTCCCCTCCAACCTCAGCCGTTCTGCGACTCCATGACAGGGCAGGGATGGTGGGGTGGGTTGGGATGCGCTCCTGCGATGGGGAATTCACGCTTTGTGTCCCCAGACTTTGGATGCAGACGTTCCACCGCCCATCCCCACCACCTCACCATGGCTGTGGCTGAGTTTCAGTGGGAGAGCAAAGCCAGTGAGACATCAAAAGCCCCAGCCCTGCGAGAACGCAATCCCACTGACATAAATGGAAGTCGAGAGCGCTCGCTGTTGGCAGGGCTGGCTCATACGTGCGCGTTTGATCGGCGCAGCAGACTGAAATGTCAAGAATGTGAGCCTGCTGGGGCTCGCACCGCTTTCCTTGAAGGAGCATCACCCCAATGGGAGCCGGGCGCTCCTCGAGGCCGGATACGGGCTGTGCACGGGGCAGCGGTGTGGAGCAGGTTGTGGTACTAGGGACGGCACAAACACCATTATCACTGCTCTGCAGATGGAAGCTGCAGCACTTGCTGGAGCCCACGAGCAACTTGACCGGGGTCCTTGGGGAAGGCTGTGGTGGAGCTGCGAATTGAACCCAGACAACTTGCTTCCTCCGCCAATGTCTTCTCCCGGAGCCCACGCTTCCTGCCAGCGAGGGCCCTCTGTTCAGTTTTAGGAGAAAATGTAAAAATATTCTCCAAAACCACACGAGCTCTTCCAGTTTTGGAGGTTCAGGCGGTCCCTTCAGCCAGACGCAGAATGGCTCCGGCCCGAGGAAACAGCTGAGGTTGCGTTTCGCAGATAAGATCCCCGCTCTCCCCGCAGAGCTGGCTGCTCATGCGAGACCCAAAGCCACGACCGCGTTGTCTGGACAAGTTCTCCATTTCTCTGGGCTCCGGCCCTAACGTGCTGCTGAACCGCTTCGCTTCCCGGCCCGCGGCCTGGGCTGTGTCAGACAGCTGACCCAGGCAGACAGACAGCTCCAAACTGCTAAGAAACTTCTGCAAAAAGGAGCTCATTGCGGGGCCGGGGGGCCGGAGGCAGCGGTTCCCTTCCCAAGCTGCAGGAGATGGATGTGAAGCAAACAGTGACTTAACAACATCCCCTAAACAATGCTGCACTTGATTTGTCTGAGTTCATAGCCAGAAACCAGAAAAGTACCCTCTGCGTAGCTGTATGCTGGTGACTAATTCCATTCAGGTCAGGGGGGTTTTGCTGGGTGCCTGCACAGGGAGAGATGCGGTCTGAGCCCTCTTTGGGGCTTCTTTTCTGCAGCCGTCCTACGCCATCCAACTTAGCAGCCGGGGGCGGGGGGTTTGTTGGCAATGAGAATCTCTGTTAGAAATGTGAACAGAGAGCTTTTGCACCGGAAAAAATAATCCGAGGAAGGAGCAGAAGCGGCGCTGCCCAAAGCCCATCGAGTCAGAGCCGTCCGACCGCAGCTCCGCCGTGACATCGCAGTGACAGCGCGGCACCCGGCCTCAATCGTAGAAGTGAAACTGGTGAATAATTGCAGAAAGCAAACCAGCCTGGAAAAAAAAAACAGTCTGAGCGTGAGGACGATCCGCTATTGGGAGCAGAGGGCAGCTTTCTCCGAATGACTTCGCTGTGCGTTGGCCACTGACGGCCGTCTGAGGTTGCGCTGTGTCACTGGTGGGGAGTTGCCACTGGTTCTCTGCAGAATGCCACAGTCTGTGGACACGGCCGAGAGCAGGAGCTGATCCCGTGGGGATGAGGAACGATTTGTGCAGGAGAGGCTGCTCGTTTTGTGCAAGAAAGGCCAGCGTGTTGCAAGGAAGCGTGCAGGGCGTGATCATGGCAGTGGCGTTGCAAAGGGGCTGCAAGGCAGCTCTGTGTGCATCACCTGCCCTGAGCTATGGGGTGGCATTACTGAGCTGTTCGCCCGTGACTTCACGTCTTCCTTTGTAACTGGTGTGGTCTGCAGGGAATGGCTGAGAGCTGTGATTCTGAGTGCATGTGGCATCTCCTTGGGGGCTTAGCGTGTCCCCAGTGTAGGTGTATCACCAGGTGGGACAGCCCCCTGGGGTCAGCCTGCACTGTCCATGGCAGGACCCCAAAAATGTGGGGGTGCTGGGCAAGCAGCTTGAGCTGCAACGTGGACCGGGGGCAGCAACAGAATGCAGAGAGCTGGGAGCTGCCCCAGGGGCCGAGCTGATGCTCACAGGCAGCAGCCTGCTCGTGCTGCACTGAGCAACGCACAGCAGGGTGCAGAGATGCGCTGCTGCCCTCCTGTCGCACTCCTGCAGCCGGATGCGATCTGCTTGCTGCACACCTTGCAGCTTCTTCAGGCTCCACTGCTGCAATCTGTCTGTGCTTCCTGTCTGCCACCTCTGCTTTTTTTTGCTTCGGTGGGGCTTTTCCAAACCGTTCTCTTGCTGGACAACCACCACCACTCTGTGCTTGCACAGCTAACTGCAGCCATCTGCCTGCAGGCAGGTGGGGGAACCCTCACCTGGATGAAAGCAGTTGGGTTGGGCTTGCTGACAAACCGCGTATTCATGGAGCACCTCCTGCAATGTGCATCCCTCCCAGCTGCTGGCTCTGCGCATCAGGGTTCTGCCCAACCCAGGCAGTAATTCCCCGCTGGGAGGGGATGGGGGAAAGCAGATGGTGGTGGAGGAGGGCCGGACGTGGCTGAGATTCGGGGGCAGCTCTCCCATCTCCAGCACAAAGATATTCCAGGAAGGGCTTTGGAAATTAACAAAGCTGCTGTGGGGTATCTCTGCTGCCCGGGGGTCAGCAGGGTGAGGCAGCAGGAGCCCACCGTGCACTGTGGAGTGATGCACAGGGCCACCACAGAGAGCTGCTCTGCTGGCCGCCTGCTTGAAGGGCTGCAGGCAGCAGGGTGCCCGTGGGGCAAGAAGAGCAGGTTCCCTGTGCAACGCTGATGTCCTGCAGAGAAGCTACCACTTAGCCACCAAATGAATACGGCGTGTTTGCACCTGCCTCTAAAGCTGGTTTTGTCGAGATGTAGCACTGAGATGCTCTACCAGCCCTGAGCCAAGAGAGACAAGAGCTCCAACCAGCACCCGCTGCGCGCTGCCAGCCCCCCCCCGCCCTCCCTGAGCCCCCATGTCTGCACCCACCCCCAGGGGATTCCCAGCCAGCACAGCCCCAAAGCAGCAGCAGCTGAGCCTGCAGCCCGAGCACGGCCTGCAGTGGGGATGTAGGTGAGAGTGGGGAACGTGAGCACTTCCCAGTGGCCGCTTTCTCTCCGCTCACATCCAACTTCCCCAGCTGCCCGGGGGGGAGCACCGCGCGCCCGTCTGATGTCCAACAGCACAGCAACACTGGGAAATGCATGCAGGGAAACACCACTGCACGCTCAGCACAGCGAGAGGGTGCTGCCCTTCCGTGACAGCCGCTCTCTTTGAGCTCAGAAATCACACTGTGCTTTTTTTTGCCTCGGCCCCGCCGTACTTTTCTCGCCATCATGTGCCTTTCGGTTCCGCTTTTCACCATCCAGACGTTTCCCCTTTTTCTTTCCTTTGGAATTTTTTTGATTTCTCCCCGTCGTGCTGTGGGGTTATGAAGGGCTCCAGGCTGTGCATCTTTCCCATGGTTCCTCCTGTTGGGAACGGGCGAGACGTGTCCTCCGTCCCCATATAGGGTCCAGCATGATCTTCACATCCCTCAAGACCCCTCCAAAACAAGCAAGAACCCCCCCAGACTCCAACAGCTCTGCATAAAGCCCTGTGCTTCCAATTGTTACCCACCTTGGGGCGGTTTTGGAGGAGATGGGATGTCCTCAGGTGCTCCGTAACCTTTGCATGAATGGATCCTTTTCTCTGCATAAGCACATTCTTAAAGGCACATCGGGCTTTCATTCCCCACTTCAACCATCGCGCTTCTCTGTTCACTTGTTTAAATCAAGCATAAAGCTCTGACTGCCCTTTGAATATTTATGACCAGTTTTTATCTCATGCCATGCATACAAAACATACTTGATTTCTTTCCTAAAAGTTTTTTCAAGTGCAAAGTTTTAAAAACATGTGGCTTTTATTGCAGGCAGGAATGAATAACAGCATTCCACCAGTAACCACATTAAATGGAACAGTAATATTCATATGCGTAAGGGCAAAAGCTGTCTTGTTTCCTATTTGCAGTTGAACTCTGAAATTAATTAAGAACTAAAAGGATCTGACAGTCATTAGGATCTTTTAAAGAAGGAGTGGAAGTGGCAGATGGGACCCATGCTCACAAGGCTTTGCCATGCACTATCAATAGCACCGAGGATGCGCGCCCCGGACACGCTCCTCATTGCTGCCATTGTGGGGAGAAGAGAATCGTGGTTCTGAACAATGCAGAACGGTGCTTTCATGACTTCAGAACCACAGGATTCACGTCAATGGCCCTCGTGCTCCTCTGTGCATCACAGCCCATCCTGTCGGGGTGTGCACTGGTGTGGGTGTTGGTGCTGCACGCGGTGCAGGACAGTGCAAGGGGAGAAGTGCATCCCGGCTCTCATTGCTTGCTCTGTGCCAACAGCAGCAGCATTGCTGAGGCTGCACCCTGCAGCACAGCGCACAGCAGTGACCGAAACCCTCCCTGGGCAGCATGGAGGGAATTTCACATTGAATTTCCCAAGTGATGGCATTTTGTGCCAAAACTCCCAGCAGTGCCTTCCTCCTCCTCCAGCTGCTCCGTGTGAGGATCCTGCCCGGCCCAAGGCTGCTGGTGCATACAGCGAGGTGCAGTGGGGTTAATGGATGTCCCCGTTCAGGTTTTGGTGACAGCTGTGACAGCCGTGGCAGTGGGTGCTGCAGGGATTGGGCACCCGCTGCCCCCAGGGCGCAGTGGCCATGTGGCAGAGCCGGGTGCAGCCCAGCTGGAGCCAGCAGCAGGATGGGGCACACAGCTGGTCCCAGCCCTCCCAGTGAGTTATGTCTGGGGCAGACGCTGCCTTTTCTCCCCACAGTTTCTCCCTGTTTCTTCCCCCGAGCACCACAGCTTCCCTCCTGCAGGATCCTCCAGTTGCAGCACCCGTAATTGCCTCGAGAGAGCCCATTTTGTCGGTGACACTCAGGGGTTAAAACTGTCACCATCGCACACCCCATTGGATCGAGCATCTGCTGTTTGATTTATGAATGAATAGCACGCTCCCTCCCTGCATGCTGCTCTCAGATCCCCATCCCTTCCCTACAAAACAGATCCAGACACCCGCATGGCCCTACTGAGCACTGTGCTCCTGAGACAGTTTGCAATGGATTTTTAATAGAAAGCTTCCTATAAGGGCCCTGCGCCCGTTCGAAGCGAGAGGCTCTGCTGCTAAATAGCAGCTCAAATGAATTACCAGCTACAGAGGAGGCTGCGAGGGAAGCAATCCCAACAAGTAATGATTTAAAGAGCCGCTGACCTTCCCGCAATGTGAACGGGAGCGTCAGTGCCGTGAGGAAGTGTGGGGCCACAAAATGAAGCCTTGGGTTGTGGGGGTGAGTCCACCTCCATTGCTCCCGAAGGGGAAAAAACCAATGGGGGAGGACAGAGGGTGGCTTTAGGGTGGCTGCTGGGGACAGGCAGGATGCAGCACCTTGTGCGCCTGGGAATATCACCCCAGGACCGGCTCCTGGTGTTTGGGGATGGCATTTACTTATATGGCACCTTGAGGACACGGCAGTGATGCAACTGGTGTAAAAAGGGATTGGAGAACTTCATGGGCAGCGGGGCTATGCTTGGGCACTGACCTCTGTCGCACCTGGGTGAGGAGGGAACGGCAGTTGGATGGACTGCAGGAAGCAGCCAGGGTTGTGTCCTCTCTCTGAACAGCATCGCCACTCCTCACCGAAGGGTGCAGTGAGTTGGGCCAGACGAAACGCATTTGCATAAAGCTTAATGAAAGGCAAGAGCCTTCTAGGGAGGGCAGCGCTCACCCAGCCCTGTGCACAGCCGTGTGTCACCGCACCAGCAGCTGTGAAACCCCCAAGGATTTCCCAGGGGTGTACAGAAGGGCTGAGACCCACTGTGGGACGGGGCTGCCCCACAGGACATGGGCTGCCCTATGTGAGCTCCCTAGGGCTGGGGCTGACGTGCCCCACATCGGGTGCTCAGGCCTTTCCCGGCCACCCATGGATGGATCATCTTTTCACTTGGTGGCTTCTGTGAAGAGGAAGGGAAGCGGTCACCTCTGCAGGTGGGGAGCAGGCTGGGAGGAAGGAGCCGAGGTGACGCACAACGGGCTGCGCTCTGTAGGGATGTGGGCTTTTAGGCAGAGCCACTTTAAAGGCAGGTTCCCAGCAGGACGGGAAAAAAAGAGACAGTAAAGGAAGGAAACGTAAAGCCACTAAACCTGGAACGGAGCATCGTGCTGACCTCAGGGCTGTCCCAGCACTGTGCCTCGCTGCAGCGATGCTCCCTTTGCCCCACTGCACTGGCTCCGTCGGTCCCACTGCTCCGGTGAGGGAGAACCGGTGGGAGACTTCCGTGCCACCTCCCCGCCCGCAGCGCCGGGATGGGCCCGTTGGGGGTGTGTGGAGGGGAACGGAGGGCCCTGGGCTCGGGCTGAGGGAAGACCAGGACCGGAGTTCCGCCGCCGTGGGCCGCAGGACGCGGACGGCAGCCACCGGGTGGGCGGGGGGAGGCTCTGCCGGGCCGGACCGCTGTCCCCTCCGCCCGCCCCGTCGCGGAACCGCGGCGCCAACGAGCGGTGCTTCGGCCGCACTGCAGCGCTGCCCGCCCGCGGGGCACTGCGCAGGCGCCGTGTGCCCCCCCTCTCACGCGCACACCCTCTCCGTGCCACCCCCGGGGAATCCCATGGGGATCGGGGGGGGGGGAACCGAGCCTCGGCCAAGGCCGGCCCGCGCGCAGTGTGCCCCGGGTTCCGCGAGGGGCGGGAGGAGGGAGAGCGTTGGCCCCCCCCCCCCCGTCGCTGAACGGGGGCAGAAAATAGCGCTGAGCGCAGCGGTGCGCGGGGAGCTTTCCCCTAAAAAGGGCAGGAGAGCAGCGGGACGGGGCTTAACGGGGCGAGGGGACCTCCGCTCCTCCCGCACTGCTCCCTATTAACAGAACGTCTTGAAAAAGGCAAACAAACAGAAAAAGCAAACACGGGGTTATTTTTGTTTTCGTTCCTGTCCTCGGCTCGGCTCTGCGGGACGGGAGCGCGGCTCGGGCCCCTCCACGCACTGCGGTTTGGGGAGAAGAACGTTGCATTCGTTCACGGAGGAGCTCAGGGAAAGAAGTTTTAAAAGAAAAAAAAGAAGCGAAGGGAAGTTGCGTTCCGCACCGCTCCCGACGTGCGCACGGCTGCGGGCGGCCCTGCCAGACCCCCCCGGACAGGGGCAGACGCTCCGTGCCGCCCCCCGGGTCTGCCCCCCACCCGCCCCCGGCGCGCTTCTCCTCCCGGTTCGGCGTTGCCACGAAGAGACCGAGCCTCCGTTTCGTTCCCGCAGACGCGGTCGCTTCGCTAACGACTGCGGCGGGGTCTGGCCGTGTCCACTCCCACAGCTCCCGCAGAGCGCTGCGGACGCCCCGGGACCGCCGTTAGGTGGAGGCGGTGTCCAGAGGCGGAGGGCAGCTGCTCTCCCCACCCCTCGACGGCTAAGCTGCAGCGGGGGCACGGCCGGTGAGCAGCCCCCGAAGCCCCGACGTGCACCCGCTCAGCCCGTACGGACCGACGGGGCGGGACGCGGTAAGGCCGGGCCCACTTTAAGGGAGGCAACGCCCCTTTCGGCACTGCCCACGCCCCTGTGCCTCCCGGGAGCCGGGCGGGGGCGGGGGGGGAGGCCCAACATTGGTGAGGCTCCCCGTCACTCACGGCCGGCCCGCCCCCCCACCGGGGCCGGCAGTAAATACGGTGCCGGGCGGCGCGGTGACACAGGGAGCTGCTGTCGGGGCCGCCCGGCGGAGGGGAGCAGCCTACAGCCCGGCCGCGACGTGGCTCTGCCGGGGCTCCGCGCCGCCGTTCCCCGGACGGGGCGGGCGGGACAGCGGCGAGGCCGCCGTAGGCGCTCCCCGGGGCCGGGAACGAGCAGCCCCCCGCACCGCCCCGCCGAGAACGGGGATCTGCCGGGACGGGGCCCGGTTGCTTGCGGCGAGCCCCGCCGCTCTCCTCGCACCCCCCGGCCGCGGCGGCTCCTTGACGCCCTCCGTTGTGATGCGTATTCCCGTAGATCCGAGCACCAGCAGGCGCTTCACACCCCCCTCCACGGCGTTCCCCTGCGGTAAGATGGGAGAGAACAGCGGGGCGCTGGGGGCCGCAGCCGCGGGCGGTCGGGCGCGGCCCGAGGTGCGCTCCGTCGTGGACGTGCTGGCGGATCACGCTGGCGAATTGGTGCGCACCGACAGCCCCAACTTCTTGTGCTCCGTGCTGCCGTCCCACTGGAGGTGCAACAAGACGCTGCCCGTCGCCTTCAAGGTAAGGGGCGACCTCCTTGGGGGGTCCCAGGGGGGCTGCGGGGTTCCGGGTGCCGCTCCCCCTCTCGCCGCTTTCCCTCCGCCCCTCTTGCTTTAACTCGCTCCTGACATCACCTTGAGGAGAGCCGCTCTTATTATTTTTAATCAAGTCTCCGCGTTGCCCTCCGGTCACGGCATCTTAGATATTCCGTACAGTTAGGAGCTCTCAGGCAACTTTGAAGTGTAATGAAGCGGAGGTTAATTACCTTCCCGGGAGGGAGAGGGGCAGGGACGGGAGAGCCGAGCCGCGAGCGGAGGGCGAAGCGCCGCAGCGGCGGCACCGCGGTGCGCTCGGACGTGGCGGCCGGGGATGGGGAGCGGGGCCGGGGGCGGTTCCGAGNGCCGGGCCATTGACGCCATGGATCAGGTGATGCTGCGCTCCCGACCACAACGCCGCGGGTGAGCCGGGCTACCTGCGCTGCTGCTGGGCTTTCCTCTTCCTCCCCGTCCCTCCTCCTCTTCCTGCAGCTGCTCGAGGAGAGCCCGACGGCGGGGTGAGGGGATGGCTTCCAACGGCGTCTTCGATTCCTTCGCTGCCTACTCCTCCACTTTCCTGCGCGGTGAGTGCAGCAGGAAACGCTGCTGGGGTTGTGTTTGCTTATTGATCTCGTGAAGGAACCAACCAGCTTTGGGCCGTGCCGCAGCTTTGCTGCACACCTCCTCTCCCTTCTCCTCACCGGGGTGTTCTGTTGGGTTCCCAATGCGCTGCGTTGTCGTCCTCGTGCAGGTTTGGTGTGTGGTTTCCTCCTGTTCGTTTTTTCCTTCTCCCGTGTGGTTGTGTTCCCCTTGGTAAAGGGAGGCTCAGCGTGGAGATTGTGCTGTGCTGAGACCCAATAGGATCATCTGAGTTGGAAGGATCCTTACAGGTCATCTGGTCTGACCTCCATGCAGTGAATAGGGATGCCCAGAGCTCCGTTGCTGCTCAGAGCCCCATCCCCTGACCTGGGGTGTCTGCAAGGATGGGGCAATTCCAAATGCTGCTCACAGGAGTATGGATGCTGTGCAGGTGAGCTGCTGGGCATGCACTGGGTGATGTTCTTGACTCTGAAACCAATGAGTGAGGGAACACTGTGAGGAATCCAGGCTGCCCACAGCTCTTGCTGCATGGCTGCAAGGTGTGGGATGAGACCTCCTCAGGAGAAGGCTCAGTGCTTGTAAAGAGTCGGGCAGAGCTCTGTGAGCTGCTGCCTTTTCCCTTCCTGGCTTTGCAGCTGTAATTAAGGAGCACAAGCAAAATCTTGAGCTGATCATGGCCAGGAAGACCCAGGTCCTGAGCAATGGCTCTGCAGATGGTTTGGTTGGACTGAACCTGAATAGAATGGGGCAGGGTGATCCCAAACCCGTCTGAAGGAGCAGAACAGCAGATGCTGTAATTCAGTGGGGCCATCTGGCTACGTGACAAGAAATGCATCAGATATAGACCGGATTTGGGCCTATTTCTGAGAACATCAAGTTTTACGTGTGCTTTTGAGGCAGATCGAGGGGGTCAGCTTGCAGAACTGAGAGGTTCCCCGTGTCCTCCTGAGCACTGAGTGTGGGACAGGGACAGGAGGAGCCAGTTTGGCAAACAGATGCAAGGACCACCTCTGTCCTGCTGCCCTGCACTCAGAGATGGTGGCACAACAGATGTGTCCTTTGTGCTCCATGGAGATAATTAAAGGCAGTCCCGTGGCAAGGAAATAAGAGAAGCTTATAAAAAACATTTGCATGGCTCTTTTTAATCTGTACTTCTGCTTCCAAAGCCAGATGAAGTAGTGCTGAGGTTTAACTTGCTCATTCAGAAACAAAAAGAGAGCAAGAAACAGAACGATCATGTCTTGTATGCAATTTCCATACAAATAGGAAGCAATAAACGTTTTTGTTTCAGACATAATTTTTATTAAAAGGGGGAGGATTAAATGACTGCTCCAAGGAAGGAGTATGGCCAAATGGTTTTCTTTGTGAAGCTCAGAGCATCTTCTCCTGCAGAGAACAGTTAAGGTTGGAAAAGACCTTAAGATCATTCAGTCCAACCATCGACCTGCCCCCAACACTGCCCACTGCCCATGGCCCCAGGTGCCACATCTCCATGGTTCTGGAACACCTCCAGGGACGGTGACCCCACCACCTCCTCAGGCATCCTGTGCCAATGCATTAACACTCTTTCAGAGAAGTCGTTCCTCACATCCAGCCTGAATCCACAGCTTTGCACACAGCTACGTTTGGGTGAGCGCTGCAAAGCAGCCATGAACGGTCACTTAAATTCCTCATGGCTTTCTTGGATTCAACCCTATTCCTATTTTTTTGTTATCTTTTCTGGCAATATCCACGAAAACAGAGGCCTGTTTGCACAAACATTTAAGGAATGAAATGAAAACCCCCCAAAGGTATCCCCTAGTTAGTCTCAAAACACTTTTTTTGGTAAGAAAAAGTAGTTTTCTGCTCTCCAATGGAGTGGCCCATTGGGGGCCACCTGGGGAGCCCGAGCTGCATGCCGGGGCCACAAAGTCTGTGTTGTCTCCATTCACCCCTCCCCCCTCCTGGGAAGGCTGTGCGCTGCTCCGACTGCCTGTCAGTGGCTCTGCCTGTTCCAAGGACGCCCTGCTGGCTCGTGGCATGTCTTTATTTTTTATTTTATTATTTTTTATATAATATATTTCAGTTTGTGTGTTTTGGGGTGGGGGAACGGGTATAAATCCATCGTCTTTCGTCACCTTGTTATGATCTAATGGGGGTAGGGAGACAGTGGCGTTTCCCTGTGTTGAGCACTTTAATTCATGATGATTTCTGAGACTTGATCTCCTCTGATATGTCGTCAGCCTTTGCGGTCCACTGTTTTGGCCATGTACAGTTTGGGAAACAAAGAATAATCTGTGTGCTTGGATCCACACATGGTTGGCATTAGGAGCAAGAATGTGACTTCCCATCCGAAGCAGCGAGGCTGAGCCATGGCCATGCCATAAATATCCCCAAATGGAGCTGATAGCAGGAGCACGTGGAGCAGCCCAGTGGGATGGCCCCATGGGTTCACGTTCCCTCTTCCTCCCATTGCATGCTGCATTCACACCCAATCCTTCTTATGGCCACATCCAGCCAGGGTGGGGAGAAAATGTCATTGTTGGGGTTGTGTTTGTTTGTTTGGGGTCATTGTTGGGATCATTGTTGGGGTCATGCTGAAAATGGGCTGAATCAGCGCTCCCATCCCTTCCGTTCTGAGCACAGAAGTCCCTTGGAAGCCTTGGCCATCCCTTCAGTTGGGGTTCCTTGGTGCTTTTTTTGTTGGTTTTTCTTTCCATTTTAGAGCTCACACCACTTTAACACAACATTTCCTGTCCTATGCAGAAAGCATCACTCAGTCTGAAAGCCAACGGTGTGAGCTGAGCACTGCTCTGCAACGCCTTCCTGACAAACCGCGCTGGACGCTGGAGCAAACGCTCTTCCCAGCCAAGTCTGGTTGGCTATCAAGAGATTTCGTTTTAATTGTTGGCCAAAACCCATCAGCACTGCCCTGTTGCTGGACCAACATGGATTTAGAGACAGGCTTTGTCGTGGTTTCGGTGTGCCCCAACACCCGGGCGCTCTCCCATTGGCCTCTCATATCCAACGTGGTGCATAACCACCATTCAACCTGGCCTTGCCCACCCCATCCTGGGGTTGGAGTTGCTGTGGGGTCGAGGGAAGCATTTTGCATTTTTCTATGCAATAAGATGAGAGAAATTCCTCTGTGCTCACGCAAGATGTCTGCAGTGGGATTGGGACCCTGCGGGGGTCTTCTGAGGGGCTTCAACCACAGCATCCTCCTTGGCTCTTCCATTTCTGAAAATGCTTCAAATTTTATTTTCTTATTTATTCTATTTTTTTCTTAAGAGAGTGGGACAGTCAATGCGTCTGCAGTCTGGGGGTATTTTCCATAACATAAACATATTAAAAAGAAAAAGAAAAGGGAAAATAAAAGGAAACAATGATTTTCCATTCCCGCTGGAAGAAGCGAGCGCCTTTGGAACATGAGGAACGGATTACACAAGCTATTGTAAAATAAAATATAAAAACAGCCAAAATAGGAGAAGGCAGAGAGATTGTTTTTTAAAGAAGAAGCCATCCTCAGTGGGGAAGGGAGGCAGAAAAATGTGCTTTTTTCAACAGTCCCTGTCGGGCGGGAGGGACCTGCAGGAGCCCAACCTCTGCCTTTGGGATGGCCGAATCCTGGATGGGAGGGCTGCAGGGGAGAGGCTCTGGGTCCGTGTTTCAGTTTGGGAAGACGAGGGCTGGGCAGGGTGTTTTTTGTCGGTTGTGTGTGTTTGTCTGCTATATTGGGCTGTGATTTCACAACGCAGCATGGTTTGTGTTAAAATAGCTCCTAAAAAAGTAAAAAAAAAAAAAAAAATAATGAAATATGAAAACAAAACAGTAGGAATGATGTTAGCAGCACAACCCTGGGCCTGCGTCAGCCCTTGGACCAGAGTCTGCACTGGGGCCAAAGCTCACCCGGCTCCTTGCACCCTCTGTGCCTCCTGGGCCATGGCATGGGGATGGGCAGATGGGCTCCATGTGCCACTGGCGCCTGTGGTCACAACGTGGGGTGAGTTGGGTGCTACAGATCGAGGCATTTGCTTTCTGATCCCTGGAGTGAGCATATGGGTTATTATGGGAGAGGCACGCTTGCTCCCTGCTGATCACTGCAGGGACATCCTGTTATCAGCACAATGGGGATGCGTGGTGTGCTGCACTGCAGATGGATGCTTGATCCCATGCACAGAAAGCTGCAGCGGTCGCTTCTTTGCAGCCTGGCAGACATGAAGCTGCAGATGCAGGCTGTGCTGTTCCCTTTAAACTCAAAGCATATGCATTGAGATAATGCCGGGATGGAGCACAGTGCCATGGTTTTGGTGACTCGAAGTCAGGAATAAACTGCTTAGTGGGGATTTGTGCCATTTTCCCTCATTAGGAGAGGGAGAAAGCGTTGGCCAGGGAATTTAAAGAGTAAATCAGATGTGCCGTTCCAGGATTAAGCCCTTGTTCCTCAGCTCCTTTGTACCATGGCTGCATTTTACTGCCCACTTTTGTGCCCAATTACCTTCAACCCTATAATTAAACACCTCCTTTCATTAGCCCTGGGTCAGTTTGGCATTCTCACCAAAGGAGCGAGCCCACTGCTTTTTCCATGAGCTCAGCCCAAGTGCCAGCCCAGGCAGCAGCAGCCCCGGCCCCAAGCGTGGTGGTGGGGCTGCAGCCGGGTCCCCATTGGGGCGGTGAGGATTCCTCTGGCACCGTCCCCACCTCCCACATCAAAGCCCAAAACCCTGAGAGCTCCACTGGCATTAAAGTCCCAAGCATGTGCTTCAAGCTCTCCCTGCCTCTGCAGCTCGCAGGGGCCTCTAAGTGGCACAGTGTGTCAGACCCTCATTTGCTCCACATTAGTGCTGCCTGTTTATTATTGCACCTTGAGCTGGGCATGGAGCTGCACTTCCCTTGTTTGTTTTATTTTCCCCCCTAAAATTCATGGGTCTGCTCCTTGTTAGCTCTGCTTTGCCAGCTCTCCCCTCCTGGCGCTGCGTGTGGCAGCACCTGGGATGGCAAACAGGGGCTTCACTGCCCCTGCAAATGCTGGGGTGGATGGAACCCATTGGCACAGGCTTCTTTGTGTTGTTGGGTCTGTTTGTGTCAGGGTTGCAGAGGTGTTTTGTGATGTACAGGAGATGGAGAGGGCGGTTGGGAGACCTGAAGGTGCTGAGAGCCAAATCTGTGCGCTTCAGTCCTCAGCCCTCCCCACCTGCAGCTCTCCCCATTGCCTTCCTTAGGTCAGTGGGGGAACAGACACCAATGAAAGAGTTCCTGGTTCGCCCAACCAGCACGGGACATCCTCAGCCTTAAGAAACATGGCTGGAAAACAAATGGGTTTGGCTAACGTTGAAGAAGGGAGAAGGTGAGGCGCTGGCACTGCTGCACAGCACTGTGGGTGCCCCATCCCTGGAGGTGCCCAAGGCCATGGATGGGGCCCTGGGCAGCCTGAGCTGGTGGGGGGCACCCAGCCCATGGCAGGGCTTGGAACTGGAATATCTTTGAGGTCCCCTCCAACCTCAGCCGTTCTGCGACTCCATGACAGGGCAGGGATGGTGGGGTGGGTTGGGATGCGCTCCTGCGATGGGGAATTCACGCTTTGTGTCCCCAGACTTTGGATGCAGACGTTCCACCGCCCATCCCCACCACCTCACCATGGCTGTGGCTGAGTTTCAGTGTGAGAGCAAAGCCAGTGAGACATCAAAAGCCCCAGCCCTGCGAGAACGCAATCCCACTGACATAAATGGAAGTCGAGAGCGCTCGCTGTTGGCAGGGCTGGCTCATACGTGCGCGTTTGATCGGCGCAGCAGACTGAAATGTCAAGAATGTGAGCCTGCTGGGGCTCGCACCGCTTTCCTTGAAGGAGCATCACCCCAATGGGAGCCGGGCGCTCCTCGAGGCCGGATACGGGCTGTGCACGGGGCAGCGGTGTGGAGCAGGTTGTGGTACTAGGGACGGCACAAACACCATTATCACTGCTCTGCAGATGGAAGCTGCAGCACTTGCTGGAGCCCACGAGCAACTTGACCGGGGTCCTTGGGGAAGGCTGTGGTGGAGCTGCGAATTGAACCCAGACAACTTGCTTCCTCCGCCAATGTCTTCTCCCGGAGCCCACGCTTCCTGCCAGCGAGGGCCCTCTGTTCAGTTTTAGGAGAAAATGTAAAAATATTCTCCAAAACCACACGAGCTCTTCCAGTTTTGGAGGTTCAGGCGGTCCCTTCAGCCAGACGCAGAATGGCTCCGGCCCGAGGAAACAGCTGAGGTTGCGTTTCGCAGATAAGATCCCCGCTCTCCCCGCAGAGCTGGCTGCTCATGCGAGACCCAAAGCCACGACCGCGTTGTCTGGACAAGTTCTCCATTTCTCTGGGCTCCGGCCCTAACGTGCTGCTGAACCGCTTCGCTTCCCGGCCCGCGGCCTGGGCTGTGTCAGACAGCTGACCCAGGCAGACAGACAGCTCCAAACTGCTAAGAAACTTCTGCAAAAAGGAGCTCATTGCGGGGCCGGGGGGCCGGAGGCAGCGGTTCCCTTCCCAAGCTGCAGGAGATGGATGTGAAGCAAACAGTGACTTAACAACATCCCCTAAACAATGCTGCACTTGATTTGTCTGAGTTCATAGCCAGAAACCAGAAAAGTACCCTCTGCGTAGCTGTATGCTGGTGACTAATTCCATTCAGGTCAGGGGGGTTTTGCTGGGTGCCTGCACAGGGAGAGATGCGGTCTGAGCCCTCTTTGGGGCTTCTTTTCTGCAGCCGTCCTACGCCATCCAACTTAGCAGCCGGGGGCGGGGGGTTTGTTGGCAATGAGAATCTCTGTTAGAAATGTGAACAGAGAGCTTTTGCACCGGAAAAAATAATCCGAGGAAGGAGCAGAAGCGGCGCTGCCCAAAGCCCATCGAGTCAGAGCCGTCCGACCGCAGCTCCGCCGTGACATCGCAGTGACAGCGCGGCACCCGGCCTCAATCGTAGAAGTGAAACTGGTGAATAATTGCAGAAAGCAAACCAGCCTGGAAAAAAAAAACAGTCTGAGCGTGAGGACGATCCGCTATTGGGAGCAGAGGGCAGCTTTCTCCGAATGACTTCGCTGTGCGTTGGCCACTGACGGCCGTCTGAGGTTGCGCTGTGTCACTGGTGGGGAGTTGCCACTGGTTCTCTGCAGAATGCCACAGTCTGTGGACACGGCCGAGAGCAGGAGCTGATCCCGTGGGGATGAGGAACGATTTGTGCAGGAGAGGCTGCTCGTTTTGTGCAAGAAAGGCCAGCGTGTTGCAAGGAAGCGTGCAGGGCGTGATCATGGCAGTGGCGTTGCAAAGGGGCTGCAAGGCAGCTCTGTGTGCATCACCTGCCCTGAGCTATGGGGTGGCATTACTGAGCTGTTCGCCCGTGACTTCACGTCTTCCTTTGTAACTGGTGTGGTCTGCAGGGAATGGCTGAGAGCTGTGATTCTGAGTGCATGTGGCATCTCCTTGGGGGCTTAGCGTGTCCCCAGTGTAGGTGTATCACCAGGTGGGACAGCCCCCTGGGGTCAGCCTGCACTGTCCATGGCAGGACCCCAAAAATGTGGGGGTGCTGGGCAAGCAGCTTGAGCTGCAACGTGGACCGGGGGCAGCAACAGAATGCAGAGAGCTGGGAGCTGCCCCAGGGGCCGAGCTGATGCTCACAGGCAGCAGCCTGCTCGTGCTGCACTGAGCAACGCACAGCAGGGTGCAGAGATGCGCTGCTGCCCTCCTGTCGCACTCCTGCAGCCGGATGCGATCTGCTTGCTGCACACCTTGCAGCTTCTTCAGGCTCCACTGCTGCAATCTGTCTGTGCTTCCTGTCTGCCACCTCTGCTTTTTTTTGCTTCGGTGGGGCTTTTCCAAACCGTTCTCTTGCTGGACAACCACCACCACTCTGTGCTTGCACAGCTAACTGCAGCCATCTGCCTGCAGGCAGGTGGGGGAACCCTCACCTGGATGAAAGCAGTTGGGTTGGGCTTGCTGACAAACCGCGTATTCATGGAGCACCTCCTGCAATGTGCATCCCTCCCAGCTGCTGGCTCTGCGCATCAGGGTTCTGCCCAACCCAGGCAGTAATTCCCCGCTGGGAGGGGATGGGGGAAAGCAGATGGTGGTGGAGGAGGGCCGGACGTGGCTGAGATTCGGGGGCAGCTCTCCCATCTCCAGCACAAAGATATTCCAGGAAGGGCTTTGGAAATTAACAAAGCTGCTGTGGGGTATCTCTGCTGCCCGGGGGTCAGCAGGGTGAGGCAGCAGGAGCCCACCGTGCACTGTGGAGTGATGCACAGGGCCACCACAGAGAGCTGCTCTGCTGGCCGCCTGCTTGAAGGGCTGCAGGCAGCAGGGTGCCCGTGGGGCAAGAAGAGCAGGTTCCCTGTGCAACGCTGATGTCCTGCAGAGAAGCTACCACTTAGCCACCAAATGAATACGGCGTGTTTGCACCTGCCTCTAAAGCTGGTTTTGTCGAGATGTAGCACTGAGATGCTCTACCAGCCCTGAGCCAAGAGAGACAAGAGCTCCAACCAGCACCCGCTGCGCGCTGCCAGCCCCCCCC
Source organism: Pavo muticus (assembly GCA_016647715.1). Lineage (NCBI taxonomy): Eukaryota > Metazoa > Chordata > Aves > Galliformes > Phasianidae > Pavo > Pavo muticus. The sequence goes on along the minus strand of JACDJE010000166.1, from coordinate 1,499,043 downwards.
CGCCCTCCCTGAGCCCCCATGTCTGCACCCACCCCCAGGGGATTCCCAGCCAGCACAGCCCCAAAGCAGCAGCAGCTGAGCCTGCAGCCCGAGCACGGCCTGCAGTGGGGATGTAGGTGAGAGTGGGGAACGTGAGCACTTCCCAGTGGCCGCTTTCTCTCCGCTCACATCCAACTTCCCCAGCTGCCCGGGGGGGAGCACCGCGCGCCCGTCTGATGCCCAACAGCACAGCAACACTGGGAAATGCATGCAGGGAAACACCACTGCACGCTCAGCACAGCGAGAGGGTGCTGCCCTTCCGTGACAGCCGCTCTCTTTGAGCTCAGAAATCACACTGTGCTTTTTTTTGCCTCGGCCCCGCCGTACTTTTCTCGCCATCATGTGCCTTTCGGTTCCGCTTTTCACCATCCAGACGTTTCCCCTTTTTCTTTCCTTTGGAATTTTTTTGATTTCTCCCCGTCGTGCTGTGGGGTTATGAAGGGCTCCAGGCAGTGCATCTTTCCCATGGTTCCTCCTGTTGGGAACGGGCGAGACGTGTCCTCCGTCCCCATATAGGGTCCAGCACGAGCGTCACATCCCTCAAGACCCCTCCAAAACAAGCAAGAACCCCCCCAGACTCCAACAGCTCTGCATAAAGCCCTGTGCTTCCAATTGTTACCCACCTTGGGGCGGTTTTGGAGGAGATGGGATGTCCTCAGGTGCTCCGTAACCTTTGCATGAATGGATCCTTTTCTCTGCATAAGCACATTCTTAAAGGCACATCGGGCTTTCATTCCCCACTTCAACCATCGCGCTTCTCTGTTCACTTGTTTAAATCAAGCATAAAGCTCTGACTGCCCTTTGAATATTTATGACCAGTTTTTATCTCATGCCATGCATACAAAACATACTTGATTTCTTTCCTAAAAGTTTTTTCAAGTGCAAAGTTTTAAAAACATGTGGCTTTTATTGCAGGCAGGAATGAATAACAGCATTCCACCAGTAACCACATTAAATGGAACAGTAATATTCATATGCGTAAGGGCAAAAGCTGTCTTGTTTCCTATTTGCAGTTGAACTCTGAAATTAATTAAGAACTAAAAGGATCTGACAGTCATTAGGATCTTTTAAAGAAGGAGTGGAAGTGGCAGATGGGACCCATGCTCACAAGGCTTTGCCATGCACTATCAATAGCACCGAGGATGCGCGCCCCGGACACGCTCCTCATTGCTGCCATTGTGGGGAGAAGAGAATCGTGGTTCTGAACAATGCAGAACGGTGCTTTCATGACTTCAGAACCACAGGATTCACGTCAATGGCCCTCGTGCTCCTCTGTGCATCACAGCCCATCCTGTCGGGGTGTGCACTGGTGTGGGTGTTGGTGCTGCACGCGGTGCAGGACAGTGCAAGGGGAGAAGTGCATCCCGGCTCTCATTGCTTGCTCTGTGCCAACAGCAGCAGCATTGCTGAGGCTGCACCCTGCAGCACAGCGCACAGCAGTGACCGAAACCCTCCCTGGGCAGCATGGAGGGAATTTCACATTGAATTTCCCAAGTGATGGCATTTTGTGCCAAAACTCCCAGCAGTGCCTTCCTCCTCCTCCAGCTGCTCCGTGTGAGGATCCTGCCCGGCCCAAGGCTGCTGGTGCATACAGCGAGGTGCAGTGGGGTTAATGGATGTCCCCGTTCAGGTTTTGGTGACAGCTGTGACAGCCGTGGCAGTGGGTGCTGCAGGGATTGGGCACCCGCTGCCCCCAGGGCGCAGTGGCCATGTGGCAGAGCCGGGTGCAGCCCAGCTGGAGCCAGCAGCAGGATGGGGCACACAGCTGGTCCCAGCCCTCCCAGTGAGTTATGTCTGGGGCAGACGCTGCCTTTTCTCCCCACAGTTTCTCCCTGTTTCTTCCCCCGAGCACCACAGCTTCCCTCCTGCAGGATCCTCCAGTTGCAGCACCCGTAATTGCCTCGAGAGAGCCCATTTTGTCGGTGACACTCAGGGGTTAAAACTGTCACCATCGCACACCCCATTGGATCGAGCATCTGCTGTTTGATTTATGAATGAATAGCACGCTCCCTCCCTGCATGCTGCTCTCAGATCCCCATCCCTTCCCTACAAAACAGATCCAGACACCCGCATGGCCCTACTGAGCACTGTGCTCCTGAGACAGTTTGCAATGGATTTTTAATAGAAAGCTTCCTATAAGGGCCCTGCGCCCGTTCGAAGCGAGAGGCTCTGCTGCTAAATAGCAGCTCAAATGAATTACCAGCTACAGAGGAGGCTGCGAGGGAAGCAATCCCAACAAGTAATGATTTAAAGAGCCGCTGACCTTCCCGCAATGTGAACGGGAGCGTCAGTGCCGTGAGGAAGTGTGGGGCCACAAAATGAAGCCTTGGGTTGTGGGGGTGAGTCCACCTCCATTGCTCCGAAGGGGAAAAAACCAATGGGGGAGGACAGAGGGTGGCTTTAGGGTGGCTGCTGGGGACAGGCAGGATGCAGCACCTTGTGCGCCTGGGAATATCACCCCAGGACCGGCTCCTGGTGTTTGGGGATGGCATTTACTTATATGGCACCTTGAGGACACGGCAGTGATGCAACTGGTGTAAAAAGGGATTGGAGAACTTCATGGGCAGCGGGGCTACGCGTGGGCACTGACCTCTGTCGCACCTGGGTGAGGAGGGAACGGCAGTTGGATGGACTGCAGGAAGCAGCCAGGGTTGTGTCCTCTCTCTGAACAGCATCGCCACTCCTCACCGAAGGGTGCAGTGAGTTGGGCCAGACGAAACGCATTTGCATAAAGCTTAATGAAAGGCAAGAGCCTTCTAGGGAGGGCAGCGCTCACCCAGCCCTGTGCACAGCCGTGTGTCACCGCACCAGCAGCTGTGAAACCCCCAAGGATTTCCCAGGGGTGTACAGAAGGGCTGAGACCCACTGTGGGACGGGGCTGCCCCACAGGACATGGGCTGCCCTATGTGAGCTCCCTAGGGCTGGGGCTGACGTGCCCCACATCGGGTGCTCAGGCCTTTCCCGGCCACCCATGGATGGATCATCTTTTCACTTGGTGGCTTCTGTGAAGAGGAAGGGAAGCGGTCACCTCTGCAGGTGGGGAGCAGGCTGGGAGGAAGGAGCCGAGGTGACGCACAACGGGCTGCGCTCTGTAGGGATGTGGGCTTTTAGGCAGAGCCACTTTAAAGGCAGGTTCCCAGCAGGACGGGAAAAAAAGAGACAGGAAAGGAAGGAAACGTAAAGCCACTAAACCTGGAACGGAGCATCGTGCTGACCTCAGGGCTGTCCCAGCACTGTGCCTCGCTGCAGCGATGCTCCCTTTGCCCCACTGCACTGGCTCCGTCGGTCCCACTGCTCCGGTGAGGGAGAACCGGTGGGAGACTTCCGTGCCACCTCCCCGCCCGCAGCGCCGGGATGGGCCCGTTGGGGGTGTGTGGAGGGGAACGGAGGGCCCTGGGCTCGGGCTGAGGGAAGACCAGGACCGGAGTTCCGCCGCCGTGGGCCGCAGGACGCGGACGGCAGCCACCGGGTGGGCGGGGGGAGGCTCTGCCGGGCCGGACCGCTGTCCCCTCCGCCCGCCCCGTCGCGGAACCGCGGCGCCAACGAGCGGTGCTTCGGCCGCACTGCAGCGCTGCCCGCCCGCGGGGCACTGCGCAGGCGCCGTGTGCCCCCCCTCTCACGCGCACACCCTCTCCGTGCCACCCCCGGGGAATCCCATGGGGATCGGGGGGGGGGGAACCGAGCCTCGGCCAAGGCCGGCCCGCGCGCAGTGTGCCCCGGGTTCCGCGAGGGGCGGGAGGAGGGAGAGCGTTTCTCCCCCCCCCCCCCGTCGCTGAACGGGGGCAGAAAATAGCGCTGAGCGCAGCGGTGCGCGGGGAGCTTTCCCCTAAAAAGGGCAGGAGAGCAGCGGGACGGGGCTTAACGGGGCGAGGGGACCTCCGCTCCTCCCGCACTGCTCCCTATTAACAGAACGTCTTGAAAAAGGCAAACAAACAGAAAAAGCAAACACGGGGTTATTTTTGTTTTCGTTCCTGTCCTCGGCTCGGCTCTGCGGGACGGGAGCGCGGCTCGGGCCCCTCCACGCACTGCGGTTTGGGGAGAAGAACGTTGCATTCGTTCACGGAGGAGCTCAGGGAAAGAAGTTTTAAAAGAAAAAAAAGAAGCGAAGGGAAGTTGCGTTCCGCACCGCTCCCGACGTGCGCACGGCTGCGGGCGGCCCTGCCAGACCCCCCCGGACAGGGGCAGACGCTCCGTGCCGCCCCCCGGGTCTGCCCCCCACCCGCCCCCGGCGCGCTTCTCCTCCCGGTTCGGCGTTGCCACGAAGAGACCGACGCCTCCGTTTCGTTCCCGCAGACGCGGTCGCTTCGCTAACGACTGCGGCGGGGTCTGGCCGTGTCCACTCCCACAGCTCCCGCAGAGCGCTGCGGACGCCCCGGGACCGCCGTGAGGTGGAGGCGGTGTCCAGAGGCGGAGGGCAGCTGCTCTCCCCACCCCGCGACGGCTAAGCTGCAGCGGGGGCACGGCCGGTGAGCAGCCCCCGAAGCCCCGACGTGCACCCGCTCAGCCCGTACGGACCGACGGGGCGGGACGCGGTAAGGCCGGGCCCACTTTAAGGGAGGCAACGCCCCTTTCGGCACTGCCCACGCCCCTGTGCCTCCCGGGAGCCGGGCGGGGGCGGGGGGGGAGGCCCAACATTGGTGAGGCTCCCCGTCACTCACGGCCGGCCCGCCCCCCCACCGGGGCCGGCAGTAAATACGGTGCCGGGCGGCGCGGTGACACAGGGAGCTGCTGTCGGGGCCGCCCGGCGGAGGGGAGCAGCCTACAGCCCGGCCGCGACGTGGCTCTGCCGGGGCTCCGCGCCGCCGTTCCCCGGACGGGGCGGGCGGGACAGCGGCGAGGCCGCCGTAGGCGCTCCCCGGGGCCGGGAACGAGCAGCCCCCCGCACCGCCCCGCCGAGAACGGGGATCTGCCGGGACGGGGCCCGGTTGCTTGCGGCGAGCCCCGCCGCTCTCCTCGCACCCCCCGGCCGCGGCGGCTCCTTGACGCCCTCCGTTGTGATGCGTATTCCCGTAGATCCGAGCACCAGCAGGCGCTTCACACCCCCCTCCACGGCGTTCCCCTGCGGTAAGATGGGAGAGAACAGCGGGGCGCTGGGGGCCGCAGCCGCGGGCGGTCGGGCGCGGCCCGAGGTGCGCTCCGTCGTGGACGTGCTGGCGGATCACGCTGGCGAATTGGTGCGCACCGACAGCCCCAACTTCTTGTGCTCCGTGCTGCCGTCCCACTGGAGGTGCAACAAGACGCTGCCCGTCGCCTTCAAGGTAAGGGGCGACCTCCTTGGGGGGTCCCAGGGGGGCTGCGGGGTTCCGGGTGCCGCTCCCCCTCTCGCCGCTTTCCCTCCGCCCCTCTTGCTTTAACTCGCTCCTGACATCACCTTGAGGAGAGCCGCTCTTATTATTTTTAATCAAGTCTCCGCGTTGCCCTCCGGTCACGGCATCTTAGATATTCCGTACAGTTAGGAGCTCTCAGGCAACTTTGAAGTGTAATGAAGCGGAGGTTAATTACCTTCCCGGGAGGGAGAGGGGCAGGGACGGGAGAGCCGAGCCGCGAGCGGAGGGCGAAGCGCCGCAGCGGCGGCACCGCGGTGCGCTCGGACGTGGCGGCCGGGGATGGGGAGCGGGGCCGGGGGCGGTTCCGAG
>JACDJE010000166.1:1463898-1493230 GCA_016647715.1 Pavo muticus | reverse complement strand
GGGGGGGGGGGGTCTGCAGCGTGGGGCCCGGCCCTGGGCACATTCGTCCACTGCGCCCTGAGCTCCGCAGCGAGGTTCTCCCGAATCGAACCCCTCCAGACAGCGGCTCCCCACTGCTTTAGGGCAGAGCCTCGGCCCTCCGGAGCCCCTCGCTGCTTTCTAACCTCTGTTCCAAGCTCGATTTTCCCTTCCCCTTCGTTTTCTTTTTTTTAAACTATCCTCGGGAACCCGAATCGCTTTTGGTTTTGCTTTGTCTTTGGGGAGGGGGAGGCGGTCTCGAAGGGAGGAGAGCCGTGAAGCGGTTCGGCTCAGACCGCGGTCACCTCAGCCTGAATTCCCCTCGTCCTGCCCTCAGGTCGTGGCGCTCGGAGACGTCCCCGACGGGACGGTGGTGACGGTGATGGCGGGGAACGACGAGAACTACTCCGCGGAGCTCCGCAACGCCTCCGCCGTGATGAAGAACCAAGTGGCGAGATTTAACGACCTCCGATTTGTCGGGAGAAGCGGCAGGGGTAGGTGTGGGCCGGGGAATGGCTGGTCGTCCCGTTCGGGTTTTATTTTCTTCCAGGAAAAAAAAGGGAAGAAAGAAAGGGGAAAAAAAAGCTCTTTATTTTTCATTTAACGGCGTTTTTCTCGCGGACCGACGCAGGCGGTTGTGTTGCTGCGGGGTGTGCAGGGCTGAATCCCCCCAGCCCCGGCATCGAGGTGGTTCCTGAGTGGGTCGTGCGCACCCCCGGGGCTGCGGCGGTGCTCCGCTCCTCCTGAAATGTTCGGGGGCGGTTGGGGGAAGGGGAAAGAAAAAACCCCATTGTGAAGCTTGCGTGTGTTAAAGCAGCCCCTGCTCGGTGCGGGGCCGAAAGCCCCGATCTCAGCGCTGCGGAACTGAGGGAGATGCGGTGCGGTGTCGGAGGAGGGGAGCGCTCGTTGTTGACTGATGGAAATGGGGCGGTGCGGCTCTCCTGGGAAGAGCGGTGTCCTGCGGGTGGGGTTGCGGGGAGGTTCGTTCTTAGCGCCGTGGGAGATGCGGGAGCCGAGCGGTGCCCTGTGGGGAAGGCGCACTTGTTTTCCCCGTGCCGTATGGGAAAGCAGAAGGGAGACTTTACCTTCGGGCTCCGTCGTTTAGCCCCGCACCGATCGCGGGGATGGTTTCTGACAGCAAACCATCCGGGAAACGACTCCGTGCCATCTCCAGAGCAGAACGAATCCCCTGCAAACAGCTGGAAGGAAATCCTTCCCCCCTCCCAGCCGCGTCCTACCTGAATTCCCGACAGCGTCAATAGCGTTTCAGCATTTCATCACCAATCAACGCTGCAGACTGAACCACTTAATTCATCCCAAAAAGGAAGAAAAGCAGAATGCTGCACGTTAATGGCCATCTGGTAGCATTTTCTCCATCTCTGGATGTACACATACGACGTCGGATATATTTTTGACTTCTCTGCATTAATTAAAAGCAGCGATGTTAGGAATTATTTGCATGTAATAACTGTTTACTTGTTCCTCTTTATGAAACTTGAATAGTTTACATTCTTTCATACATTTCCTTTTTCCTGTTGGCTCCTTCTCCAAGTTGCCGTTTCTTTAAAAACTCCCCTCTTAACTGCTTGCAGGTTGATGGGCGGAAAATGTTTGTTCTTTTATGAATTAAGCTTTCATTTCTGCAATCAATTACTCCCTTCGGCTCTTTTCTTTCTGTTTTTGGTTGTTGTTGTTTCTTTTTTCTTTTCTTCCCCAAGTTTCCAAACTCAACCCAACCTCAGCTCTGCCCTTGGATGCGTTCGGAACTTTCCTGCTCTGCTCTCCCGTGTTGGAAGCGAGCAGCGCTCTGCAGATCCCTCCTTCCTTCCTCCGCGTCCTCATTGCACCTTGAGAAGGAGCAGAGATCGGGGCTGTTTTCTTCCCCTGTTCTGGTGGGCCGTCGGGCTGTGCCCCCCCTTCGAACCGAGGGGCTCTGAGGGGTATTTAATGCTCAGAATCGTTCCGGTTGGGTTTTTTTATCCCGGGTGCCGCTCTTACTTTCCTGTTTCATTACTGCAAGCCCGGCGCTGGCTTTGTTTATATCGATGGAAATCTGAATTCGCTGCCCAGTGTTTTGTTGGAGCAGAGCTGTGTGTGTGCGTTCGTGTAAATGCGGTGTGTGTGTAAACACGCCCGGGGGGGGTCACAGCGAGCGCCGTGCCCTCAAACCAGCACCGGGAGGTTCTCGTTTTGCGAACGCTGAACGGTTCGGCGCTGGGCGTTGTGTTCGCACCGGGGGCAGAGGCAGGAGCAGGTCCGTAACCCCCCCATCGCCATTTCCATCTGTTAAACAAAGGGAGGAGACCTCGAGCATGGGGGGGTTCGCCGCAAACGCTGTGCTCGAACAGCCCGCCCTGCTGCTCGTACGGCGGGGTCCAAACGAAAACCGGGGTCAGAGGGAGGGTGTTGGGGTGCGCTGCTCCCGGGGAACCCCACTGCGGGGCCGGGTGCGGGACGGAGCGCTGGGAGCGGCCGTCGGGGTCGGGAGCGGTGGATGGAGGAGGAGGATGAACGTCAGCCCGGGTTTCCCGAGAAGGGGGGAAATGAGTTCAAAACGGTGCTGAGTAATAATGGTCGTTTTCAATTCATGGGAAGGATTTTTGAGAGCCGGTAGAGAGGCAGGAGGGTCGCGGCCGTGGTTGTGTGAGCGGTGAGAGGTCACCAAAATGCGGCGAAATGATCACCTGGAGAACGAGCATCAATTTAACGACAACAGAAAAAGGAATAATAAATAAATCCGAGCCAGCAGAACCAGCACGGAGCTGCAGCGCTGCTCGGGGACTCCCTCCCTACCGATGCCTTTCTCCCCGTGAAAATACCTCCTAAAATCGTGCTCCTTAAGAACCCTCAGCCGTACGCTCGGGTTCCGCAGCTCCGCTCCCGTCGGCTTTTCCGCGATCGCGGTTTGCGCGGATCCCCGGCGCTCCGCGGGTGCGGCGCGGCTGCGGAGAGCGTCCGAAGTGAGAGGTGGGGGTGGGAGGGGGAACAATTCCTTCTTACGTAGAGAACGAGCTGAAAGCCCTGCTTGGTGCTGTTAAAGCCCTGCTTGGTGCTGTTCTGCGGGTTGGGATTTTTGCAGAGCTGCTTCTGCAGGGTGTTCTCCAGAGGCGATAATAATAAGAGTAAATGGAAGAAGGAATAATAATAATTATTATTATTATTTCCTTCTAGCTGTATAAATAACCTTTATTTTTTGCTGTGGGTGCTCTCGGGTCCACCCTTGGCGTCAGATGGTGGCTGGGATCTGAGAAAGCCGAACCAGGGGAAGAGGGAGCAGGGAAGGCTCTCCCTGCAGGGCTGGGGGCAACGCGTGGCTTCTTTGGCGTGAATTCTGCTCACCCTTCAGCTCTGCAGCGCCCGATGCCTTCATGATCCTGCAGTGGGTGCTCGGGGGGGGCTCAGCTGGAGCTGCTCCCTTGCAGCACCCACGGACCTGGAGGGCTGCAGGTGCTGTAGGGTGTGCAGGATGGGAGCAGGGCAGGGTGGGGGGTGTATGGCTGCTGCCGTCTTACCCCCCTCCCATTCTGCTGGGGCTGCACTCCCAAGCCTGGCTTTGGAGAGCATTTCCTCCTTGCCTCCCCCCTTTTTTAAATTTTTTCATTGTTATTATTTTTTAATAATGAAGGTAACAAGCTTGGTGCTCCAATAGCATCACTACAGCCCCCCGTGATGATGTGTGGAATGTCTCCTGGCAGCGAGTTTCTGCTCCCCGTCTGCATGGGGATGGGGAGAGGGGCACAGGGACAGCCCCCCCTTCCCCCCCCCCCAGGCTGAGGGTCACACAGGAGGGGCTGCTCCTGGCTGGGTGAAGCTGGGCTGGGTTCAATGCCTGTTTATGCTGCAGCTTGGTGTGGCTGTGCCCATCATCTGTCACGTCTACAGTGATGCCGTGTTGGCAGATTGCTCTTAATGGGGACCGGGGCACCCAAACCTGGCCCATGGGCAGGTCAAATGGGTGCCGGGACCCAAACCTGGCCCTGGGGAAGGTGTGGGGGGGTGGGGGTCCAATGTGCAGCACTGCATTTTGGGGCTGAATTCCTGTGGGAAAAGGGAATCGTCTGGGTGAGGAGGCAGTGGTAGGCTGCTGTGGGTGGGGAGATCGATATGGGGACAAGGGGCTGTCCAGGAAGGTCGGGGCTGTTCTGAGCCAGTCCAGGCCTCTCTGCTGCAGCAGCAGAACCCTGGCGGAGGCAGCCAAGCTTTGTGGCTCAGCAGTAATGTCCCTGAAATGAAATGATGCCTGTTGGAGGTTGGTGTATGCGAATATTTATGTCTGAGCACGCTCCAGCAGGAGCGATTTGCTCTCAGAGGAGCCGAACCCGCGTGAATATCCTCTTTGCTTATTTTTCCCTTTACCTTTCCTTAGGAAAAAGCTTCACCCTGACGATCACAGTGTTCACCAACCCCACCCAGGTTGCTACCTACCACCGAGCCATTAAAGTCACCGTGGACGGACCCCGGGAGCCACGACGTGAGTTCTGTGCTTTGTTTGGCATGGGAGGAAGGGGGAGATCTCAACAGCATTAGGGGTTGGGTTGCCAGCAGCCCGAGCTCTCCTCATCCATAGGGGAAGGACACGGCTTTGTTAGCAGCACGGAGCTAATGAGCTGCTGGTGCAGCCTGGGGTGTGCAGGGCGTTGTGGGTTGGGGGTGCTGAGCTGGAATTGCTGCTCCCTGATCCCACAGGCTGCCCCGTGCCTCCTGCCTGCCCGTGGGGCATCTGCTGCTCGCTGCTAGTTTTGCTTTTGGGTTACACAGCCTCCGGCTGGCAGCAACCACGGCGGAGAATGAGAAAAACCAAGCAGACAGCTCAACCACAGAACCACCTCTCTGTGCGATGGGGATGCAGGCAGTGGGGCTCTGGGACGGCAGCCCGGTGTGGTCCGTTTCTGGGCTCGGGGTGGTTGGAGCTCCCTGCTCTCAGAAGGGTTGGGAGCGAGCAGCGCTCTGCGTGCCCTCATCCCTGTGTGCCCTCATCCCGGCCCCGCCGTCCTCCTGCTCACCCAGCACCACCCCGGGGATATAAAGCGCAGTTCATTCGCTTTGCGTGTAAAGCTGTCGGTGCCCAAATGGAAGGGAAGCAGTTTGATCCTTCTAAACATGCTTCAGAAAACATTTTCTGTTGACGCTGTCGCTGGGCCATCGGCACCCCTTGATGTCAGGCCAGGTCGAGGCTGTTCCCTCTGTAAGAGGGTTTTATTTACGTTGCTGCTGCTTAATTTTTCATCCCTCCTTTTTCTTTTTTTTTTTTTTCCTTTTAATTATTTTTTTCCTTTGCTCGTTTTTAATTTGGAGCCTGGGCTGCTGGAGGGTCCATGTGAGCCTGCAGGGTTGGGATGTTCGTTTGCAAAGCTGGCACCCAGGAGGCGCAGCGCTGCTGGGTTTGGGTCGGTTGGTTCTTAGCCCCAAAGCACAGCCCTGCAGGTGGAGGGTGTTGCAGGTCGTGGTGGGCGCTGTAGAACCCGAGGACAGGCGGTGTGGAATTGCACAACATCTCCAGCTCAGGAATAGAAACCAACCAGGCCTCCTGACTCCTGCTCAGCTCCTTATCTGCTGCATCAGATTGCCTTTCTAATAATAATAATCATCATCACCATCGCAGGGAATATATAAATAATAATACACAGCCAGATAGTTACTACTCTTAGCGTTTGGTTTGCTCTGATTTCACCGATACTCCCAGCTGAATCACACCTGCTCCTCCTCCTGCATTTCAACACACGGGCCAGCCGCCGCCGATCTTTAATTTCAAGGCTCTGATATGGAGGCACAGGGTTACACCGGGCGGGAGCTGCGGCTTTGAGCTGCGGCTTTGAGCTGTGGGCACGCTCTCCCACCTCTGTTTGCGTTGGTGCCGTGCCTTCGTTTGGCACAATGAGCCAAAACCTGCCATGGAGCAGCAGCCTGCCCTGCCTCTCGCTTGCTTTGCCCGAGGGATGCTGTCCTGGGATGCAAGGTCAGCGCTTTGCTGCTGTGCTTTTGGCTTTTTCTGATCTGCATACCTGGAGATGTCGGCTCCTTAAGGAGGTCTGCGTGGTGTTCGTGTGTTGGTTGTGCCTTTGTCTTGTGGGTTAATCAGAGAATCATAGAATGGCTGAGGTTGGAGGTGACTGTAGAGACCACCCAGTTCCAACCCCCACCACGGGCTGGGCGCCTCCCATGAGCTCAGTCTGCGCAGGACCCCATCCCTGTGCCCCCACCCCCACAAGTCATTGACCTGAGCAGTTTAGACCTAAGTTGTTTTTTTTTTTTTTATAGCTTTTTTCTCCTTTTCAGAGGATTATGAATTTGTTAGCAAGGAAAGGGAATTCACTTATGTTCCGTCTGACCCATGTTTGGTGAAAATCCAGTCTATGGTGGGGAGATGGGGGGTAGTTTTCTCCTGCATTATGCTCATTGCTTTGCGTTTTTGAATGAACCTGCCATTAAAACTAAAACCAAAAATCCTTTTGGCCCTCCCTTCCTCCCCGTCCATCCATGATGCAGAACTGCTGCCTGCAGAGTGGTTTGGGCTGGAGATGTCAGAGGTGGTTTTCTGGCCCGGCTGCCACTGGGGGGCTCTGGCACAGCACCCTCTGCTCAGCACTGCTCACCTGGAGGAGCCCCAGGGCTTTGGCTGAGCACCGTGGCTCCCGCTGCCCTCCCCGCTCAGCTTTGGGAGGCGAGAGCTGCCGCCAGGGCTTGTGGTTATTTGATGTGTGTGTACGGCGTAGGTACTTCATAGATGAGTGTATCTGTGTAGATGTGCTTGTAGGTGAAAATGTGCTTTTTGCCCCTTCTTGGCGGCAGCGTCGCAAACGAGAGGGACGTGGTGAGCGTTGGGTGCAGGAGTGGCGTTGGGGCTGGGGAGGGTTTGGTGTGACCGTGCAGAAAAGCATCCTTCATATGGAAAGAATTGGCCATTTGTCTTGGGATCCTGGGAAAGCCCTGGGCACCGTCTTCTCAGATGTGGTGAAATTCCTCCAGCAAATATTCTCGTGGGGTTTTTGGCCAGAACCGTGGCTCCTCTCCATGCCCCACCTCTGAGCTTCCCATTCATCTTCACCCCTGTCCCATCACTTCATCTCAGCCCTTGAGCAACTCTTTTCACTAAAGCTGTGCCCAGAAAACATCTGAGGAGTTGGAGATCGAGTTGAGTTGGGTGAGAAATGGCAGCGAAGCGGGCTGCAGCTGGAGCTCACGGCAGGTCTGGGGGGGATGAGCTGGGCTGGGGGGCACCGGGCTGGGCACTGGGACCCACAGCTCTGAGCCCACAGAGCCCTGCTGAGCTCCCAGCACCGCCTTGGCCCCGCGGCTCCCTCGCTCCATTCTTTCTATTGCGCTCTGCTTTGCTGCAGGTTTGATCTGCAGAGGACATCTTTATTTTTTTGGAGTTGACACCTTCGCTCTCAACAAGTGGCGTGTCAGGTGCCGAGTGTTGACATACTCTGTGCAAACAGGAAGTAATAAAATATTTGAGCTTCCTGTGGAATTTCCTCCCCCCCCCCCCTTCTCTGCAGCTCTCCATTTAGCAGAAACCCGACTTTGCCGCACTGCAGTCCTCGTGCAGAGGCTCTCCCACCCACAGGAGGTAGAACGTGGAGAAGGAAATAGCTGGGAGCTATGCAGGGCTGTTCAGTCTATTCCTGGATAAATGAGAGCATCTCCAGGGCCTCCCCTCACGCCTCCCTGCTGGCTGCCTTCCCTTTCCCCTTCCCTTCCTACAGCTCGGTCCTCCTCCTCGCTGTCACTTCTTGCCAACCCTTTCCACTTCCTCCTCTCCTCCCCACTCCTTCTGCCCATCTCCTGGGAACTCTTTCCAAGCTCCTGCTTTCTTCCCTTCAGTGTCTTTTCTATTTTTTTTGCTGCTGTTCAGCCTTCCTTAACACTCGTCCCCCAGCTTTATATAGCCCTTTCAGCCCTTAACCCCATGCTTTCTCTTCCTACCTTATCCTGACCACCGTGGTGAGGAGTGAGGGTAACCCAAGCAGAGTGGATCGCCCATCCATAGCCCTGTGGGGCAGCACCCATGTGTGCAGCTGTGTCACCAGAAGCACACCCACCCCTCAGGCTGTGGGTGCTGGAGAGGTGGGGATGCTCAGAGCCCTCTGCTTCCCTGCTGGATGCTGGACCACTTGGTAGAAGGTCAGGAGAAGCTGAGGGATGGAGATGTGTTCTGTTACTATTATTTTGTTTAACCCCTCCCCCAGCAAAAAGCACATGGGGATGGAGCAGGGTGCTGGGCACGGACCTGCATGCTTTTGCTCTGCAGCTTCGTGCTCTTTTCTCCTGCACTGATGGGAAGGAGAGTGAGGACGGGCAGGGCAACACATGGGATTCCATCACCCCACTGACCCCCAGTACATCGTGGGGCCGTGCTGGATGTGTGCACTGACAGCTCTGAACGCAGGGGATGGGCTGCAGCCTCGGCCCCAGCGCCCCGCACGCACATAGCTTCTCACCTCCCACGTTTCTGAGCCATTTCCAAGAACCACGCTGGGTTTTGCTTTGATGTTCTCAAGAGCTGGGCTGAGGGTTTCCCTCCATGCCTGTCCCCCGCGTGTGACATCAGGCCGAGCTGCAGCCTGGCCACGCGCTCTAGGCTGGGAAATGGAGAGCTTGTAGCCTGCTGAGGGTGGAAACCCACCTTCCTGCCCCTTCTCTGTGCCTGAGCGAGGTGTTGTTGGAGGTGTTGGTGACGCCTCTCCCCCCAGGAGGGGGGGTTGGGGGTGTGAGGTTGCACTCCAGCAGCCCATGTGTTGAGGGGCTCATGGCTGCAGGCAGAGGAGAGGAAAAAGACCCCCCAAAATAGAGGAATGGGGAGCATCTGCCTGAGGGAGCAGCGGGTGCCCCCAGCCCCATTTCTTCCAGTGGTGGTAACGATGCACCCTGAGCTGCCCCGAATACACCACCCATAACCCACCCTGGGAAGCCTCTTTAGTGCTTTTCTTTCTTTTTTGGCTCCCAAGGTGGATCTAAATCTTTTCTTTTTTCTCTAATTCTGGTGGGTCTGCTCTAAGGGGTTTTGCTTTTGATTCTCAGATAGTCCTCCAGTTCGAGGCAGGGGGGAGGAGGGTGTATGGGGCTGTGCTGGTGAGGATGGCAGTCCCACATCCCCCCCCGTCCCCACAGCTGCCGAGCAGTCAGATTTGCATCTAGAGACAGCAAAACCAACAGCCTGCTTGACTCAGGAAAGGGAGAATCGAAGCAATGCTCTTCATCAGAATAAGCTCTGTAGAGACCCCAGTGTGATGATAACAACTTGGAGCTGCCAGGTGTCCCCTATAGGATACGCTGCCCTAAGCTGAGCCCCCATCCCCCCAGATTTGGGGCTGTGGGTGCACCTCTTGTGTTGCCTTATGCTTGGGCATAGCTGCATTGTGCAAAGCTGACTCTTTGCAGCACCCTATCTTCATGCTCTTGTGGCTTAAATGCCATAGACAGTACAAAACTGCATTTATTGTACAGTGGAGGTGGTTTTTTCCGTGCTGACTTCTAGTTTTTAAAGTCATCGATGATTTCTGGCCAAATTTCTGTCTCTTTGGCAGTTCCTTTAACAATGAGCATCTCTTCGGGCCTTCCCTTTATCGAGGCAAAAAAGAAAAGCAGAAAAAAGAGGGAAAGATCATCCAGGAACGTCCTGATCACCTCTGAGAAATGCAGATTGCTTCTCTGCTTGCATTTAGGCCCGGCTGTGAGCTGCGTCGTGCCAGGGCTGTACGACTGCAGATCTTTATCTGGGCAGAAAGGGTTTCTCATGGGGATGCGTGAAACTTGAATTCGAGCTGTCCTTGTGTTGCCAGCCAGGCTCGTTGCTGAACTGCTCCCATGGGGCGATAGTTTGGGGTATTATGAGGGTCTTTTGTGTTTTTCCTCTGCTTCTCCTTAGCGAGATATAAATAAACCAATGTTTCCCAGTTTATCCTGGAACTACTGACAAAAAAGAATGGACAAAACAGAAAATAAAAAGAAGAGGAAAAACAGCTGACCTCAGCGCTGCTGGGACAGTTATTTGCCTGCTGTAAGACCATTCATTTGTTCTAATTTCATACACGGTGCTTAAACTACGCCGATTTCCCACTTCTCCTGACCTGCCCCCTTCCCTGGGGAGGAAGAGGAGGAAATCCTTAGTGACCATTTCCTGCTTCCACTCTGGCCCATGGCGCGTGGCGGCTGCCCCGGTGCTGCCTCTGCCCCATTCATGCTGGGGGGTTTCGGCTCTCTGCTCCCGCCCCATCCCAACCTGGAGGAGCAGAAGGGGCTCTGGGCACGTTGTGGCGTTGGTGGAGTGTCCCATTTGCTCTTCAAGTGGAGAAAAATGAAAGCAGGCGCTGGGCTGATGGCAGCACAATGGTGCGTGTCCCAAAGGCTCTCCCGGTGCCCCCTCCTTTGGGGCTGTGCTGGGGATGTGGGGAAGTGGAGCAGAGCTCCAAGCTGCCGAGTTCTCGCAGGAGTCCCTGCAGATCAGTACTTGCTGTGGAGCAGGGTTTCTCTGTTTGTATTCCCATTGCTAATGTGTTTTGATCCCAGCGGGTAAATCTGAACCCTTTGGTATCTGCTGAGACCATCCAGGGCATTGTTTTCTTGCAGAGGCAGTTCGGGACTGCTGTTGATACATGCATGGCAGGCAATTATGTTAAACTACCTCCTCTAATTTCTTATAGGCACTGCTACCCTGTTAACCCCTTCTGGGCAAAGGCACGAGTCGGGGTTCAGCTCGAGGGGTGGCAAACACTGACTGGAGGATTGCATGGACCTCAGGGCCCTCCCAGCAGGGCAGTGTCCCCCGGCTGCAGGTTTGCATCACCCACTCCTGTAACCCCAGCCTCGAAAGAAGCAATAACAGAGCAACCCAAACTGTACGGGCTCTGGTAAATTGGCTCCTCTAATTATTTTATTTGCTGCATGTAGTGCATTCCACCTCTGCTTTTATAATCACCCGGTGCATAATAACTGCAAAATCATTTCACTTAAAAACGACCGATATTTTCTAAGCAAAGCAGCATTGGGAGGCAGAGAGGGGGAATTATTTTTTGCTCCCGGTGTACAAAGAATCTTTGTTGAGATTGGTTGCAACACCTCCTGCTTTTGAAGGCTTTGGAAAACCCCAGGGTACGGCTGTAGGAGAGCATAACCTGATTCTGCTCCGGGTTTGCAGAAGAAAGAAGGAATTGGGATTGGAGATGAGGGCATCGATGTTGCGTTTGGAGGAGGTTATAGTGGAGCAAGAGGAGCATCTGAGGGAGGGGGGACGTTTGGGGAGCAGAGGTCTGGTGAAGGATGCTTCCAGAAGGATTGGTGGTGGTCGGATGTGTGCAGGGATTGTACAGATAAATAGTGAAATAACCTTGTGCTGGATGTGGCTGTGGGAGTCTATGCTAAGAGATGAGCTGGGGTGGGGCAGAAGGGGATGTGTGTGCTGGGACACGTGAGGACCGAAGAGGAGTGCTGGTACTGAGGATGTTGTGAGCTTTGCAGAGGGGCAGTTCGGTGTGGTGGTGATTTGTAAAGTGGATCCAACAGCACGGAGGGCAGCGAGTGGAGTGGGAGCACAGCGTGTATATGGGGGCTGTTGGTGAGGATGGTTGAGCTGCAGCTGGGGCTGCACCACGTGTGTTTATTGACACAGTGCAGCCCCGCTCCCCATGGGCAGGATTTGCAAGCTCAGGAGGACAGCACAAAGGGTCGACCATTGAAAAGAAAGTCAGTGCTAAAAGGCAAGTTTCATTTCAGGGAAGATAGCAGCTAAAGGACCAAAACTATCAAACAAAACCACAAGATCACATCAGATATCGGGGCAGGACACGTCTCGTTTCTCCCTCTCGAAGGGCTTATCAGCACAACCCATCGCTTCAATGATGTGGCAGAGGGAGGAAGAGGATTTGACTCAGAGTGAGATGAAACTGAGTTCCTAAGACCCCACTCTTCGCTGCCGGAGACCCGTCACCTGTTCTGCAATCTGGCAGAGATAAATCATATCCTGCAGCGGAAGGGGCTTCGATGCTATTTTGTATTATTTTATCTTACTCTTTCCAGTGAATCTATGCGCTGAGTGGGAGAGCAGCAAACCAGAAATGGGGGGCAGCCCGGTGCTGCAGCCTCTGAGCCATGGCACCAGGGATGTTGGCAGCAGGCTGGGGCCAAAGCTGTGCTTCCCTGTCAGGGCTGCTGGTGTGGGAACACAGCTCTGCTGCTGTTTCCCTGGAGGAGCACTGTGCAGAGCATTAAGGGAGCCACGCAGGTAACGTTGCTCTGAGGCTCTCACGGTGTTACATTGAGAGTGCTGGCAAAGCTCGACAGGAGCTGTAATTATCCAACATACCAGCCAGTCTCTGGAGATGGAGCTCGGAGCCCAGTCCTGGGACTGGGGGATATTAGCATTCAAATGTCAGGGCTCTGCTCCAGCTCTGTCCTAGGGCAAAGGGGAAACCCAAGGCTCAGCATCCTCAAACCTTGGGAAAGTTTGGATCTGATCTGTGTGGTGTTATTGGGAGTGCAGGACCGGCTGGGGAGAGCTCCTGCATCCAGTTGGCTGCTGCCTGGCCCTGCAGCATCAGGCACATCTCGTATGCATTAGCTGTAACACTGCACATTCCTTGCACGGATTTGAACCCAGCAGATGATCCTCCCTGTCCGGGGCAGAGTATCCTAATCCTAACCAGTGTCACCCAAAGGAATTTGATGCGCTTGCCCTAATGGAACAGGTTATTAGGTGGGAAAAACCAGCTATACTGGTACCACACAGGTTCCATTTCGAATTGTTAGATAGCAGGCATTAACTCACTGCCTGCTGCAAACTGGCAGAACTCCACCGATCTGCGCACTGACAGCTAATGTATGCACTTGGAAATCTGATCTCAGACTCGACTGAGGCAATACCAGCTGGATGTGCTTGAGATCTGTCTGCTTCCTCCCCAGCACCCAGCCTCGAAATCTTTGAATCGGGGTTTTTGCCTTAATTCCGTGAGAACTGGATGGCAGCCCGTAGCTGAGCTCTGCCTTCCTGGAAACGGGAGCAGAAGCAGCGAGGGAGGATGGGAGGAAGGTGGGGTTTTTTTTTTGCACCTTGCTATGAAAGCTGCAGGATTTCCCACAAACGTGCCGGGTGAAGTTTTCAGTTCTTCAGTCAAGACCTTTAAAACCCTCCTGATCCACCCTGCAGCCTCAGAGCCAGGTTTTTTCAGGGGTGTTTAAGGATGGGAAGACCTGGTGAACTTTACCCCGTCTGCTGCTGGGATTCCCACCAGCTTCACCCGCACAGCAAAGTGTTTTAATACCTTTGCACAGCCAAACAGGCTCAGTCCTCCTGTGGAAACCCTAGGAATGGGGACCCCGTGTCCCTCAGGGGTCTGTACTAAATCTGCACAGAGATTTGGGCACGATGCTCCTTTCAGCCTGACCAGGAGCCACAGCTCCTGCATCGCTAGGGGCTGCTGGAAGCCCAACCAAGGTTTGTTTTCCTCCCAGAGGGCTGAGTTTGGGGCTGTGCTGGTGTCAGCAAGGCTCCAAGCACGATGGGGTTTATCGGAAGCTGTGTGCTTGCGTGGCCTCCTGTCATGGGGTGGGCAGGGAGAGAGGCAGAGGCGAAGCCAAGGGACCAACCCACAAGTGAGAGGAGATTAGGGGCTTGCAAACCAGCTAATCAATACCAGCCTGCATATAATGAACATCTCTCCCACTGCTGCAGCTTCAGACAGTAAAAATCCACTGTAAGTGCAACGTATCTCCCTGCTTCCTGCCAGCTGGCCGCGAGCCAGCGTGTTTTCTTCAAAAAGAGGGATTTTTATTTTCAGCCTTTTAGAGGCAGCCAATTCATCCCGGACCACCAGCTAAAAAAGCTTTAGAAATTAGCAGCTTTTTTGTTTTGTTTTTTTTTTAATTCCCTCCCCCACCCCCTTAAATATTATTTTCCTTTCGTTGTTGGAGTCGGTGTAAATCCTCTGCGTTGCGACACACTGCCCTGCTCTCAAAGCTGGAGGAAGACAGTAGCAGCAGTGTCTCATGAAAGCCAGAGGAAACCGAAGCAGAGCCTCGCCGTGACTGATTCTCTTTCCAAATGGCGTAAGCAGGCTGACTTCAGGCATGTGAATAATGAGTTATCTGTGCTTGACTTTGTTCGGCAGCAGAAGGGACGGTCCCTGCGAACGCTTCCCTCTTTTCCTCTTAGCAGTGAGCTGGTGCTGCTGCTCACCAGGGCTCTGCTGAGCTCCCCATCCTCTCCTCCCATCCTTTGGTGGCTGTGGGACCCACTGTGTGCTTCTTGGCTGGGCATTTCCCATGGCGAGCCTTGAGCTGGAGGTGTGTGTCCGGGGAGGGCCAGAGGTGCACTCACATACTGTAGGTATGCAAAGATGAAACCACTGAGCCCTGTGCTGTGAGGGACAGCCCTGATGTTCCCATCACACAGGCGCTTCTCATGTGGCTTGTTCCTGGAGCTCATGCTGGGACTTGAGGCTCAGACTGGGAAAAAATTCAACCCTCTGTAGAGGATTGGCTCATCTCTCTGAAGCACCTCTTTTGAGGGCTTCGGGAGGGATGTGAAAGGTGTTTTGTGCACTGAGATGGAGTTTTATCCACTGCTGATTGCTTTCTTGCAGTCCATTCTCATGGACGTGTAGAGGCTGAGCTGTTAGGCTGTGTGGCTGCTCCTTGGTTGGGCTGCAGAGCTGGGCTGGTGCTTGAGCAGAGCCTGGGAAGGAAGCAGGTGGGTGCTGGTGGCCGTGCTGGGCCTTGCAGTGCAGGTGGCTGTGCTGGTGGGCACACAGTGGGC
This sequence comes from Pavo muticus, assembly GCA_016647715.1. Lineage (NCBI taxonomy): Eukaryota > Metazoa > Chordata > Aves > Galliformes > Phasianidae > Pavo > Pavo muticus. The sequence goes on along the minus strand of JACDJE010000166.1, from coordinate 1,478,463 downwards.
TCTACAGCTGCTGGAGCTCAGCTGGAGCTGCCACAGCACATCACAGCTGAGGCATTCTGCCCCGGCCATGCTACTGTCTGCTGGTTCTTATCTCCTCCTCAGTGGGGTGAAGGAAATGATCTGCAAATGCATGTGTTAATGAACACCCCCCCGCCCTGAGCTCAAATGCTCTGTGCTTCCTTTGCTCCAGCTTGCTGCCGGTGCTTCGCAGCAAGATGCCCAGGGAGGGACAAGCCACATCCCACCATCTGCTCCCCTTCCTCTGGTAGCACAGGGCTGCACTCTGCCCAGCCCCTCCCTCTCCTGGCCAAGGCTCCATCTACCCCACATGTAGAGAAACCCGGGGCCCGGCCCCCCAGCATCTGTACTGGGCCAAAACCAATTGAACAGCACTGAGAGTTGGGGATCATTTGCACCATGAAGTTCCTGGAGTCCCTTTTCTACTTTTGGTCAGCTTTGTATTTGCAGCTGGGGAAGCAGGGTGCTCTGCTGGGCACTGCAGACACCCCTGCAGCCACAACAGGTTGCTCTGCTTGCAAGAAGAGTAGGGTCTGTTTGGTGTTTGGAATCTTTCAATGCAGAAGCATGCCTTTAAATCAGCTTCAGTGCAGCACTGGCTTTTTGCTGTCAGCTTTCCAAGAAAACACCCCAAACATCCAGGATGCACCCTATTACTGGCCTAAGAGTCACAGCTCTCCCAGCTGGGAGGTGTTTGATGGGATTGCTTGCTTGCTGGGCTGATGCAGATCTCGTTCTTACGCCAGGATTTGGGGTGATCTGCCCAAATTTGCACGTCATCGTGCTGAGTATCAACGTTAAATGATTCAGGGAGCTGAAGCCTCCTCTGACTGATTTCTTGGGTTGAGGTCTGACGCTGTTTGAAGTCAATTGAAAATCCACCCACTGACTTCAGGAGGCTTTGAGTCAGTCCCTGGGTTAAGCTCGAAACCACCTTCCTTTTCTCTAAGGTATGAGCTATTGTTTGTTTGACGGCACTGGTTTCCTCTGCATGTCAGCTGTGGGCAGATGGGGAAGGGCTTTTAATGAAGCCAACCGCTGCAGAAATGAAAAAAGCTCAGGTTGTTCTGATGAAAGAAACCCATTAATAGCAATTCTCTCTTGCGTGACAAAGTCTGACGTCCCCAGCTCTCGGTGACAAGCAGCAGGAAGTGCTGGGGAGACAGCTTGTACCGAGCAGGGCTGGTAGTCCGTGGGGCTGCTGGTTTTTAACTCATTCGCTTCCTTTTTCTGTACAGCACAGTGCTGCCCCAACTCAGCCCCGTGGATGGAGTTAGGCACGGCCAATACGCACTGGAGAGGGCCTGGGGCAGCTGGCCAGGGTCTGAGCCCCACCGCTGCTCACCTCCTAACCCAGCCCCAGTATTTGTTTTGGCTTGCATCCACATCAAGTTTTCTACATTATTTTTATCAGGACAGCCTTAGGTTTGGGGTTTTTTTTTGCTGGTAATGGCTGAGCCTGCACACAAACCATCCTGTTGCAAGGGGCACTGCTGTTTACTGGAGGCAGCACAGGAACTGCAGTGCAGCACAGCATGGCTGTGTGAAGCCCTCGTCGTTCAGTTCAGTCGTGCAGCTGAATAATACTTCAGTGCATTAACAACATCACTTGATTTACACTGCAGGGTTTTCTGTGTCATGTGCCAAATACTGCTGCAGGATGGGGTTTTGGCTGAGGTAGGGGCAGAGAGTCACATTTCCACTAAATTTCTGTGCAGCTTGGTCTTCGCAGTGCTTTTGGCTCCTCTGCTAAGTCCTGCCTGAGAAAAGTGCTAGAGGAAAAACTTATTTAAACCTATTTTTCTTCTCGTGTGTGTTCAGATAATGAGATGTGGCCCAAGCAAGACACCTCGCTGCACACCCATCTCTTCCCGATATGCTCCTTGTGTCTCCCAGGGCCCTCTGATAACGCGGAGATGCCTGAGGTCTTGGGGCACGGGGAGGTTAGAAGAGATCTCTTATGGTGTGGATTCGAGGTTTCCTTGGTTTACTTCACACAGCAGGGAAATGCGTTTTCAGAATACCACTGGGTTTTGCTTTCTGCTGGGAGCCCTTTTGGAGCGCATCCTGCTCTGTGGCATCAGCACGTTGGCACTGGGGCTGGAGTTGTGCATGGGAACAACGTGGGGACATCAGGGCGCAGGGCTGGAGCTGATGCTGGAGTCAGGTCTGAGCTTCCCAGGGGCTCCACAAGCCTGGGAGCACAGCCCAAGCCAATCAGAGGCAAGATGGGGAGATACCAGATGCCAGGCTGAAGGAGGGGAAAGTCTGGGGACCTTCTGCGACTTTGCTATGAACTGACACCGTGCTCACGCCAAGCAGATGTGGGGCCCTCCAGCTTCGTGCGGGTGTAACTGAGGCTGGAATCCAGCCCAGGGAGAGCGAAGCCGTTCGGCAATGATTAATGTAGTAAAATGGGAAAGTTATGTATCAAGTGTATTTCACGCGCCTCTTGCCTCAGGCCTATTAGCATAAATGTAATAATTATTATTGCCCCGTTCCAGCAGCTGCTGCCTAAGGAGCTGGGAGCGCTTTGCAAATGCTTGTTAGCTGTTGCTTTAGGGCTGGGAGAAGAGGAATGGAACGAAGCAAAGCGATGCCATGGGCAGAGCTGGGCAGGGGCTGCAGTGGGACAAGGGGCTGTCCTGAGCGCACCGAGGAAATGCTATAGAAAACACCTAAAACCGAGCGTTTCCCTCACTGGTTCCCCAGTTGTTGTGGAGCCAGGGGCTCCCGCTGTGCTCCACCCACCAAAGGGGGAAGGGTTGGACACCATCCTCTCTTATCACCTTCCAGGGCACAGACAAAAGCTAGAAGACCAAACCAAACCCTTTGCCGACCGCTACGGGGAACTGGAGCGGCTGCGCCAGTCCATGAGGGTCACCCCGACGACGCCCAGCCCCCGTGGATCCCTCAGCACCCCGAGCCACTTCGGGTCACAGGCTCAGACTCCCATCCAAGGTAAGGCTGGTGTGCATCTCCAAGGATGGGGCGGGGGTTTTGTCCCCAGCTCCTTACCCCCATGGGGTGAGCAGATGGCTGCTGAGCTGCACGCTCCAGTGGTTTCACCCAGTAAAACCGAGCAGTTCCAGTCGGAATGCTGGGAGAGCAAAGCAACGTGCTTGGAATCCAGTCACTCCTTTGATATGAAGGCACTGTGCAGACGGTTAAGCGTCAACTATAAAGGGTGTATTGCACTTTACATGCTAATCCAAATGGTTTCTTATCTTGTTGCGCTGTGTTGATGCCAAGCCCTGCAATCCACCGCCTCGCTCCAGCCTCATTCCCCACATCTATGCACACCTGCATGGGCGCACGCGCAGCCTTTGCTCTTCCCATGTGTGCTATCAGTGGCACTGAGCCCTCGGGCGCTCCGTGTGTCTGCCTGGCAGCTGCCAGGAAAGAGGTTGGGACTGCAGCCTGCCCGTTCTGTGCGCTGGAGTTTCGTCCCCAAGGTGTCGGCATTGCATGTGAAGCAATCTGGCTGCTTTGCTGCACTGCTCAGCAGCGCTGTAATTAAGAGAGCTGTTCTCCCATCTGCACGGTGCCCGTGTTTCTTCCTGTGTGTTTTTAATCGTGGCGTTGCTTTCCTTTGAGAATCAGCAGAAGTACAAACTGAGATCTAAGGGGTGTTGTTGAACACCTCTGAGTTTTGGTGTGAAATTGTCTCCCTTGGAAGGTTTGGGGCTGAAAGTCTCAAAAGCCCCAATGCTGCGCTTTCAGAAGTGATGTCGATGTTTGACGACCTCAGTGTTGTTGGCCGGGGGGTTGGCAGAGGCACCAAAATATGCTTGAAAATCTCACCTGAGCTGTAAAAGCCGCCCCGCTCCTCCCAGCCCCGAATCACAATGGAAGTTTAATTTATGTCTCACTGAAATCAAATCTCTGTGCTTGGAATTTCCATTGATAGCAGCGCGGTTTGCAGGAAGAACATTTTGTGTGGGATCCTCATTTGATTTCTGTTTAAAGAAAGAGAGAGAGGCTGAGTTTTATAGACTCATCTCATTGGCTGTACAATAGAGATTCTTTGGAGGGGGGGGGGAGTAGTTTAAATTAGCACAGTCCCCTGTAGTGCCAGAAACCCAGAGAGCATCATTTGGAGCAAAGAATCAGGTGATGACACAAATGCAGAAAGAAAAATGGAACGGGCCACGAGTCACCGCCTGGGCCAGATTCCCAAATGTCAGCGACAGCAGGAGTGGAGACACGCAGAATTAGCCCATCCCAAATGGCTCCTGCAGAGCACATCCCAAGGACCGGGAATGCTGCAAAGCTGCGCTTCGTGCGCGCTCCGCTCTCGGCTCTGCTGCTTCCAAATTGGAGGAACCGTCTTAAAAACCAGGAGCAGAATCGACTCAGCGACTTTAATTTGAGCCGTGTCCTTTGGACACAGTGCTAGCTATAACCAAGCAGAATAATAATCATAAAGCAACCCCTCTTGCTCTCACACACACGGCTTATTCACAAAGATCGTCATTTTTACCCGAGCAAGTGGAGGCTGCCCCACGCCAAGAACAACACGGGAGTTAACAGGCCTGTAATTCTCACGACTTGGCACCTTCTCAGGTAACACACACGAGAAGCTGATTAGCAAAAGCATAACGAGATACTGGTTAGGAGGGATGGATGGGGCAGGCTGAAGTTCACCGGTCCCTGCTGTCTCTCACTGGGTGCTGCCGGTCCTCCTGTCCCCGTCCTCTGTGCCCTCTCCTGGTGGCCTCCCGGTTCTGCTGACCCAAAGCATTGTGTGAGGGATCCCTAATCTGCTTGTGGCCAAACTGGTGAGCTGGAGTGCTCAGAACAGCCTCAGCCACTACGGGGCAAGCAGAGCCTGGGTCCTCAAGCAGGGCATGTGGAGACTGTGAGGAAGAAAGGAGCTCAGGAGATGGAGTTTGTCTTTTGGATGAATTGAGGTCCTTTGGAGATGTTTGCTCTGTCCTCCCCTGTGGCTGCAGTGGGGATCACGCCAGGGGCACTGGTGTAAATGGGAGAGGAATTGGCCCTCAGCCAGTTACAGACTTTCAGTGCAGCAGCTCCTGGGGGCTATAGATATCTCCTGCAAAGTGCTCACCGTGATGCTGAGCATCTCCCAGCAGGAGAGCACCGATGGGCTCCGAGGGCCGTGCCAGCAGTGCAGTGCCCACTGCCCAGGGTCAGTTCGTTGCAGAGGCTCCAGCCTTGCCTTGCCCCTTGCAGCTGAGCAGGGAACCATTCTGTTCTGATGGAACAGACGTCTGCAGCCCTGCACACGCCGGGTTTGTTGGCCACATCCACTGTGCTGGGAGAGAAAATGAGAAACCCAGTGGGCTGGGCAGAGCCATTGGCCTCCACTGAGGGTTTGGCCCAATTTTCCCCCAGCGAGGTCTGGAAAATCCGAGGTTTTGAAATCCTGGCTCTCCCATCTCTGCAGTGAGGCACCACGCTGTCATTAGGACGGCCTGAAATGGTTCCTGATTACGGGGCACGCGATGCCAGAGCCTTGCGTGCTGGCTTCATTGCCACTGTTGTCTTCGAGCTTTAAATAAAATAAAAAATATATTAAAAAAAAAAAAAATCAAGCAGCTCTCAAAAGCGAAGCAAGATGTTAAAGGAACTTGCTGCTGGCTGCCTCTTGGGCCCCTTGCTCTGGGGAAATGGGCTGCTGACAGGCGCATCCTTTGGGAGCACCCAGACAGCCCAGCAGCCTCACTGCCCTGCCTGTGCTCCAGCAGCTCCATCTGAACCGCTCTGTTCCCATTGCAACAGAGGAGGACCGCCCAGGCGGCCGGCTCCTGCCTGCTGGCCTCGTGGTGGAAACATCTCCAGTTGCTCAGGAGGAGTTGTGAGCGTTGTCCAGCAGCACGGAGGGGCCTTGAGTACACGGGGACAGTTGCAAAGTGATTTTAAGTATGATCTCTGCAGTAATAGGGTGAGCTGTTGTGATTGATGCGCTGAATGTCTTCGTGTTGCTGCAGCAAAACCGGGCTCCCTTGACCTCACAGCACCGTAAACGTCTGCTGGATGCTTTTGCAGACTGCATCCCTCCCCTCCCAGCCGTGGTGCCTGCTGGTGAGCAGCCTCAGCTCTCATCTGGACGCTGCCCAGTAGAACCAGTTGGGTTTGTGATCCGTTTCTCAACAACCCATTTCTCAAATGCAGTGTTTTTAACACAGGCTGCTCAGCAGCAGAGCACTTCATATGCAGTTCAAGTAAAATCTCTCTCTCTCTCCCTTTCTTTCTTTTTAAATATACATTTTAAAGTATTAGATTACTTTTAAGCAGCTTCTTGGCATAGCCAGCGAGTGCCCCATTGTTTCCGAAATGCAACGTGGCTGCTCTGAGGTTAAGTCCTGAATTATGGGCCCAGCAAATACACTGAATTGCTGCTTCCTAATCCCTGTCCAGATCGACTTATGGTTTCTTTAAAATATCCGTTTCTTAATGGATAAAAACATTCTACAGTGGGCAGAGGCTAAATTGTTTCCAAAGGAAGCCAGGCAAGCATTAGTGGGAAGAAAACATATTGTGGGATTCGGCTTCAGCCTCGGAGGAAGGAACACTGCAAGGATGGTTTCCGGGCCCCGAATGCACCCAGCTCCATGCAGCTCCCCGTGGCACTGCTGCTGCATGATGGGTGCTGGGGGTGATGGTCTGAGGGGCTCAGGTTGGGGGCATCCCATGTGCTGTGGGTGCAGGCAGAGCGGTGGTCTGACTGCAGGCGGGGTTGTAAATCCTGCTGCTTCCTTTTATGTCATCGGGGCTTGTTTTAATGTTGTTGTTGGGTTTGGGTTTTTTTTTTTACTTAGTTTTAATACTCTTTGAATGCAGGTAAAGAGCAGAGCGCAGGGAGGCTGCTGGGGGGGTCTGCAGTGTGGGCAGTGCTCCCGCTTGGCCCACCCACCCGTGCCAATTAGCACCGTTTGCTCATTAGCGCCGTGCGGGGCAGCGTGGGGATGGTGAGGGAAGGGGGGCTGGGGGGGCAGGCAGGCAGCAGCAGGCTTGTTTAGTCTAGCAGAGGGCAGGCTGGGAGCAGAGTGGGTTGCTCTGTAAATACATCCAGGGCATAAACAGCGGGGATGGGGAGAGCTGATGTAAGCGGTGGTAGCACAGAACGGGGGGGGTTCAGCCAGATGGGAGGGAGGGAGAGGAGGGCAGGGTGAAGGCAGTGAGGGGTGGGCCGGGGTACAAACACCCGATGGACCTCAAAGAGATGTGGGGTGCGAGGAACTGGGGGCTGCCCCCAGATAGAGCAACGGGGGGGGGGGGGACAGAAAGCAGAGCTGGACTGCAGGGTGCTGGGCTTGCAGTTAGAAAAGCAAGAAGCAAAGGTGCTGGGTGATCTCGAGGTGGTGCCTGGAGATAAGCACCGTGCGCTGCCGTGTTTTGGTTCGGGTTTTTTTTGTCAGGCTCTGCAGAGGAAGTATTTGCACTGGGTTTGTGCACTGCTACTATCAGATGCAGAACAATTGCTCCATGGGTGTGTAACAACGGATGCTGTTCACACCCTCCTTTTTTTTTCTTTTTTTCTCAACACCTCCCCCACCCCCCCAAAATAAAACCCGCTCTATTTTCTGCGGGGTGAGAGGAAGAGGCCGTTTTCTTTTTTAGTTGGCTCTGACTGGGAAACAAATGAACTTGTTCACATGTGTGACAGAGCCGTGGGAGCGTGGCTGTGTGTGTGGGTGGCAGGAGAGCAGTGCTTGTCTAGAGATGAGCTGGATCCGGGGGGCTCGGTGCACCCCATACCCCATCCCCTCCAGTGCTGCCTCTCCCCATCCTCAGCCACTGCCCCTTCGTGCTGGGATGGAGCCCTGGGAGCAGGGGAAGGAGGCAGAGAGAGGTCAGAAGGATGCCAAAAAACCATCCAAGCAGCATAGAAACGATGGGAGAGAAAAGAGCAGGAGGTGTAGATGGGGAGAGGATTTCTGTCCCCGCTCCGTCTCGCACATGAGTGCGTATTATATACATGAGCATAAAATATCATTAGTGTTTACATTGTCGTCAATCATCGTGGCATGAGGCAGGAAAGGAGCTTGCTTTCCCTCGGGCTAAATTTTTCATGACAATTTTGCAAGGCACGTATATGCATATAAATAAAGCAGTGATATTTGGCCAGGCTGCAGATATTTATGTGTTCTGCACACACGGAAAGTTCCACGTTATCAAGTTCTCTTTAGATCCCCTTGATTCTCTCTGCGTACCACACGCTATGTGGATTTGTGGCTGTTGGATGGTATACACTTCAAGCTCCGTTTTATTGCTGACTCGTGGGATAAACCATTGCACCTTCTCCACACCTCCAAAGCAGGGACCAGAGAGTGGTCCCTGGGGGGATATGGAGTCACTCAGGTTCCATGCATCGCATTGCTTTGGCTCCACGCGGGCTCCCAAAGCTGCTGCAAGCACCCACCAGCCCTGACCCGGTTCAGTCTGCATCTCCTCCGAGGTGAAAGCAGAGCTGCTGTGACACCTGAGAGCGGCTGTGGTATCAGCAAAGGGGCTGAGGGGCTGTTTCTATCAGGCTCTGTGAGTGGGGGGGCGTGGGGGTCCTCTCACAGTGCATATTGCAGCTGCACAATTACATAGCAGGGTGTGCCCCAGCCTCGTGGTCCCCTGGGCAGCACTGCCCTAACGAGGAGACAGTGGCATTACTAATCAGGGCTCTGACCTTTACATGGCTTTTATTTAATACACATTCCTCACTTCCCCAAACTCCCATCCAAAACATTGACATTTCCGCTGATAGATTGGGTCAGATTTTGGAGTAGTTGGGGGGGCTCAATTCCTTCTTACAATGGTTAAATTCTTACAGCTAAATGGGCTTATTCAGTTAGTGCAGCAGCTGGTGCGATTTCGAGAAGAAAATAAACATTTCCTTCAAATATTTTGATTGGCAACTGGACAACTGAAATACTCAAAGCTCGGATTGCCAGGGCCCAAAAAAGCAAATGGGGGTTGGATGGGGAGCGAGCGGAGCACGCTGCGTGCACCCTGCGAGGCTGTGCTGGGATGGGGACAACCCTGGGGATGGGGACAACCCGACGTGACTTTTGTCTGCTATGCCAAAGGGGCCGAGGGTGCCATTTCCCCCGGGGATTGCTTAGCAGGTAGCAGTAGGGCTGCGCCAGAGGGCTGCTTTGTTGCTGAGAGAAGTGGATGCGATGGGTATTACGGCCATTATCCATCTGGAGTTGTCCCTAAGCCCTCCCAGGAGTCCCTGTCCGGAGGTGGGGAATGGCTGCGGCTATCGGATCTGAGCGCAGCCCCGACGGCGCAGCCCCGACGTGGGGAGCGGGTCGGAGCTTCTCTCCGCCCGGCGGCCGCCCGGCTCCCTCTAGCGGCCCCTCCGCATCGGATCGCGGCCCCGTGCCCTCTGCCGGCAGCCAGACCGACAGCCCGTGACTGCCCCGGGCAGCGGGGCTGCTGTGCGGTGCGGGACCGACGGAGGGCAGCGGGGATGGGAAGCGCGACCCGCCGCGGCTGCCGCTGTCCGAGCGCCCCGGGGCAGCTCTCGTGGGGCTGGGGAAGACTCAGAGCGGTGGGGGATAGCAGAGAGATGGAGCTTTGTTCTAGGGGAGCCTTCAGCCCAAAGGTGAGGATGAGAGCACAGCTGTAATTAGCGCTCTCACACTCTCGTGTCTGAATTAGCAGCAAGTACCAATTGCCAAGTGTTGCAAATTCTGGCCAAGAAAATGGAGCTTTTAAAGGACCCTTTGAGTGTCGTACAGCAGAAGGGAAATGTGCCCCGAGCACTCGTGTTTTATTTCCATTTCCATTTTCTGGAGTATCATTTATGGGTGTGTGGGAGCCAGCAGAGGGGCAAGGTCCGATTGCTGGGGCCATCATTGGCTCTGGGGCAGCAGCTGAGCATCACTCTGCGTTTTGGGGGATTGGGAGCCCGTGTGCTTTGCAGCAGTGCAGCTCTGCATTGGGACAGAGCATCCTGCAGGCAGGCCAGGGTGTGAAACCAGCTCAGTTTGTTCACTTGTGAGTGCTTTTCCAGCCAGCCCCAAGCACACAGCAGTGCTCTGTGCAATGCGCAGAGGGGTGGCAGCACGTTGCAGTTTGTGACAGCTTTGAGCTGCTCCTCTCTTATCTCACACCAAAGCCACAGCCACGTTCCCCACGCAGGCACTCCTCTGCCTTTCTCCTCCGTGGAGCCTGTGTGGGAAGCGGGCACCGCCTGCTCCTCTGAGGGCTGCAGGACTCACCCAGACCAGGAGGGTTGCAGGTCCGATCTCCCCCATCTGCACCCGCAGAGCGAGCTGCAGCCTCTGCTCATCTAGAAGGAAGCAGCTCGGGTGTTTTTTTCCTGGGGCAACACTGCAGGGATTTCCCCGCAGTTTGGAGGAGCGTGTCTCGTCCTGCAGAGCACGGGGAGGAGGTGAGCCTGGAGAAAAAGGTTCTATGGCCAAAGGCCATTCTGCTCCCAGAGCTGCGAGGTGCAGCTCCCTGCCTTTAGCGAGGGAATGCCGCCTCCAGACGGCTCGCAGCTCTGAGCTCCGTGTGCCAGCTGCATGCTCTGTGCTGGAACTGCTCTTCCTGGAGGTTTTCGTTTCATGAGTGGTGTGGAAAGGCTGAGAAAATTGCATGGTGGCCTTTTTGGCCGTGCCCTCCTGCACAGCCTGTGCCAGAGCTTGGTGTGGGCTGCTGAGCTGCAGGGAGCAGGATTTCAATCTCTCCTCGGAGAGCAAAACTCTCTGACTTGGGAGCCCCCAACACGGAGGACTGTGTAAAGAAATGGTCTCAGGGCAGCAGGGGTGGGCACAGAAACCTCTCAGGTCCCAACAGGAGCTGGCGGTGTGGGCTCCCCTTCTCTCTGGGCTTCCTGCAAAGGAAGGACCCGACAGCACCGGGCTGTGCCCCGCTGTGCATCCGTACCCTCCGAGAAGGGAGCCGAGCAGCATCTCCCACGCTGACCCAGGGCTCCCTTCCCCCAGCAGAGGAAAGCCTGAATTTCTCACTCTCTTTATCCTCTTGGATGGAGAAAAATACACAGAGCGAAGCGAGCGAGGGGATGTTGTGGCTCCTAGCTTGGGAGTTTTCAGCCGTGTGTTTATCAGCTCCATCCCCTGATGGTATCAGCATGAACAGGCCACCCACAAGAAGGCTCAGCAGCCCAGTCTGGGCTCCAGCTTTTCCTCCCTGGCTCCATGTGTGCGTGTGTACACAGCACTGGCTATCTGGGGAGCGGCCGTCTGGGGCTGCATCCATCTATTTACTACACAGCTGATGTAATGGCTAAACATCTCTTTTTCTTTCTTTGTTTATGAGGTGGGTTTTGTTTTTGTGTTTTTTTTTTAATCTACCAGAGACAAATAGAGCCCTGGAGGAGTCAGCTTAGTCGTGTCCCTTCTTGGATGGGAAACAACAGATTTCAGGACAGGAAATGGGAACGACTCAAACAAGATGGGTTCGGGATTTTTGTATTTAAGTCTCCCAGCTCTCATCCCCAGCAGACCCTAGAGATGTTCTTTCCCTCTGGCTTTAATTCCTCGTGCAGAGCGTGGCTGCAGCACCAGCTGCACGCTGCCGGCACAGCGCTCTGACCGCCCGCTCTCTCCCTGCACCCCACAGGCACATCAGAGCTGAGCCCCTTCTCGGACCCACGGCAGTTCGACCGCTCCTTCCCCACGCTGCCAACCCTCACCGAGACCAGGTTCTCCGACCCACGGATGCATTACCCCGGCGCCATGTCAGCCGCCTTCCCCTACACCGCAACGCCCTCAGCCACGGGCATCGGGGGCATCAGCATGACCAGCATGCCCACCACCACGCGCTTCCACCACACCTACCTGCCTCCCCCCTACCCCGGCTCCACGCAGAACCAGAGCGGACCCTTCCAGACCAACCCCTCTCCCTACCATTTGTACTACGGCACGTCGTCGGGCTCGTACCAGTTCTCCATGGTGGCGGGTGGTGAGCGCTCTCCCACCCGGATGCTCTCTTCGTGTACGAGCGCCTCGGCGGGGAACAACTTAATGAACCCCAACCTGGGCAATCAGAACGACGGGGTGGATGCGGACGGGAGCCACAGTAACTCACCGACAACCATGACGACTACTGGGAGGATGGATGAGTCGGTCTGGAGACCCTACTAGGAGGAGGGCAGCTGGGCACCGAGAGCTTTAACCCGATCGGCCGCCGTGACGTTACTCCTTTCGCATCAAAATGGTGCCGAGGGAAAAGGTAAACCAAAGTCTCCCAAACCAAAAGCAAAGCAGGAGGAATCCTCTACACACAACCACGGGCAAACATCAAGCAAAGCTGGGCCGGGACCTACGTTACATTTCAAGATGAACGTCCGCGAGGCTTGAATTTGTCGCTTGATGTGGTTCCTTTCATATGGTTTCAATATGTGGATTGTACATAGGGAAAAAAAGATGCGTGGATTCAGATGTTTGTTTACTGCCGAACACTTCTCGGTCATCTCACTTGCACCCCCATCCCCACACAAAGCATTCAGGAGTCAGGGAAAGCTCGCCCTTCTGCAAAGCGCTCCAGAGACAAGAGCAGGAAATCATCCGAGCCATCTCCCTGCTGAAGCACAAAGACTGAACTGAAAAAAAGGAAAAAAAAAAAAAAGGAAAAAAAAAAAAAAGGAAAGAAATCTTTGTCTCCTCTCATTCCTTCCCAGCAATGTAGGGCTCCTGCCCAGCAAAGAGCTGCGGGGCCGCGCTCTGGTTTACAGCACCAGTTACAGGCTGTGTGTTCCTCATGGGCCGGCATCAGCCACGCGAACAGGAGCTGTGATGGGGCTGTGATTATTCCTTGCTGACGACAGAGGTTGTGTTGTTCATTTCTGTGCACTGTCGTCGTTTTTTAAGCAGTAGCGTGGCTGATCCCGTGCCCGGCAGGCCCCCCCCCCCCTCTATGTTTACATACCAGATGTACTTTTTACACGACGCGTTGTGTTTTGTTTGCCCTGACCTCACCGTTCAATTCTTTGCTCCTCTTAGCAGATCTCAGCGATGATGATGGTGGTGTGTGAAGTGAAGGCGGTGCTGGGGGCGAGCCGAGATGTGTGGGATGCACTTCCCAGCTCGTTAGCTGCCGTGGGGCTGGGAGCCTTTGGCACCGCGCTGCCGTGGGTCTGTGGGGCTTCCTTCGATCCTCTCTGAGTGCCTGCACACGCAGCTGGTGGCAAAGCGTCCTCCTTCTGCTGCGATTCTTTCCTGTGTTTTCAGCCGGGGTGGGTCGACACGCGATGACTTGTTTTGTTAAGAAATGGCTGACACTCATCAGTGCGTGCTGGGAGCGCCAACTGGGATCTGGAGAAAGGAGGGCTTTCTACTCAGCCCCTTTGATGGTGGGAAGGTCATGAAGCAATGCCAGCTGCCGTTCCACGTCCCCTCCTTTCCCCCAGGTGTCCCGGAGCGCTGGTGTCAGCTTGGCAGCTGAAGGACCAGCACTCAGAGTCACTGTGGAATCAGTGGGGGCTCTGCTGGAGCCCCAGCGCACACCGTGGTTCCATCCATTCCCACCAGTGCTGGGTTGGTGGTTGGACGCGATGGCCTTAGAGGTCTCTTCCAATCTTAAAGATTCCACGGCCCACACTGTGCCTCTTTGCGCACGAGCATAAGAAAACATAAACCCAGCAGCTGCCCTCCCATCCTTCCCTGCTGAATTTATGCCCTTACGGCCGCAACACCCTTTGCCAGATCTCAGTTGGTCGCTCATCAGCAATCAGTTCTAATTGCACTACCACGTAGAGACGGGAGCAAGGCGTCCCCGCTTAGTCGGAAAGCTGCGATGACCACTCAGTGAGTTAAACACGCAACAAGAGAAACAACTCTTCAATAAGATTCATCCCCCCCTAAAAAAAACCCCTTCCCCAGCAAAACTGCAACGTTCGCGTCCTTAAGCAACAGCGGGCACCCTGGGGTGCTCCCAGCTGGAGAAACTGGACCGGAGCAGCCTGTGTTTGGATGCATTTACATTGATCATCCGATCGCACCACTGATTGAAAGCACAAGCAAACAAGGCATTCGTAGGACTAGCTTAATTTAAGACTGTCGGTAGTGAATTACAAAGGATAGCAACGACGTTGTTTTTATGACATATTGTCATATGAAGGCGTAGATATACGCACCTCTATGGTATGCAGATGGTCACGAGACAGGCCAATGTTTTTTGCTTTGCACTATAATTTGCTTTTTTTTTTTTTTTTAAGAAAAAGAAAATGCACAATTGCTTGTACAGTATGAACCCCTTTGTCCGGCTCAAAGAATATTTAACTATAAAATCTAATTTTTGGTCATATTTGTTATAAATAATATAATTCTTAAATGTGTTGAAGGATCCGATTCTTAAGAATGCTTCTAATATTTGTACGTGCAGGGTAAAACGACAACGAAGAGCTGAGGAGAACAGAGACCTCTGTAGATAAAGAAGGCCAAAGCTGTTGTGGTTTTATTTTAACGGTGTCTTACAATGGACATTAAAAAGAAATGCTAGCGATACCAAATAATGTGGTGGTTGTGTAACGTACCGGCCCTACTTGAAGGCAATGCCCTCTATTTAATATGTAGCCTTTTTAACCTGTAGCACTTGTCACTGGGGGGGGGG
>JACDJE010000166.1:1430016-1463866 GCA_016647715.1 Pavo muticus | reverse complement strand
GGGGGGTGGGGAGGGGCTGCTCCTGGTGAAGTCCTTGGGGACGTCGCTGCTGCGTTGGCTTCCAGGGGACGGCCGGGTTCCTCCTCGCCGTCGGTACGAAGCCATAGCAAAGTGGTCAGTTCTGCTTTTCCATTATTGGTGTCGATGTTCTTATCCATTGTACATGGTTATATTGTCAGGCCTCCGTGTAATCGTTTTAATGGTTTTCCATGCGGAATAATAAACGTACGGTTACAAGTTCCTGGTGCCTCCCGTCTGCTCGCTCCTCACCGCAGCGCTGTGCTCTTCCACACCAAACCCTGAGCCCAGCTCCTTCTCATGGCAGCGTTGTCTCCCTCCTTAGCTGATAATCGTTTCACTTCACCAGAACTTTTATGTGATGCAGGGCAGGTGGGATGGAGCCCGCCTTGGTGCCGTGCCACGGGGCCGCACCTTTCCCTCATCAAACCATTAATGAGCCTTGTGCAGGCCAGCAGCCAACGCCCCACAGGCACAGTCCTGTCCCTTTGAAGCAGTGGGGCCAGATGTGAGGAGTCCTGGGATCCCCGACCCCCATTGGGAGCCATCACCCATCACCATCGCCCATTGGCCATTGCCATCACCCTCCACTGCCCTTCACCCATCTCCCATTGCCCATCACCTGTCACCCATCACCCATCACCCACCACCACCCATCGACCCCATTGACTTCCCACAACTCATCATCCACCTCTAATCTCCCATCACCCACTGCCCATTACCCATTGTGTGTTGTGCTACAAATAGGGCTCCAGAGATCCCACTGCATGGCCATGCCAGAGCGCCTGCTCCCCCAACGCCTGCAGCTCAGCATCTTTCCCAGTGCCAAACCTAACCCCATGTCCCTGGATAACCATCACCTCCCCAGACCCCAAAGCTAATTCCACGTCCCTGGATCCCCATCACCTCCCAAACCCCAAACCTAATACCATGACCCCGGATCCCCATCACCTCCCAGACCCCAAATCTAACCCTATTTCCCTGGATCCCCGTCACCCTCCCGGCCCCCTCCTGCCCCACAGGGCCATGTCACCTGGGTGTGAGTCTCAGTGCCACCCCGAGCCCTTGGGCAGCAGCTCACACCGGTTCTGCAGCAGCTGCGTGGAGCGCATTAACTGCAGCCTGAGCTTCCCCGAAGCGCACAGCACGCCGCTGCAATTTAATCACAGACACTGTTTTTTACTGAAGTCATGCAAACAAAGCCAACTGCATAACTGTTCATCCCGACAGCAGCGGGGCGGGACGCGGGGAAGGTGTTTTCTCTTGGGCTGGGCTGGGAGATCAGAAGGCTGTACATGGAAATACGCTCTCACTCTGCACATCTGTGCACTCTGCACCCTCAGCTCAGCTCTACTTAGGCTGCGAGCGATGCGCTGCCAGGATGCTGACTCCTCCATTGCCATTAACGGGGGCAGCCTGGCTGCAAAGGGACAGGATGGGGAGCTGGGGTGTGTGACCCCGTGTTAGGCATGGGGAGAGCAGGCGGTGTCTGGGGTAAGGGGAGGTGACGGGGCAGCAAGGTGTGTGTGTGTATGCAGTGCCCAGCAGGGTGCCCACAGGCACACACCTGCCTGCGTGGGCAGAGCGCACACGCGTGACGGGGCATGTCGGCGTGGCAGGGGACGCGTGCCCAGCTGCAGCACCACCTCACCACCCCCAGCAGCTCTCTGCCACTGCCCGGCACCTCCTGGGCACTTGGTTCCTTGCAGGGCTGTGCAGCACTCCCCAGGGCTGTGCATCCAGCTATGGACACTGCTGCTTACTGCATGGCCCCCCCTGCCCAGCCCTGCTGGAACCATGGGGCAGCGGCCCCAGCACGCAGAGCTGTGGTGCCTGTGGCTGCACCATGCAGCAAAACAGGAGGGATGAAACAACACCGGTGGCCCTTTGGGGATGGATAATCTGCATCCTGGAGCGGGTTGGTGTCCCCATCACCTCCAGCCCCTCCCTGGCTCCCATCCGGCCCCTGGCTCTGCTCCAGGAGGAACATTCTCACCAGCGCTGCCCAGCAGAGTATTTCCTTTCCATCGGAGTGACTTGCAAAGCCCCCCCGGCTCCCTGGAAGCACATCTATGTAATTCTTTAAGATGGGTTTGGCACAGGGAGGGGTCCCGGGGGCCGCTGCCCTTCGCCGTTGGTGGGTTTTGCTGTTTCTGGAGGTCGGCAGAGCTGGGAACACCCGGGTTTGTTCACTGCCTGCCGCGAAATCGATACCGTGATTTCATTTCTCAGTCGTAAATGAAATGAGCTGTAAAGCCAAGGTGGGTGTTTGAGTCGGAGTGAAAGAATGAATTGTTCTAATGGGGGGACGTTAACGAGGGGATTAAACATGCTGCAAAACCCAGGGGGGGTCCGTGGTGCTGTAGGGCCCCCCTGGCCGCACACCCTCACTCCCCAACACTGAGAGCACCCCGACAGACCCCCAACCCATGGGCTGCCTTATCTATAAACCCCGAAACAAAAAGCCCAGTGAGAGCCCTATCAGGATGCTAGGAATGGCGGCCAAGTTCCCCCCGTCCGCCCCTTCGGTTCCGTTGTGTTCCCCTGGAAATCCCCGCAAAGAAAAACACAGGGCACAAAAAGTTTGGTTTTCATTAAGCCTCGAATGTGAGCGGTTCTGTGGCCTTCAATGGGGCTTTGATTCCTATGGAGGATGGAATGTTTTCGGAACGTTCTTAAAAAATGTTCCCCACCTTCTCCATCTCCTATCTGCAGAGAGCTGCGGGTTTGCTCCCCCCCCACCGCCCTCGAGACCCTCTGCATGGAAACCCCATTGGAGCTCATGGCTTGGGGCAACTCTGTGCTTTCTCTTGCAAGACAGCAAAAGAGCTCCCACTGACCTGCATTGTGCACAGGGGGACCTTAGAGCCATTCTGTACCTGGGGGTCCACGTTTCCATCTGCACCCGGCATCGCCCATCCCTGCCGCTCAGTGCTGGAGCGCAGCACCCGGTGCTGGTCCGACTGGTTGTGCTGGTGCTCACCTCCACCGCTTCCCTCTCTGTGAATCCTCTCCTCCTTCCTGACCCTGATCATTTCCCAAGTCAGAGGAGGACGAACGAGGGCAGCTCTAAGAGCCTCCTCACCCGGTGACTGGAGGGACATCGGCAACTGCAGCTCTGCAGGTGGACTTTGCTTTAAGTTTTGACTCGTGGCACAGTTTTGGCAAATTCTGACCCCTTAAACACGTTGTTTGCTGCATTCCTGGTTGCTGTCTGAGGGCTGGGAGAATGCACAGGTGCATTGAAGGGCTTTAACCCTTTACTCCCCATCCTCCTGTTCAGGAATGGAGATTATGGGATCATTTATGGGATGCCTGGCTTGGACTTCTTCCTGGCACAGCAGTGGGCAGCAAGCACCGCTCCTGGCAGCTCTGTGGCACAGCCCCATAGCACAGCCCTACAGCACAGCCTTATGGCACAGCCCCATAGCACAGCCCTACAGCACAGCCCCATGGCATAACCCCAATGGCACAGCCCTACAGCACAGCCCTACGGCACAGCCCCATGGCACAGCCCCATAGCACAGCCCCATAGCACAGCCCCATGGCACAGCCCCATAGCACAGCCCCATAGCACAGCCCCATGGCACAGCCCCATAGCACAGCCCCATAGCACAGCCCCACAGCACCACAGCACAATTCCATCCCAGCTGCTCAGTGCTGAACACCCAGCGCCTGCTGCAGCTCAGCCCACGTGCAGTAACTCATTTCCTTCTGCCACATCAAGATACCACGGATCTGAATCAGCTGTTTTTACAAGAGAGGATTACATTATTTTACATTATTTTTTTTTTCTTTTGCATTTGCCAACAAAAGTATGAATAGGTTCAGCTCTGCAGGTGAAAAATGAGGGCTGGAAGGAAACACAGCTTGGCCCCCAGGTGAGGGCTGTGGGCCGCACTGGGGGCTGTGAGTCGGGTCAGCCAGAGCACAGAATGAACATCAATGGCACCACTTTGCATCCCATCTGCTGGCCAGAGCCCAGAGCTCTTCCCCTCCTTTGAGGTCTCTCCTTCCCCATGTGTGGGGCTGCTCTGTCCGTTTGCTCAGGGAGAGCAGTGGGTGCCCATCCCCAACGTGATGGGCAAAACCACAGGGGAAATAAACATCTGCTTAAAAAGGAAAAGGAAATAAGGGGGAAAAAATAAAACAAGTCTCAGCGCCAATGTTTTTTGGTCTGGGATTTTGGAGTGGGTGCAAATCTGAGCCGGTGTTGTCCCTATAACAGAAAAAAAACCTTGGGCCCAGCCCAAGCGAAAGGAGGAAATTCCAGTCTCCCTTTCATGCTCTTTGCCACCATAGAAAGGAGCTGAAGCTGCCAGAAAGTTAAAGAACTCAGCACTGCATGGCTTATCCCTGCAGAGCGACACGAGCCCCTCCTGCCCTGGGCACATCTGCTGATACTGGACACGCTGATGCCCGCACCCAGTGCCAGCTGCAGAGCCAGCACTCAGCACGGAGGAATGCAATGCACCTGCAGAAGCCCACAGCATTAAGGAGCAAATGGGCCACGGCTGCAGCACACCCTGTGCACCTGTGGTGCAGCATGAGCGCACAGAGGGAGAGGATGAGCAGATGCAAGCTGTCCTGCATTGGCCTCACTGAGGCCAGGGGGAGGATGGGAAAGGTGCAAGCTCAAAACCACACTGTGGTCAGCTCTTATGGCACGTGGTGATGCTGTCCCCCCTCTCCGCAGCTTTGCCCCCAGCACAGGGACCAGCAGGATGTGAGATGGGCAGAAGAGAGCTGTGGGGATGTGGTGCAAACTGCCCTGCATGGGGAGAGGGCCCGTGTTGTTGTTAGTGCCAGCACTGGAGGGGAGAGAGGAGGAAGAAAGGACCAGAACCAAAAACACAGCGATGGTTTGTGGGAACGGTTTGCTTTGACCACAGGAAATGGCACACGTGTGAGCTGCTGCCATGGGACAGATGGGAGCATTGGGGAGCAGCAAAGGGATGCACAGACACAGCCGGGCACTGAGCAGTGCCTTCCTGCTCCTCTCCCCAGGAAGAGAAGCGCTGCTGCTGCACACAGCGATATTTCCCAGGGGCTCTCCTGGGGCAGCCGTGCCTGAGAAGGGCTGCGTGGTGATGGAGCAGCACCAGGCTGCACGCGGGGCTTTGAAATGCAAACAGGCAGAGAGGTGTGTTGTGTTGGTGCAGCACCGCTGTGGTCTGAGCCTAACAAAGTGCACAATGCAAACGGGCTGCGACTGCTGATCGGCAGGCAGATGCAGAGCAAGAGGCATCTC
This sequence comes from Pavo muticus, assembly GCA_016647715.1. NCBI lineage: Eukaryota > Metazoa > Chordata > Aves > Galliformes > Phasianidae > Pavo > Pavo muticus. Next base: position 1,458,597 of record JACDJE010000166.1, on the reverse strand, counting down.
GCATGTAAATCGGATTTACCACTAATTCAATGCACAAAGAAGATTTTTTTCCCGGGCATTCAAGGTTGCTGCTGCAAAGCCTGAGCGCCCACACAGGCACACACCCATCGCCTCTGCAAAATGACAGCTTTTTTTGCACACGAAGCAGTTCCTTTCCACGCGCACGGATTGGGTGAGCGCCCGCTGGGATGCTGCTCTGTGCTCCCTGCCCCGGCAGGATGCTGCGAGGCCACATGCAGAGGTGGGGAGATGGGAGAGCTCTTGGGTTGCGAGCACAGCTGGTTGGAAGGGAGCGGTGCAACAGCGCCCATCTCGCAGGGAAATGCTGGCTCTGAGGTTTGGTGTGTTGGCTGTTCTGCTGGCACCCAACTGGAGGAGGCCGTGGGCCAGCGTGGGGACACGATGTGTGCTGTGAGCCCAGCAGCAGCACCTGATCAGCTGGGCACCAACTTGGGTGCTGAGGGATCCGTTTCTGAGCAGCTCTGGGGCTGCCACGAGGGAGAATCATAGAGTTACTAAGGTTGGGGAAGACCTCAGAGATCACCAACCCCAACTCATCCCACCGTGACCTCAAATAGAACCATAGAATCACTGAGGTTGGAGAACACCTCCACAATCCCCAGCTCCAACCCCAGCCCATCCCACCATGACCCCAGATAGAACCATAGAATCTCTGAGGTTGGAGAACACCTCCATGATCCTCTTGTCCAACCCCAACTCATCCCACCATGACCCTAAATAGAACCATAGAATCATTAGGGTTGGTGAAGACCTCCACAGTTCCCGAGTCCAACCCCAACCCATCCCACCATGACCCTAAACAGAATCATTCTTCTCCAACCATTAAGATTGGAGAAGACCTCTGAGATCTCCAACCTCAACCCATCCACATCGACCATGTCCCCAGGTGCCACACCTCCACGTTCCTTAAACACCTCCAGGGACCCCAGCACTCCCTGGGCAGCCTGTGCCAACACACCACCACTCTTCAGGAGGATGTTTCCTGCCACCCAACCTGACCCTCCCTTGGTGTGATGGAGGCCGTCACCTCCCGCACCGCACAGCAGGCAGAGCCTGGCAGCGAGCTGATGGGACTGTGGAGCAGAGGAAAGCTGGGGGTCCACGAGCAGTTGTGCAGCACGCTGTCACACGCTGGGTTGGAGGCAGCTGGCCTGCAGGACTCAATATGGATACAAATCACTTGCTGAGTGCCCAGGACCCGTGATCCCGAAGCAGGGAGAGGAGGGAAGCTCAACCCTCACCCTTACGCAAGAAGCAGCGACGCCGCGGGCTCAGCAGGACGGCTCTGGGGAGCGACTGCATTCCAGGGGATGGTGAGGGGGAAATGTGGCATCCAATGGGCGGTTTGCAAAGCCTGCTCCACCCAGGGGAGATGCAGGGGGCACCGACGCAGGGCTGAGTTTCACAATGCTGTGTGCCCCCCACCGCCCACATTCAGGGCGAGTTTGAAATCTAGATGTCGGCTTTGTATCTCCTGCTCATCTCTGGCTGAAGCATTCCTTCTTGTTTACTGGTCCTCTCCCAGTCACAGGATCCCAGTTGGGAGCAGGAGCCCTCGTTTCCTAGGGACATCTTGCATTCATTAGGACTTGTTGTTATTGACTTACAAGGCTGCTAATTCTCAAGGTCCAATTTAGCCCTCAAAACCACTAACATGTGTGCTGGGGAGTTGCTACATCGCAGTGCTTGGCCGAGTGCTGCTCGCAGAGCCAGCACAGATGGAGCCCCGACTTGCAGCCGTCTCCCCAGCAGGGCTGAGATTTGGCTCCTCAATGCTGGTGCACTGAGCTCCAGCCCCATACATGGTATGGCTCCATGGGTCTGCTTAGGACAGGGTTGGTGGAGGAGCTCAAACACTGGGAGCGATGCACAGGGCAGAGTGGCCGAGGTGCCAGGAGACCCATTGGGGTGAGTTTGACACTTGGTGCCCCACAGAACCACGTGGAAGAGCCCCATTGGGGTGAGCGTGTTGCCTGGAGTCCCAAAGGACGCCTGGAGCCCCATAGAACCACTTGGAAGAGGCCCATTGGGGTGAGCACGATGCCTGGTGCCCCACAGGACGCCTGGAGCCCCACAGAACCACCCAGCAGCCGCAGTCGGGCGTCTTCCCCAGGTGAATTCATGTGGCTCAGACGGAGCCTCCGCCGCAGATGAACTGCACCAGTGACCACAGATGGGCTCCATGTCTGCACCCAGCGTTCAGCAAAACAGGTTTCCTTAACTCCCCATCTCGAGGGATTTCTCCCCACCTTTGGTACCCAGCGGGGAGGGGCAGGCTCCTCACTTGCCTCCCAGCGGCCCCACTGACTATATATAGCGAACCCAAGCTCCCAACCGGAGCCCCCGGGGGCTCTGACTCACGCACAGAGGTGGATGAAAGTCGGTGGCTGCGGCAATTACAGCCCCCAGCTGCAGCCCCACCCGGCGCGAGGTGCAGCCCCCGCAGCGGCGGTGCCCGAACCGCACCTGGAGCAGCGCCTGCACCGCTGTGTTTACAGATGGGGAATGAAAGTGGTGCTGGAGTGATGGCTGGCTGCGATGGCGGAGAGACCGCGCAGGGGTGCGTGGGGTCACGGCATCGCGAGGGCTGGAGAACGCCTCTCAGATCACCAACCCCAACCCCAACCCATCCCCAGTGACCGCGTCCCCATGCGCCACATCTCCACCTTCCTCCTGCACCTCCAGGGATGGCGATCCCACCACTCCCTGTGCCAACGTATCGCCGCGCTTTGGGAGAAGAAATTGTTCCTAACATCCAACCCAACCATCCCCTGGTGAAACCTGAGGCCATCAGCTCTCATCTGGTGCAGAGGATCACCCATCTGCCACAGCATCGTTTGAGTTGGAGGGGACAGTTGAAGGCCATGGGGTCCTGCTCCCTGCCATGCACCAGGACTCCCACAGCTCTGCCAGTGCTCAGACCCTGCAATGCAAGCCGGGGGTGCAGGAAGGACAGAGGGACCTGCCAGCCTGACAGCGGCTGAAGGATTGCAGCACTGTGAGGTTTTGCTCCTCCACCACCACAAGGCCCTTCTGCAGAGCTCTCCTGCTTCTCAAGGCAGCTCACCCCACGGGCGTGCACAAGCACAGCTCTTCCCTTGGCCTTTCATCTGCCCTAATAACATGCCTGCTGCGGCACCTATAGAAACTTGCTTGTAGCGAAGAGAAAGGGCTTGTCCAGGGCCACAGAAACGATGTGAGGGACGGAACAGCTCCCCACAAGGACAGGCCCTGAGGGTCCCCTACAACTCCAACCATCCCATGATAAAACACGCATCCACCCTCTCTGTGTATCAGTGGCTGCGGCAGAACAGCCCACCCCACAACGTGTCGGGGTTTCCCTTCTGCCCCTCTGACAAAGGGTGAATTCAGCCCCAGAGGGCAGTGCAGCCGCTCCAGAGAGCTCTGTCCTGGGGTGACTTTCTGTCCTGGGGTGACTTTTGCTGCATGCAGCTCCTTGAAGCCTCAGGGTGGTCAGGGTGTTGGGGTCGGGGTGCTGGGGCCACACACAGTGCTCTGACCCACACAGGACCACCCCCCACCACCCAGCAGGGGATAGGACGGACACAAGGGACCCCAGGGGCAGCTCCCTGCAGGAGGGCAGCTCAGAGCTGGTGCATCTGGGGAGATGTCGGAGCAGGGAAAGCACACAGTGTTACGCACAGTCTCGCCTTCATGCCTGGAGGAAGAGAGTGGGCAGAGCAAAGCCACTGAAACCGGCAGGGCCGAGCGTGAGGTTTGCAGACTGGAGCTGTCTGCAGCAGGGCTTTGGCCATGCGTGGGGGGAGGTAATCCGCCTGACACTGCTGCGCTCCCTCTTACCCAGCATAAGGTGCAGCCAAAGCCCGGGGCAGCGGAGCCCAGAGCTGTGAGCAGAGCCCTCCCCATTCAGTGCTGATGGGAAGGCAGTGCCTCTGGTGTGGAAACCCGAAGATGTCCACCATCCACCACCTGTGGTTTCTCACCCAGCAAGCGGACACACTACCCACCAAACCATCGCTCCTCACTGCAGGAGGCACTGGGAGCTGAGAACAGAACAGAACGGGGCCCGGCAGGCGGCGGGACATATTGACACGTTCTGCAGTGCCACACCATTACACTGCAGTGATCTCCGTGCAGAGATGCACTCAGGCTGGGCAGAGATCAGCATCACAGCGAGGGCGTAAATAAGGCGATGCGGAGCATCAGTTCCACTTTCCCACCATCAACGCTCCCATTCGCTCACGGAAGCGTTGCCAGGAATCACTCCCAGTTGCTCTCTGGGAATTCAGGCTGTGTTTATCCACTCTTGATAAAGCCTTCCAGCCCCGACCTCAGCATAGGGGTACAACGAGGCACCGCCTTTCCTTATCTGCTCCCACCAGACGTGCTCAGGGACAGCACACCGGGGCTCTGTCCCGGCCCTTCTGCTGAGTGCAAGAGGTCCTTCGCCCTCTGCCTGCACCGAGACGGGCGCGTTGCTGAGCTCAGCTCCACCAGGAGGTCCTCGGGAGCGGTGCTTCACCTCCGGTCGGGTCGCAGCTCCCGGCCGCCCTGCAGTCAGCGCTGTGTCGGTGCAGCGCCCGCAGCCGTAACCCGGGGGGACCCCCAACGAAGCAGCAGAGCTCAGCTATTCCTGGGAACCAGTCGCAACTTGCCTCGGTTTCAAGGCCTCCTCTTATCTTTTGCAGCAACTCATTGTGAAATCTCACCGCTGGAGATGTTAACAGCCAAGATTTATGGCTTCTGTAGTTTCCCTTTAATGGCTTCAGCTGGGGAAGCGCTGGCGAAGGATGAAAGATGCTGGCACGGGATGGATGTCAGGAGAAGACTTCAAAGGCTCCCAACGCACCGAGTCGCGCTGTGATACTCGGGATCCTTCTTAAACCCATCCAATACTCAGCAGCCTCTCCCTCCTGAGCTCAGCCACGGACCCACAGCCCAGCAGCCGCGTCTCAGGGCTGTGCTCAGGGCAGGACTGACCCAGGAGCACGGTTCTTATTGCCTATATAGAGCATTGCAGACCGGTACCCTTCTCCTCTCCCCAGACATCCCCAAATCCTCCATGCTCTGCTCCCAGATGCTACAAAGCACCGACCAGCTCTGGCAATGCAGTGATCCTTGCCCAGCATTTAGGATCCAAGGGCAGTGGAGCTGCTCTGTCACATGCTGCTGGGCTGCAGGGCAGGGGCCAGCAGCCACCCCATCCCACAGTGCAGCACTGCTCTCCTTGTGGATGTGGCACGCAAGAATTCATTTACCCATCGCTCTGAGCAGACTCATTCCATGGCAAGTTTTCCTGCATGGTTGATTCTGGTTCAAAGTCCAGAAAACATTCTGAAATGTGCTAGAACCCATCGCAGTGGGCTTGGAAGTTGGGTAGAATCCATGGAATGGGTTTAGAAGTGGGGTAGGACCCATTGCAGTGGGCTGAGAAATGGGGTAGAACCCATCGCAGTGGGCTTATGGAGTAGAACCCATCACTGTAGGCTTAGAAATGGGGCAGAGCCCATTGCAGTGGGCTTAGAAATGGGGCAGAGCCCATTGCAGTGGGCTTAGAAATGGGGCAGAGCCCACTGGACTGGCGATGCCTGCGGTACGTGCGCGTGAGCTGCGGCACAGCCGATTCCTCAGTGAGTGGGAACAGCAAGACAAAGAGCCACCGCCCTCCTGCAAACACCAACTGCGGGCACTCCCAGTCCCCTAAGAAATATTGCCCGAGGAAATCAAAATTAAGAAGAGCTGAAGCAGCACACGTCTGCCTACACCTTAAGCCCACGCACACGAGCTGCAGCAGTGCTCAGCTTTCTCCCGGCCCGTGTCCCTGTGACCCCATGGTTTGTCACAGGTGATGCCACCCTGCGTGCACACAGCCCTCCACGCTGTCCCCTTGCCCCAAATCATGAGTCAAGCACTGCTCCATCACACGGGGCTGCTTCAAATGCACCCAAAGTGGGAGCCCATGGGTATGCATCAACCCAGATCTCATGGAAAATCCCAGCAGCGAGCCATGGTGTTGGTAGGAAAGCAGAGAGAAGTGGCTGTGAGCAGTGCATGGACAGAAAAGGCCATTTCAAGCAGCACAGCCTCCCAGCTCTTCCCCATATCACTTCAATCAGACTCCTTAAAATAAGAATTCCATCTGCAGACCGACAGTCATCTCCCAGGTCCTGCCAAGCCCTTTGCCGTAGGCAAAGCGGTTGAGACGTCCCTTAGCATCAATTCTGTTTGTTTATTTATAAAGTTCACGTTTGATCTTTGTTTAGCAACCGTTTTCATCTCTCTGTCCAGTGGTAAGAACACAGCAGCTCTTCTCCTGACTCAAAAGAATCATGAGTTCTCTTTGCTGGCTCTGGAAACCCTCCAGCATCAGCTCTGAGTGCAGCAAGACCGAGTGCATCCGGACCAGCATATCACTGCTTACCTGCAGACCTTCCTTTTCCTCTCTCAGTTAAGACACAGGCAGCTCTTTACTCTTCACATCTTTTCCTGCTGAGCACAGCAGGTCACCCCAAACCCAAGCACTTGGGCACAAGTGCTCCGGGGGAATCCTGCTGTTGCAGAGAACGCACTCCTTATGGCAGCAGCTCCCAGATGCCTGGGATTGCAATGTTAAATCGTCATGAACCATTCACCCTTCTCCAATACCATCTCCTGCTTCAGGATGGCCATGAAAACTACCATTGCCATCCCAGACCCAATGCCATCCTGGACCCATCGTCATGGACCCATCACCATGGACCCACTGCCATCCCAGACCCAAATGCTGCCATGTACCCACCACCATTGACCCATTGCCATTGTTCCACTGCCATCCTGGACCCAATGCCATGGTTCCATTGCCATCCCAGACTCAATGCCATCCTGGACCCAATGCCACGGTTCCATTGCCATCCCAGACTCAATGCCATGGTTCCATTGCCATCCCAGACCCAATGCCATGGTTCCATTGCCACCCCAGACCCAATGCCATCCTAGACCCAATGCCATGGTTCCATTGCCGTCCGAGACCCAGTGCCGCCATGGACCCATCGCCATCCCAAGCCTGTGACTCACACAGCACTTTGGGAACCACTACAGTCAAACACAGCCCCGATCGATGAGTCACCGCATCCGCCCTTTCTCCTGGAGACTTGGAGACTGCAAAGACGTTCAGACACTCAGCTCACACTCAGCCTTCCTCATAACCAGTGTCCAAAAGCCCTCAGGCAACCACCTCCAACCAGTTCCCTTTCCATCCCACTCAACACAAGGGTTTGTCCGCTTTCCTTTCTCCTTCCATAGGAATCTCAGCTGCCCTCAGACAAGGTGCTTTATTCTTACACCAAGCAGTACCCTGCAGGGTTTCCTTGGCCTTTCAGCTGCTGCATTTTGTTGGTTTGAAGAAATAATGAGAAAACTGTTTCTGGATTTTTCCATGCTGCAATTAACATCACTGAAGCGTGACGAAAACGGTTCGGTTCCACCTCTTTGCCATGAAAGGTCACGCGGAACGCGTCACATGAAATGTCTTAAAATGGTTTCCAGTGAAAAGCAGGAAGCTATTAGCTAATTGGGAGCAGCAAGTTATAATTAGACTATTTTATATTTTGCACTTACACCTTCTTCATAGCTCATCCCCTCTCAGTGTGTGCGTAACATGGTGTTCTCCCACCTCATGGGCCACGTGGTCGTGTGTGTACGTGAGCAATCTCCAAGTGACTGCAGATCTCACTGCAAAACCTTGCTCTGATCACAGCCCCCACGGTCAGCACATCCATACGGTATATAGGGATGGAATCCCACCAAGAGTTTAATGGTTCCACTTCCTGCTCCTTCATGCGCCTTGCTTACCTGCACAAGCTCTCGCTTATGATGGCATCGCAGACCGTGGGCTCTGGGGACGTCATCTGGATTCCACACATCTCCTTTCAGAAGGGAAAAAATCAGGCTTGAATGAACTTTGCTCACAAGACAAGAGACGGATGGGACAACGCTCCCAAGTTCCACCACTGGCTGGTAGTCCCTGCTCCATACAGCCACCTATACCCAAACAGGGGCACCCAGCTTTGACCACAACCAGCTCAGACGTACCTACAAGCACAAGGCAGTAAGGAGGCAGGGCTGAAGTGCGGGCTAAGAGCACTGAAAGTCACAGTCCACGATTTCTGTAGACACGAATTCAGCTCTTGAGGTGGTGACTCGGGTGCGAGAAAGTTGGAAATAACACTGAGAACACATTAAAATCGTCACGGTCATCAACCCTCCCAGTTCAACTTTGAAAATGTGGTATTCTGGAGAGCCACGAGACACTCAAATGTGAATTCTTAAGAGTTTCCCCATAAGAATGTGGAAAACGGAGGGGGGGATGAAAACCTTTTCCAAGCTCCTGTAGGATATTTCTCATCTTGTTCTGCTGCTTTGCTACGAGGCACTGCAGCCAGCAGCAATGCAAGGAACGGATACCAGGATTCCACCCGAAGTCACCACACCACTGGAAAAACAAAGACTGAGAGCTGAACGAACTCAGACCTGGCCCAGTAGTTCAGGGCACCGCATTCCTGCCACAGCTTACACACACGAAGTCCTCAATAATAACAGAAAGATCTGCTTGGTAGTGAAAATATAACTTTATTTTTAACAATAGCTGCCAGCAGTACACTGGGATATCTGTAAGAGGTGTTCCAGAGGGTGAAAGACAGAAGCAAACTACAACAGATCGGATCAGCTCTTCAAGTATCTCTGCAACCAGCGCTCCGATTCCCCATACCTGCACCGGGAGCCTCCGCCACCCATCCTGCTCCACTCCCCCCTCCCTGTATGAGCACGGCATAGGTTAGTGGCACGGGTTCTGAGGCAGATTAAGCATTTTTCACTCGGGATAAAGCTTTCTTCTGAAAAAAAAAAAAACACCCAAATGTTAATGGGATGCATTCAGATCGTCCTCTGAGTGGCAAAGGGTGGAAAAAAACTGTTGACTGCACTTTGCCACTTTTTGTTCTCCACTGAGATAGGCATCAGCGGGTTTGGCGCAGGCATCTCCCATTTATTCATGTCTGTGCTCCTTTGATATGAAATGCTAATTTGCTACTTTAGCATAAAAACTCGATTACATCTCTCCTCTTATCATGGGACGACATGCAGCTCTCCATCGGTTCAGGCATGCCCGCCGCAGGAAAAAAAATCCACCAATTTGATGGGAAAATGCAAACGTAGGAGAGCTGTGGCTGCGCCTGTCCACGAGGGCCACTGACACAGACCTGCAGGGAGCAGCAGGCAGGCAGGAGAGCTGCGGAGAGCGTGGAATGTTCCAGAAGTTCCCATGGCTCTCGGTCAACCCGCGGCTGGGTACGCATGGGGAATCTCTCGGAGAAGGAAAGCTTTGTTAAAAGAAAAAGAAGGAAAATCATGCGTGTGCTATCATCTGTTCTCCCACACAAAACCAGATGGGTTTTCTGCTCACGGAACAGAAGTCACCTGTTTTAATGGAAAATTCAGAGTGTTTCAGCTTGGGCTCAGAGCAAGCTGCTCAGCGTGCCAATACATGCAGCCAGCTCGCAAACTGGAATGCCTACTTGAAAGGGTAACTGCTTCAGAAGGGGCTAGGAGCATCATTTTAAATTTAAACAGGCCTAGATTAATTGCTGTTTGATGAAATTAAAAATGCATTCAAAGATCAGATTGTAAACAAGTTGACAGAAGTCAAGAATTTACATAGTTATGAAAGGGCTTTTTTTTAATTAATGTCGGGCTGCTGATTGGGGCCAGATGAAAGCGCTCTGCCCACACCAGACGCGAAGGCTTCGCACCACCCCAGCAATGCTCACCCGGGGGGAGAGCAGTGCAGTGCCCCACTGAGCTCTGCTGAAGCCACAAGGGATGGCCAGCTTCTGCCCCAGCACCACACAGCCGTGCCGTAGGAAGCCAGGAGGACACCGGGCCCTTTCTCCGTGCCACAGCTCACCCTTGGGATTACCAACCTGGCACTTGCTGGAATGGTGCCCCTCAGAGAAAGGCCCCAGCGCTCAACGCTGCTTTGCGCGGACATAAAACATACATTCCTTACAGCAAGAGCCTCAGCTTTGTTTGCAAGTGTTCAGAGAGCATCATTAAAATACTTCATGCTGAATACAGCGTATTACAATGGTCTGAAGATTGCCTGGAAAGCAGGGAGAATATATTACCATTACAAGACAGCAGGCTGCTGCTTGAGCAGGTTTGGCATTTGCCTGCATTGATATGCGGGCAGCACGCACAACAGAAGCTGCACAAAGCTGCTCCATGCTGACATGCATACAGGTGTGCTAAACACAATGGCCAATGTGCTCTTAGAAAGAGCCTCAGACAGCTCCAAGGGCCGACTGGGGCATTAAGGGGAGCTCAGAATGAAACAAACTGATGACATCCCTTCCTATTCTCCGTTTTGAAGGTTAACTGTACAAGCAAGGAGCACCACAACAACCTTTTCCAACTCTGTCAACACCAATGCTGTTATCTGACAAAACAAGTCATCCCTTTTTCTAGATGTCACATTGCAGCAGTGACTGAACCCCTACCAAGGATCATTATGGCTGAGAAACTTCATTCAAGGTGAGGATATTACATCTGAACACAATAACTAATAAAGGGCAACAATTAATTCTTCCTAACCAGGTCGCTCCGCAGGATTTTCCTTCTGTGCCTGAACACTCCTGTAATAAGTCACAGCAAGGTCTCAGTGTATCTATGGTTTTCTTAGGACGTGTAACAGGACTGCTAATTGCCCCTACATTGCAGCTCTAGCTCTAGGAAGGCAGGACAAGGCACCACAAGCCACGTGGACAAATGCACATCTCTACCTCTTCTACATCAAGCTAACGTCACGGGTTTATAAAGTAGCAAAAGCAGGATGCTTAGAAAAGTCGGGCTTACCAAAAATAATAGTGTATAAAAGTGTTTATGTGAGCGTGTTATTGCAGAGTGTCAAACACCCCAAGGACAACCCAGCAGGAATAGCACTTTCCAGCTTCTGAAATCAGTTAAATACAAAAGTAGCTTTACAAAAAAATAGGCATATAAGTCTAGTGTTCTTTGGAGTCGTTCATGGCGGCCTTGAAGTTACCGAGCTGTTTATTCCACGCACCAGAATCGTCCATCTGAGAGAAGAAAACTGTTGCCCTGCTTTAGAAACACTGGAAAACTGGTTCTTAAAAAAACTGCAGTGCTATTCCTTAGTGTTGCAGTACAAAGATTCTGTATAGTAGTGCAACGATTACGATCATGCAAAGCTGCAATCCAGATGCACAGAAAGCAGTTCTGGTGAATTTAGCGTACAGGACTGGATTCCACGCACCCTTTCTTTACAGGAGTAACTAAGAGACATCCTTTCAGACTAAAAAAAGAAAGGGGAACGCTGTAATTTAAGGCAATTGTTATCGTTAAAGGTCACTTTAGCTTTCCTCAGGACAAACATAAAATCAAACAGCTTACAAAAGTTCCCAGAAGAGCCCAACTCGAAGGGCTCTCAGCGTTCAGTTTTGCATCGCCCATCATTGCACTGCTATCCACCACGTTCAGCAGCTACTCGTCACTAATGTTTACACGTTTTGCTTATGACAGCAAAGATCTGTAAGTAAATATCACCAGAAAGACCTATACAAAATAAAGGCTCTTAACTACCAAAAAGAAAGCCACTTGAAATGCTTAAGGTGAACAGATGGCAAGCATCCAATTCTTTTGGTTTCGTGATGGTAAAGGGCATCCTGACAGGTATTCATTTGCTGCAACTCAGAATTTGGGGTAAGTGTAAGCTGTCAATTGCTTTGTTGTTGTTTGATCTCACCACGTTCTTGAAGACACAACTAAATGTGAACTCCGCACCGTGAGCTCCTGGCTGTAGTGCACAAGCCTGGATTCAAACTTCCTGATGTTCGAGGTCATTCAAATCCAAGTTTCACGTGTGAGTCCATTCTCAACCATTACTGTGATGTCAAATCCAAGAGAATTATTATATATATATAGATATCTATTTTAAAAGCATTGCCAAATAGTTCTCAAATGGCTTTTCTGGAGAGTAAGTTCCCTTCTATATGAAAACAGGATAGACAACCAGGTACAGCTCGATGCGTTGCACATAAGACAACTGTGCTGTAGATCTTCTGGAAGAGCAATAAATTCCAAAATACATAAATATTCCTTGTACCATACAGAAAGACAGCATCCCAGCCCAATTTGTAGATGGGGACCAAACGTTTGCAAAGAAAAGGAACGGGGGCAAGAGAACTCTTCATACTGAAGAACCCGACACCCCACAACAATAGTAACATAACTGCATTAATAATACGACTTGCCATGAAATAAGGAAAAAACAAGCCTGTAATTAAGTCTGCAAACTTTAGGTAATTACTGTACCTGGTCTATCCACCATAACTTTGAATAACTGCAAGTTCATGCAAAAAAAAAAAACCAAAACAATTGCTATCTTATATGAAAAGAGCAGTCTGTTAGAAGCATTGTTACGGAATACACGAGAAGTCGTCTCTTTTCGCAAGTGCTGTTTACTTAGTGAGTCTCTTGGCTACATCACTGTAAGCTATTTCAATCTCTTTGTCTCCAGGACAGGTATTGGTGAACTCATCCCTGCTGTAAGCATTGGTCAGGTATCTCCAAATCCCTGTCATCTCCTTGGGGATCTCGAAGTTGCGATATTTTTTGGCCACCACCTGGAACAGAAGGGCTGGTTACAAACTGACACGCTCGAAGCACTTCTCCATCTCTCCTCATTCTCTCGCTCTGTTGCTCTTCCAACACCTTCCCATTCTGCAGAACCCGTCCCTCTGGGATATGCCCAGACCCGACGGAGCACACTGCCTCACACAGCCTTTAATTCTGCCCTCACCAAAGCAAACAACTCCTGCACCCAGGCAGAAGCTTAATCCGTGGCTCCATCTGCAGTACAAAACGTACAAAGGTCATTGGAAGCAGTGAGAAGAGACCAAGCCACGATTACACAGGTCCACCTCCTCCATGCCCTCACTGTGCCACCTCCCTTCCAGCTTTCTAGACTATTCCTCCCCCCCCACTGAACTCCTTACATTGTTACTACCATCCTTTTCTAATACTGCACTTAAACTTAGGTGGGATCCTACACATGGTGGGAAGGAGTTGGACTCCAGCCCGTCACAGACCATAAGGGTTTCACCCCACAGGCCATTTACCTTCACAATGTGTAGTTTGGGCAGCAGGTTGCAGTCTGCTAGTGTCATCTCATTGCCATCCAAAAACTTGCGGGTAGAAACTGTGATGTCCTCCATGCTGTTCTCATCTATCTCGTCAGGAAGAGGAGAGTTCAGGTACTCATCCAATTTCTGGAGGGTTTTCAAGAGGCCACGTTCTAAGCCTACAGAGGAAGGAGTTAAGAACAAGGAAAAGAAAGAAACGAACTTCAGCAAGCAAATTTCAAAGCAAATTCATCATCTGAATAGTGGCACAGATCTGAAATACAGCATCCACACCACTGAGCTCCCCAGAACAGATGCACAGTGAGGGGCTGCTGGTCCTCACACAACTTCTGTAGCAACACCACTGCTGGTGTTGACTTGGAATTCACTTGTGGTGACTTGGAACACTGAAACAGAACTGGAACCCCTTTAAATATCACACAGATGCACGTTAGCTAAAAGTTGGTTTACACATGAGCTTGCAGCACTTTAAAATTGCTTTGAGAGTGTTTATTTTTGGTTTAAAAAGTGGCTTATGTCAGTTTCTTAAGACTTCTCCTAACTGGCTTAGAGTAATTAGCATTAAGCTAAGCTATTCATTTAAACATAATCCCTTTAATGTCACATGCTCAGCTACAAGGCAGAACTGAGCAAGCGGCCGCGGAGGTTCTGCACACACAGCAGCAGAGGGCAGCAGAACCCACAGAAACAAAAAGCATTTCTCAGCAAGAGGAAGTGCAGAGCTCTTCTGTCACTGACAGACACACACACAGCACAGCACGCCCATCCACTGCCAGGGCAGAACAGAACGCTGGAATACCTCTGTGTTAAAGTCACCGCTTCCTCCTCGTCTTCTGTAGCAGCTGTTTGTCAACTCGATGCAATGGAAAGATTGCATGGGTGGCAAATAACACTGAGAAAACGCTGCCTGTGTGCACAGTGCTGAGTGCAGGGACCTACCTTCGTTAGCCTCCGGTCTGGAATTCTTGATGAATGCAGAAAATTTGGCAAAAATGTCCATTCCAGCAGTGTAGGACTCAGGGTGCTTTGGAGAAAGCTTCAGGTATCTAGAAAGCAAAAAGCAGAACGATGGGCGCCACAGATCAACCCATAGGAAATGGCATTTTGTAAGAGATAGCCCACGCTGCCACCAAGGGAAAGAGTTTCAAACCCAACATCTCAGAGGCAAACAAAAGCACGTGCTGCTTTCTGAGCCAAGCATTTGCCTCTAGCAGTGTTTGAAACAGCCCGTGGCAACAAGAGAAGGCTCCTTCAGCAGAGCTGTGACACAACGGAGCAGAGAGGCAAAGAAGGGAGCACTGCTGCCTGCTTTCTGCCTGCAGGAGATTCTTCTCTAGCTAACATCTGTAGTCCCAGAAAATCACGGGCTCCAGATCTTCTAACAGAAGAGGAAGGCCTTGCCACAGTAAAGGCAGTGCCTGCATTTTGCCACTGCCCCATGGCTGTAGCTCAGAGCCCACGTTTCACACACCTGTGAATCTAATGATCTCAAGAAGTGCTCAGTATTTTCAACCCTAACTCCCAAATACGAAGCACTCTCACCTCTGGACTCACTGTCATGTCCAATATAAAGGGATTGGATGTTAGAAAATTACTTCCCATTTGCACACATCAGTTCTGTGTGATCATCCACAATCCACCTGCTTGCAGAGTAAAAGGACTCCAAACTATTCCCAAAGCCTGATCTTCAATTTATGGATGCCAAAGAACCTCCTTATTAGTGCAGGGAATCCCCCTGAGGACACCCCATCTAATCTAAGGTGACACATTCTCATTTGAACACTTACTTTGGTGGAGCCAAAACTTCTTCCAGGAACTCTTCAATCTTGTTCACATCTGTTTTCACTTCACCATTGTAAGTTATGAAGGGTGGATGAGTGCCTGGAGCCAAATTTTGAAGGTCTGCTGGTTTTCTGGGGTGAAATACAAAGGAATACAGCAATAAGCCTGGGACATCCACGACCCCAACTTCCCACGCTACAATCCCACAAGCACTGCTGGAGGTTCCCAGCTTCTTGGCAGTCCAGAAAACACATCACCAGTTTTCTTTGGAAAAGCAACTTTACATCTCGATTAGTGTCTCCTTACCAACAATTCATTTCAAGTGCTTAAGAAAAGCCACTTCCCACCTTCTGGATGGGATTTTTTCCCCTCAAGCCAACGGCACAATGTTGGCAGCACGGCTGGGACAGGGAGACACACAGCTCTACACCCCCACCATGCTTTCTCTTTTCCAAGACCTGGACTACAGAGTTTATATATAGCGTAATCTGCAGGCTGAGATAATCCCCCCCCTGCACAGAGCTCCCCTGCAAATAACCAAACCTGGCAGAGCCCTGTGTGTGAACCAGCTGTGTGCACAGGCTCTGGACAAGTTGATTTTTAAACATCATGTTTAAAATGACAGGCCTGAAGCTTCCTGCAGCAAAAACATGAATGATTTACAAATAACGCCAGCATACTCGGGCAAAGTGAGATGTCTGCTGGATGATACCATGATCAGACCCAAGGGAAACAGAGAACAGAGCTTCAAACTCTTGTTGGTTCTGCTGATCCTCTTGCTGCTGGAAGGTTTGCTCCAGCTCCTGCTGTACCAACCCCAGCCAAGCTAAGGCTCTCTGCTCCATAAGCAATTGCCTTCTCCCTCCTGTAGTGGGGCTGGAAAGCCTCCTGGCCACGCTGTGCAGGGAAGCAGGTTGGGAACGTGAACAAACAAGGCCAGCATGAGAAAGCAGAGCTTTTGGGGACAGCACTCAAACGCTGTTAAGCAGCACAGCGACAGGTCTGTTCTGGAAATGCAGCTTTGCTTACAAGATTAAGGTCTCCTGCCACAGTTTTCCCCTCCTGCCCACTGCAAGGAAGCAGCAATGGGACACAGTGCCACAGGGTACTGAGGGCAGGGCTGAGCACTTGGCTGTACGTGTACAAACTGAATAAGAAAAGGGATTTTCATTCTTAAGACCATGAAATCCCCTGCTTTCAGCCAGGTGGCAGAAGTCAGACGTTAATACAAGAAATTAACCATTCTCAGTCAGTTTTTAAGCTTCCACAAAGCATGAGTTGTCCCTGCCCTCTTACCTTTAGGATTTAAGGTCTGCCATTGGTGAAAGCATTAACTTTAGCTGAACACTTCATTTAAATACAGCTCTGTAACCCACAACAATTAGGGGAAGTCATTGTGGCTCACTTCCAGTTCTGCATTTTGCCTAGATAACATTCCTCAAAGGGGATGTCATGTTAGAAACCAACACAGGGGGACCACCAGATTTACAGCAACACTACAACAGAAAAATACTCAACTTCAGAAACAGCCCAGTCCAATAAGCTACCCAAAACCTCATTCTCCACACTCTTTTCCAAAGAATCAGAGTGCATATCCCAAGAGTTGATAGACCATGAACCCCTCTTGCCACTCCACTTGGACTGTGGGCATCTTCCAAAGAAAGCAGAGGTTCACAAAGCACAGCCCACAGTGCTGGGTCTGACTCCCCAGTTTGGGTCTGACCCCCCCACAGACATGCAACAAACCCTGGCTTACTGCAGCGTGCAGGAACACCCCTGAAAGGCTCTGAGTGCAACCTCCCTTAGCAGCCAAAGGGATATAACTAAAAATATTGTAGTGATCTTCACTTCAGAGATGGAACTGGGCTGTTGAAAAAGTGTTCTTCAACCACTGGAAGCAAGGCCACGGCAGTCAGCACCTGACCCAAAGCCTGCAGTGGTGTTTGGAGGTAGGAGCACGGGCTTACGCACCCAGCTATCACTAGCTAATTACAGGGGCAAAGTCCTTAGCATCACAGTTTGGCTACAGAACAGCCACCAGCAGGCTCTGGCTTTGCCACAAACCAGAACAACACTCGCTGCCTGAATAATTTCTTGAAGATCAGGCAAAAGCCAGCCCCAAATATGACACAGAGCAGAGAACTGTCTGGAAGGGACCTTTAAGGGCCACCTGGTCCAACTCCCACGTGATGCACACTGATGTCCGCTCTACTGTGATTCATAACCATGGCAGCACTGAAACGAGAGCCCAGAGAGCAACGTGAAGAAAACATCAGCAGGAAACAAACCCAAACCCAAGGCTGCCACCAGTTCCTAAGCAGCACTTCACGCCGCTGAAGGTGCACTCAGCCCTGGGCACTCTTTAATATTGACTTATCTCTTTATTTAATCTTCATCTGCCAACTAAAAACGACACAATTGAGATGTTTAAAATAGGATTTCGAAACCCAACTGAACGCAGCCTGGCCCTGAGTGCTGCTACAAGCCCAACAATGCTCTCGGGCTGATTTATGTACTGTAACTCTGCTCGTCAGCAGCACAGATCAGATGAAATGCTGCTTCTGTGAAGGGAAAGAATAAAGGCTCTGTCTGAGCACACACAGGGAAGGAACGCGTTATTTCTTCGACAGAGCTGTACTTCCCACTTTGTTTGCCCATGTTGTGTGCTCAGAGGAGAACTGAGGGCTGCAAAGTGTTCTCTGTGAGCGCAGTGTGATGCTCAGTGCAAGTATGGAAGGGAAAAGTACATGTCTCAAAGTCAATGAACCCAGACTCATTTTTTCCAGCACATCCCACGCTGTTAACTTGTGAGCTGTTGCATCCAGCCCTGGCCTTTGGGGCTGCACAGACAGAGCTGCTTTTAGCCTTGAGCAGAAGTCACGCTGAGGCTGAAGCATGCTCTGCAAGGGAATGCTGCCTTTTGGCTGGTAAAATAAATTCAGGTGCAAAAAGCACTGCTACCCGCTTCTCAAACACGTTGGCTTTCCTATAACAGGATAAAAAAACACCACAGTAATTAGCCTGAAGGATGGATTTGTGAAGTCAGTTTCCTATGACAACATTAGAAGTGCTAAGGCAGAGCCTATCCAGCACTTACCACGTTCTGGTAATGCTAACAGGGGACAAACCACCATAAAACATTTCCACTCCAGCAGTTAGCATTCTGCAATGCACTGCAATGGGGTATGAAACCATCCAGAACAGTTCTGTTTGCCTCTCCCTCTTCCAAAGCTTTACTAAAAGAAATCAGGTTTGCATCACCCTCTTTTCAAACCTGAACCAGCCTCAGTGCTCCATCCTTCACCAGAAGATGCTCGGTGTGCAACAGAACACAGAGCTCATCTGACCTGTTCCTGCACCCATTCTGTGCCTTCCCCATCCAACAATAATTACATCTGCAGTAATACCCCACGTTGGCCAAAGAGCATCTTAAAGCTGCAAACAATGGACAAAAGCTGCTTTATTTTTTTTTACCCTCTGTTGGAGTGGTCTGCCTCAGCCTTATGGCAGAGAACTGGGTGATACTGCTGACTGAAAACCAGCACTGTCAGGGTCAAAACGGAGGGGGAGAGTGGAGGATCTTGAAGCGAAAGCAAACCAAGCCAGTCCCTTCAAAGCCAGATTAAAAGAAGAGAGCAAGTCCAGCAGGATTCACACGTTTTACACTCAGTTCTTTGCAGAATGCTGCGTTTCTGTTGGCTTTATTTCCAAAAAATAAGCTTTGTGTGCACGAGCAGCTTCTCCTCTCCAGGGAGTTCGGTCACTGACGTCATGCTGGTGCTGTGCAGACACTGTTCCCACCAGAGAGAAGCAGACCTCTGCTGAATGGGGCATTACTACCTCTAATAAAAGCACACCCAACCTCAGTAAGCCAAGATTCCTCCGTTCCCATCCCTCCCTTCTCACCCATTCAGGTGTTCCTCCCATAGATACAGAAGTTACAGCTCAGCTGACATGCAGCACTGTGCCATCCCTGTATTCTCACTGCATGATCACCAACCTCACCTTCATGTCCTTAAAGAGGAGGGTGGGCTGCGCGTTATTTGTGACAGTTATCCAGCATCCATTGGCTACTGGATCAAAGTTGCAACCTGCAGTGCTCTGCTTGCAGAGACCCCACCTTACTGATTGGCTTTGCAGGAGAAGAACAGAAGAAGTTTTTCACCCAGAGGGTGGTGATGCACTGGAACAGGTTGCCCAAGGAGGCTGTGGATGCCCCATCCCTGCAGGCATCCAAGGCCAGGCTGGATGTGGCTCTGGGCAGCCTGGTCTGCTGGTTGGAGACCCTGCACACAGCAGGGGGTTGGAACTGATGAGCACTGTGGTCCTTTTCAACCCAGGCTATTCTATGGTTCTATGATTATGATATAATTATAGACACTACTAACATTTACACCACAGTTGTTGCTTAGTATTTCTAAGGATTATATATATATATATATATATATATTATGTTTCAGAAAATAAGCCATGCAAGGCTTAGAAGCCCCACGCAAACATCTGTTACAGCACTGTACCCTTGCTCCCGAGATGCACCAAACATTCCTTACCTCTTCAGGTCGACTGTTGTGACACTGAACACCACTCCCTTCAGCCAAAGGATCATGAAGAGCCTTTGTGAGAAAGGGCAGTTTCCTATGCTTTCCCCGTCGCTGCCAGCCTGCAGGAGAGAGCAGATCACAGCTGTTAGAAGGCGTGACTGTGTCACACACAGGTACTCGAAGCTCTTCACGTACAGACAGACTCAGCAGCAAATCATGGACATTGCTGCCTGCACATCATTAGCTCTTCCAAAGAGCACAGCACACTGCAGGAACACTCCCAGTGCACCCAAAGGTACACCCATACAACACACAAAGATAAGCACCCTCAGAGCATATAACAGCCTTCACATATTGGACCTCTGTTGTTTTATTTCTGCGTGTTTTCCTCTTGGATCTTCCCCCCACGTTGTTTTGGTAGCAGGTATACCTTCAACTGCAGCACAATTCACCCTGAGCAGCCACACATTCAACAGCAGTTTTCCAACACTGTTGGATTGATTCCTTCGTCCTCCCCAAGGCACAGTAATTAATTACAGCCATCTTCCAGCCCATTGCTCATCTCACTGCATGGCACTGCAGCCAGCCAACTGCAACCAGCAGCTCCAAACCTTGGCTGTACCAACGGGTGTCACAAGGAAGAACAGAGCTGTGCACATTGGAACTTTGCTGCTCATATTCCAAAGACATTTTTAAATAGGAAACTTATCAACAAGTGCTGCCACAAGAAAGGTTATTGTATAACAGCAGCGAGCAACCCCGGGGCAGCCGGCCATGGCACACATCCCATCACTGCCCTGACAGTGCAGTGTGTAGAGCTGAGCTGGAAAATCTGAGTTTTCAGTGGGATGGAAGCAGACAGTGGAAGCCTTGAGTCCTGTTGTAGAGTCTGAGCCCCGGTTCAGGAGCTGAGGCTGCTGTATATTAAAAAAAACGACAGGATTTTGTGTGTTATTATCAGAACACCTCCAAGAATGACTTCGATCACCTGGTCTTTAGACGTGTGCCGATTCCTCCATTGCTGCTGGTATTAGATTGCACTGCAGGACACACTGACTGCCCTCCTGTGACACTGCACCAAACAGTGATGTGAAACGTGGGGCAGATGACTGGAAGGGCTGAATGCAAAGCCCGGGCACTGACTGGTGGAGATCCACTTAAACAAAGGCAGAGTAAGGTCTGGGCACTCACCAAAGGAACTGCTGTTTCTCCAGCTCTCTGCCAGTTCCTGGCCACCGAGAGGGGCCCCAGTGGGGAGAGCACAGACTGTGCGAGTGACAGAGCTGAGCAGCAGCACTTCCAAAGGGCAGGGAAAGAAGAAAGCCTTTCAGCCCAAGTGCCTTAAGCTCAAAAAGACCTTCTCCCTTTTAAAAAATCCAAATGCCTTTCTGCAGGGTAGCTGCCACCAGAACAGGAGGATTCAAACCGATTTCTGCTGCCCTCAATTGGTGCTTTGTTGTGGACAATGCACAGCCATTTTTCTTCAAACCTTTACCACTTCCACTAATGAACATTTGAAGAAGGAAAGTTGCTGGGTTTTGTGCTTGCTTTTTGCTTTGAATACATCACAAACTGATGAGAGAGAGCAGCCAGCCTGGGCACCGAGCTCAGCACACAGCTTTCTGTTGTGCTTATGACCACTGTAAGGATGGGAGCTGCTGCACGATGAGTGTGTTCCTGCTTCCCACCACTTCACCCTAAGTAATATATCCATATATCTACCTCTGTGTATATATATATATATATTACTTCCCAAACTAATTTACACTTTGGAGCAGAAACGACTCTATGATACAGAACTGATCTCAGCCTTCAATCGTGACCAAGCATGAGGCCAGGCTAAGCCATGATCCCACCCTTAAGGACACAGAGCTCTGCTCACTCATCTTTAATTCAGCACTTCTGACACCAAAGCCAGCCAGCAGAGCTGGCTAATATGACACATGCTGCTGAGGTCTCATCTCACCCGCACCCATGTCTTCTTTATCACCACAGAGTTGTATTATTGCCAGGGGAAGACTGAAGGATAACTGAAATAAAGCACTCTCCAATTCAAGGAGCGGTGCGGCTCCTTGTGCTACAAATGAAATCCTGGGCCATCTGTAACCCAAAGCAAAACTGCTTTGGGAACAAGAAATAGTTGGGACTTCATGGCAGGGCACAGAACCCTGGCTTTCAGTAGGTCCCATTTTCCTATGCCAGTCCCAAAGCCAATTGGGATTCCAATTCCAATGAGGACCAAAAAAGGTCAAACGCGTTTATGCCATAACAACGACTTGTACTGAAACTCTTCTTCTCTCCCAGCATAATACCCAAAATGACCAAACAATCTGATAGCATTACTTCTGTTTGAGCATTACAGGCTTCTGAGATTGCTTGAATCAGAAATAAAAAGGATTACAGCCCACCAACCAACAGCAACTTTAACAGAACCGAATGCATTTCCAAGGCTGCAACTGAACAGCTTAACGAAGCGCAGGCTTTTCTATCTGCATTCAAAGGGTTGTCCCACTTCTGCTCCAAAAAGCCCCAAGTTATTCTGAGCACATACTGGAAAAGGAATGCAGTCAGAACGCCAAGAAACTTCTGGCTTCAATGCTCTTGAGGCAAGGGATTCTGCTTTGTAAGTGCTTGCCCAGCAGGCCCGTTCCTATCTTCCTGCATTGGATGCAGCAGGAGCTGCTGCTCAGACCTCCATGTTGTGTCACTGGGAGCAGCACTGTGCTGCCAATGCAATGCATTGCTCCTTGGGTCACACGTGGACTTCTTCTGCAGGGAGATGGGTTGGTTGATGTCTCTGCAAGAGCCGCTTCAGAGCCATTTATTCCACTGCAATAGATGGAAGTTCAAGCAAACAGACTAAAAAATAATAATAATAAAGATCAGGTCTTGAATTCAGCACTCTGTATCTCAATTTTAACTAAGAAAATGCTCTGCTGGGAAGATGATATGAGAAGAGCAGCACGATGCACGCCCGTGGCCCCAAAGAGCAGATAACGATCGCTCCTGCATGTTTCATGAGCAGTGAGCTCATCCAAAAAACAAGCAAATAATCCCATACGGAGCAGTGTTTTAAAAGGAAACGGTTTATGGGGAGCTAACAAAGTGATCCAAGTGAAAAACACACAGCAGCTCAAAGCCCAGGGGTGGAAATGCAGACGGGAGCGGACCAGCGTTCCTCACATAATACAGAGAACAGCCCAGCAGTATCAGCCCCAATCCTTCCAGCTCAGCTCTGGCCTTTATCTCGCCAAGCTGGATAAACAGAATTCCGTGCTGCTTGCAGGGCAAGGCTTGCAGATAAGATGTGCAGGAGGATGGGTGGGCGGGCACCATCTGGGGCAGAGCAGTGGGACAGCACAAGTGATCCCCATATGAGCTGTACTGATGAGCACAACCCCTCTCTTCGATCTTTATAAGGGAGCTTACAGCTTGGTAACACTCCATCAGGTTAGGCGTGCTCACACGTGGAATGATCTGCCAATACAAAACTCTCTGCTGATTAACTTGTGGTTTCCATATGATGATCACCACCCACCCCACCCAGGGGAAAAGCAACCTTAGCACCGCTGGCTCTCGGTGAGCTGCGTAATCTTCACTTCATCACCAACCTCCACATCAGCCAACATCCACATAAACTCAACGAGCACTTCAATGAATGAACAAACGGAGCTCCCTGCAAGGACCAGAGCTCTGACTATCACAGAGGGAAAGGAAACATTCATCAGCCCATCCAAACGGCCCCTCCAGCCATTGCCACTGCCGTGTCACACATCTGACTCACACAGCAGTGACCATTTTAGGATGAGGCTGTATTTAGCCTTGCAGTGCCACTCCTACCCAAATTATTAGCAGATTTGTCTTGGACAGCTTCGTGCAGCTCTTGCTTACTGCTACCTGATTTTTAGCATAAAGCTTTCGGAAAAAAAGCTGTGGGATTTCCAGGATGTATGAAAGGAACTTCGTGATTCAGTAGAAATTAATTAAGTGCTTTCTGATCTTTGGAGAAAAGACATTATCCCACATTCATCCTTTGGGAGAATGGGATCAAAATGTGCATTAAATACTATCCATCACTTTCTTCAGTGGAGAAATTAGCTTGATGTCATGAATACAACTACTTGGGGTTATTATAGATAGCTCACACGTGACTTTCTCCTGATCTGATGTAGGAAAAATAAGCAAGCTCACCTTTTCCACCCCTTTTACACCAAGGTTTAACAAAGTGATTCAGTTGTAACAAACCCAGATAAGATAAACATGGCCAAATCCAGGGAAAGGTGCTATGACACATTCTTGCAATACTAAGTAGGAAACTGCCAATTAGGCTGCTGACTATTCAATACTACGGGTTCCTCTATAGAAAATCCATTGCCCAGGAGTTCCAACGTGTGAAAGCAGCAACACAGCTAAAAGCCAACTGCCAGAAAACCAAACCAACTGCCAGAGAGAAAGCAGCCACGGCCATGGAAGAACTGCCTAGAAATGAAAACATTGCTCAAATTCTCAAAACTCACTGAAGCAGAGCTGCGGATCTGAACCGGTACCCCCTGCTAACAGGGCATTCAAGAGCTCTAGCAAGGAAAAAACAGCGTCTCAGGCTGAAACAGGAGTTGGAATTTTGAGTCTGGAGCTGCTAAAGCTTGAAGGTTTGCAGGGAGCCTTGCTCACTGTTGCTTCTGGTCCCAGTGCCACCTATGAGTGCATCCCACATCCCTCAGCTCCAGGATCCCAGCTCTTCGTTTGCAGAGCAGAGCTTTCTCCTTCAGGACACTCTGCCTCGTCTCGTTAGGATCCAGCACAGTGTGTCACACTAGGGCAGCTAAAACATCACTTTGAAGGACTACAGCAATGTACTCGTGCTTTCTTTCACTTTATTTTTAGACAAAACCATGCAAAAAACGATTTCCTTCGTTTAAAAATATCAGCCCTCCAAAGCACAGACCAAAGTCTGGCCAAAATAGTCATTCTTTAACGGAGCCAAAAAGCTCTGAAGCCGATCCAGTAGCACTGACTGACCTCATTAGCTCTTCCCATGAAAATACACAGATATGACTTCACTCCTGGATTACACTCCTATATTTAGTTTATACCTAATATGGACATTCAGTGCACAGAACACAGTCATTTCCTCTCCTCACAGAGCTCCTTGCCCTTTGTCTGGCCAACAATACGAGGAATCAGGCTGAACTCCTGGAGAACTCACACACAAAGACGGCTGTAATTAATAGCAGCTTAGCTTATGCTTTTAACTTCTGCATAAACAAACACGGCATTCAAAGCTCTAAAAATCAGGCTGTGTTGGACCTGAGCTGGAAAAAAAAATAACGAATCAAAACAAGCTTAAAGAAATTAACCATTATCTTTTAGAGGAAAAGAACAACATTCCGAGTAAAGAATTTACAGCCCTTGACGTCAAGGTTCTATTTAAGCTCCTATGGAGACAAAGTGATTCTGTTTGGGGTGTTTTAACTGTTAAGTGTTGGTGCAGAAGAGTGCAGGCCTCGAGTTGTTGCACTGCACAGAATGGTTCGTGTGAGAGGAGCGGAATGCACACGTTGGAGAGAACGGAGCTCCCAAATCTCTTCCCCTCTTTTTATAATGTGCGCTGAAGTTTGTGCTTGCAACCCCTGAGTGCGAAGTCCACCAGAGCACTGCTTGCTGTTCAGCTGAAAGTCCAATGAACTCTGGCTGGGCTCCCAGAGACAACACAGCCCTCAAAATCTGAGAGTTGGTGGTGAAAGAGAGCTGCAGACCCACAGCTCTGTGCCCACAGGGCCACCCATAGCCCCTCCGCCACACCAGGCCGGGCCCAGCACAGGAGGGATTACCACACCTCCCACACACGCATTCCTCACCTCTGCCCGTTGCCTCTCAGCCATCGGCTATCTTTACCTCCCAACAGGCCAGCTCTTTTAAGAGGATTCTTATTCTCAACTATTTCCACTCAGTCACAAGCAGCACCTCTCCCCTTGGGCCCACAGGCAAGGAGCTGCGTCCCTCACCATGGGACTGGAGCCCATAGAACACCTATGTGGCCGCGGCTCCTTCAGGGCCCACCATGGCCACCATCAGCAGATCCTGACCAAAAAACTGCTGTTCCTCCACATCAGCCTTGGAGGAATTATGGCTAGATGTTTTCTAGGCCCGCTTCCCACTGCTTTGCTGCCTGAAGGAGGAAAAAGCTTCCAGTCCAGCACAGGGCATACCCCAATGGCCATGCAGCAGTTAACAGGGATGCATGCACAGCAAAGCACTCACTGGACAGGTTGAGACGTTCTCAGGTGCTGAACTTGTTGCATTAAAACCTCCAAAAGGTGATCTTGTGCATAGGGAAGAGCCTCATCTAACAGGATCATCAAGCAACAGGCCTGCCCCTGACAGGAGCACTGCTGGGAAGCGATGCTGTGCCTCCAGCTTTGCTGCTTCCTTGTATCAATGAGCTCTAATTCAGACAAAGCACACGTTGGTGTGTATCCCCTCCTGCCACGAGCTCAATGTGAGCAGGCCTACATCCCACAACACAAAGAGCTCACCTGCCAAATTCCTGTGTGGTTCACAACTGCTGTGAGTTTGCGAAGGATATTTATTAGATGTGAATTCACAGCTGTTTTCTGCAGAGCAATCCATGGGCAAACCGTGTGTCGCACACAGAAATTATCTGGTTTTCAAAGCAGGTGCCCAATTTCTCAACGATGTCCCATAGAAAGCTGCCAGATACCCACGGTCTAAATAATTGACAAGTATGCACACGCTGCACGGGTGAAGACGGTATATTCCTTAGCGATCACCTACATCTGCTACATCCCAGTGCCTCCTGCCAGCAGACAGACAACTACAGACTTCCTGTTGGTTGGGTTTTCCTTCTCACACACCTGTTGTCACCTTGCTATTACCAGCACTGATCCCTCCCTGCCCTCTGAGATGCCAAAGGCCACACTGCGGGCAGCTCCCATCCCCACCTCCTTTGTACACAGGCTCTGTCCTGTGGTTTCCACAGATGAGTGGTCCTGTTTGACCAAAGCAGTCAGGCACACTTTTTATTTACAGTGAAAATCCACATTTGATCTCCTAAATTGCAACTGTAAGGGGCCTGTGTGCGTTATATTCAGATCACAACGCCTGAGTTTGCGGCAATGTAGTCTTCACTACTCTGCAATGCCACCAGGGCATATCACCAGGCCTCCCCATTAATAATACATGCACACATACGAGGAAACGAAATGAAATCCGACACATCACTGGGATCCCCTACCAGCTCTCAGAGGAAAGACTTGAAAAATATTTGCACTTAGTTTAAAAGGGGCTGCAGGCAGTCCCATGGAACAGCTCCTCAAGTTACTCATTGTGAGCCCACGGGACACATTATTACCTCTATCCCAGCACCATAACAGAAAGCGTTTCCTTACCTCAGTCCCCTTCTTCTGCACATCCTCCATCACAGCCTGTGAAAACACCACTTACAACAGACAGCCCAAAAGCACTGCGGGCATCAAGCAGCCCCATACACCCACAACTGAAGGCTCACGGCGTGCCTACCCCACTGGGTTAACAACATTCAACCCCTACACCTTGGGCACGAAGCCAAGCAGCTCCCCCTGCTCCACAATTCTGCTTCCCCAGCTTTAACCATTGCCTGCTGCAATCCCCTGAGCTCAGGTCACGCAGCTGCTGCCCTTCAGCCGCAGACATTTCTCCCTTGGTCACGAAGTCCTTCTGCTGCCCCATTGGAACAGCTGCTGGCTGACAGCGCTGGGGCAGAACCGAGAGCCCATGTGCTGTGCAACGCAGAGAACTTCAAACAGCGCCGTTCTAACGCTCGCTCAGTAACTCCAGGCTCTGCCAGACTGCTCCTGGAACCAGCAGAAAGCTGTGAAACAAACACAGACGCTGCGCTTCCCATTGACAGAAAGAGATTAAACCAAAATCGAGCGCTCCTTAAGGAAGACACTACGAGCGTCTTTCATTACGTCGCTTGCATTTGCTTGGAGGGATGAGCTCGGCAAGACGGGCAGCAAACAAAAACCACTACTCCCATAAGGCTGATCAGCGTCGGTGCAGTGTGGGACAGGCAGCAATGCCCAGCAACAACTGCCGGGGCGGCTCTGGGGTGGAGGTGTTCCTCCTTTGCAGGATTTTCCAGGGAAACAACCCTTACCTGAAGAGCACGAAGGCCAACAAGCCCAAATGCTTCCTAACCTGAACCCTGTCCTGAAGGCAGGCAGCTCGCAGTGCTGCAGAAAGGCTTCCTCCAGGGAGATGCCATGGGCCGGTCCTGCTGAGCACAGCCCTCATACACCCACCCTGGTAAAGTTTCAGCCAAGGGTGACAGAAACGCTCTCTGCTTTTTCCCTTTCATAGACACCAACACCTCTGCTGGCCCAATACCGATCAGAATCCATGCATTATTGCTTAAAAAGTGATTTTGCTTTCTTTCACACATGAAACACCCCTCGCACAGCTCCACGCAGCTCATCCCTGCTGCCTCCATCAGCAACTGCTCCAATTTGGTTAAAAACAACCAAAGTGAATGGACTTTGGTTCAAACAAAGACACGTTGCACCAAAGCGGCACCATCTATACTGCTATGCCAAAACTCACAGCCCGAAAAGGGCAGCACCGGACCTGCTGAGGATTTCATCCACCCGGCAGAGCTCCCATTCAGCGGCTCCCCGCCGAGCCCCACGGCAGTGCTGCGGGTCCCGGCGCTCGGGGCGGTGACACCGAACGCTTCCCGACAAACGGAGGCGCCGCATCGCCGCGTTACGGCACCATTCGGAAAGTTCAGCGCGAGCACCAACGCGCTTTGTTTCTGGGGCGGCTCTATTCAAAGCAGCTCCGAGCAGGAAGAACGCGGGCACCATTCATCCCCCGGTACTTCTGACACCGAGCAGAACAGCGGAGCGGCACCGCCGGGCCCCGCAGGACGGGAAGCGTTGCGTCACGACGGGTTCCGACGGCCAAACCCGCGGGGCTCCGACGGCCGCAGCCGCCGGGGCCGATAGGACCGACGGGGCCGCCCGCCTCGCCCCGCCCCTCCCGGCCCTTTGTGCGCGGAC
>JACDJE010000166.1:1410334-1427796 GCA_016647715.1 Pavo muticus | reverse complement strand
CCCCATATCCCCACACCCCCACCCTGGCTCTGGAGCTGCTCGGGGAAGGGTGAAAGGGCACTGAGCGAGGCCTGCAAGCACCCGGCTGGCTTTGGCAGAACAATTCCAAGCAGGGGTGGGTGAGGCTGTGCGAGGAACCTGCCCAGGGGCACCTATTAAAAGAAGGGCAGTAACCACAGCGCCTGGGTGAAAAACACAGCTCTCATCCAGCACTATTCAAGATCCTGGGCCGGGCCGTAGGCAACACACAGAGCCCCACAGAGGTACAGCAGGAGCAGCGCCCTCTGCACAGCCACCAGCTCCCCTCACCTCCTGCGTGGGAGCGGGGAGAGTTCTGGGGCTGCGCTCATCCCCCACCACGGGGTTGGACTGCTTTGTCGCTCCAGCAGCACTCGTTTTTGTCTCATTAACTCCATGTTAAGCAGCGCTTACTCCCAAAGCTCCGTGCCCACCCCATCCACGTGGAGGCGAGCAGCCGTCTGTCTGTCTGTCTGTCCGTCTGTGTGTGTCAGACAGTTGGCAGTTTGCTGCAGCACGCAGCCAGCTGTCCTCAGGCTGCTCATTCTTCGCCGGGGTGAACGCCAAATCTCAGCACCAACTGCGAGCAGCTGAGGATGCAGCACCGCGCAGCGCTGCGCCCAAAGCCAACGCTGAGCGTGATGCCAACAGCTCACAGCATCACTGCATGGTGAGTGGGCTCCACCCCGCGATTTCTTGCTCTCTCCTCTTTTGCACGGCCCCACAGTTAGTGCTGCTCCAACACAGAGGGTGAAGGGCCACAAGGGTTCATCAAGAAGTAATTGCAGCTCAGCGTCACTTAACGATCGCGGCGCTTCCCCTGCTTTGCTCTGGTTGTTGGCATATGGGCCTTTCCCCGGGGAGCCGGACGGTAATTAACGCGTTCTGCCTTCAGTGTTTGCACTCACGGCACTGGGAGAACGGAAGCGGACAAAGCATGCATTGTCTGCACTGCGTTGGGTCCCCGCACGGGGTTACAGGAACGCTGCTCTGCGCAGAGCTCCCACCTCGCTCCCTTCAGTGCCATCGAAGCACTGGGGAAGGGGAACGGCTCTGAGCTGCCCCCTGCAGACCGGGGATCGGAGGGGAAAAAGGGAGCTGAGAGGCTGTGGGGTCCCTTCCAACCCAGCTGTGCTGCGATGCTGTGGGTCCACCCGTGCTTCTTCCTGGATCTCCGTTCTGGGGCTGCCTGCAGATGGGGACTCCAACAGCTCTGGGGTGCAGAGGGAACAGCCCTCCACCCACCACAGAGCACCCATCCAATGACAGCACCTACACCGTGCACTGTGCTTTGTAGGTAAACATTGCAGCAAAGCCGCCCCAAATCCAGCACCAAACCCTCCCTATCCCCGTGCCCACTCGATACAAAGTCACACAGCCTTTGTAGGCACGGGATAATCCATCCTCACAGCAGAGAAGGCTGAGAGGGGATCTGAACAGTACCTGTAAGGCAAGGGTTGGGAGGACAGGGCCGGGCTCTGTTAGATGGTGCCCAGGGCCAGCACGAGGGGCACTGAGACCTCTGTATCTCCTCCACCCGCACACCTGGAAGGAACAGCCCCAGCCCTCCCAGCTCTTCTCTGGGCAAAGGCTGCGACGGTGTCAGCACTGCTCTGCCCTGGGGGTGGCACGCGGAGCAGGGATCGCATTTCCTCCTCTCTGAGTCACCGTGGAAGGAGCCAGATTTTTCCAAAGGCCTCGAGAAAAGACAAGGAAACTCGTTTGGGGACGAGAAGCAAAGGTCACACAGCGCTACGAGGACTTAGAAATCATTTTGTTGATACCATTATTCGTACTGCAGCGCTGGCAGCTCTCAACACAGCAGCAGGAATTGCCCCACCTCCCCCCCACAGCGGGCACAGAGCTGAGCTGAACCCAAAGCCGCAGGGATGGGGCGAGCAGCGATCCTGCAGGCAGGGTGCTCCACACTGCCCACAGCTGAGCCTGCTGCCTGCAGCACACGCTCTGCCTGCTTGGGCTGAAATTCTGGTCGTTCTCAGCAGCAGGTATTTGGTTTTGCAATTGTAATCATCACCTCTTTAAGCCTGCTGGCTTTTCTGTAGCAATGCTGTGAGGTTGTAATAACAATGGCTGCTTGGAGCCCCAAATTGAGGCACTTCCACCTCAGGATCCTCCACTGCCACCCCAGGTGACAGCAGTGGGGACCCTGAAATTCACATGACACCGTGGCTCCTCGTTAGTAACAGAAACGTGCATTTTGAGGTGACAAACCCAAATCCTCCCCGCCTGCCCCTCGTCCTTTGGGGTCGGTGCTCACCTGGAGGCGGCGGATTTGGGGCTCCCCAGCAGCGTGGCAAAGCCCTGCTACGTAGGGAAGGTCCACACCATCTGCCTGCCATTATCCCGCTAATCCAGCCCTGCTGCTGGTGAACGCTGCATGGATGGATGCAGCCTTGGGGGAATCACACCGCCATGCCCAGCTCCATGCAGTCACCTTTCCCTGCGGTGACAGCGATGTGGCCCAGAGAGCAGATCCACCTGTGGATGTTGTTAAATACCCCATTTCTTCCTTTTTCCCCTCCTCCTGACTGCATTTCAGTGGAGGTTAAAACAAAACAGGGGAACTTCCTCAGCCGCTCCTCGGTGACCGATGCCTTAACAGCCATTTACTCCCAAAGCTGCACAGGCAAACAATCCCCAGCACAGGTCTGGGGGCGAGCGCCGTCCTGCAACGTCACTGCCTGGAGATGGAACCCAAACACAGATTAATGTCCTTCAGATTTCAGACCACCACGCATTTCACACAGCAGGAGAGCAGACTGTGCCCTGAGCATTAACACGACTCCCTTTGAGCGCAGAACTTCTGTGGCAAAGCATGGGAAGAGCTCCACGCACTCACAGAGCCACACAAGTGGAAAAACTCAGTCCTACAGTGAGCTCCTGTGGACTTTAAGTTACTGCACACACCTGCTATTGTTTCCTGTGCGTTGACACAACAAACACATCATTCTTTACTATGAACCAGAGATATCAAGCTGTCAGTGACTCATTCCATCCTTACGTTCACTCCCATGGACTGACTGTTAGCTGAGTTATTACAATCTAATTAAGCTTGATTATTCTCTCTCTCTGCGTAGCGATAGTTATTGCAGCAAATCATTTCCACGCTCACCTGTCACGTCAGGAAGGCTGCCTTGACTAACATGTAAACACAGCATGAGCAGATCCAGAACACAAAGGACGGTGTGATTCACACCTGGGATGCTGTGAGGCGTCCTACACGGTCACCTTGTGAGCTGCAGTACCATGGCTACAGATAAAGGGGTTGAGGTACAGAGATAAGAGCTTAAACCGAGACTGAGTGGTAAACAGAGCACCATCAGTGTGGCTTTGCATGGTGTGATGTCTATTACAGACCATTCATTAAGAGAGGAAGGAATCCAATGCCATAAGCCAGCAGCTCAGCACCACAGAACTCCACACACAGACACAGACACTGAAGGATATCAGCTCAGGAGGGCTTTGTACTCAAAGCATCTACACAGCAGCATCCAGAACAGCAAGAAATGGTGCCGTAACTCAGCAGGGAAGGCTTGCTGTCCCTTGACAAGGATTTGGATGCAATACGGGAGCTGGTTGAGCAGGAAGGAATCAAAATATTAAGCTAAATGCCATTCAGAAGTGAAACACTCCTTGAAAAGCATATTTAATTGCTCTTTTCAAACCTTAATTAATCCTTATGGATCGACATTGAGAAGAAAAAAGAAGGGGGGGATCCTAGGAACAGAACCTCCCAAGGCAAAAGCAGCACGGTCACACAGAATCACAGAATCACTAAGGTTGGAAAAGACCCACAGGATCATCCAGTCCAACCATTCACCCATCACCAATGGTTCTCACTAAACCACATCCCTCAACACAACATCCAAACGTTCCTTGAACACCTCCAGGGTCGGTGACTCCACACCTCCCTGGGCAGCCCATTGCAGTGCCTGACCACTCTTTCAGAAAGAGAAGTAGTATTTCCTAATATCCAGCCTGAAGCACTGCTGGGTCTGCAGTGCCACAGCACCACCCACCACTCACTGTACTGGTCAGGATGTGTTTCTCCAGAAGGTCCTTTGATTAATCACACACAGTGCTGAGTGCTGACGAGCTGTGCTGATAAGCACTCCAGCATTCTGTGTATGCTTGGGCTGAGAAACAAAAGATCTGGCATATGAGGAAATGCAGAAAGCAGCAGCTTTAAGGACAGCCCTTCCATTGGGCACCTGCAGACCATCAGCTTCACTCAAAGACCCCACACTGTGTCAGACAGAAGACTAATTAGACAGCTACGCTTAATTGTGCGCACCAAGAGGTAGGGCTGGTTTCCAAACCAGGCTGCAGCCCTCCTTCCAGAGCAGCCTCAGACTCCAGAGCTGATTTGGTTTCTGAACCAGAGTCTGAAGTCAAAAGAATGGACAGCAACAAGCTGCAGCCACCGGGGATCACCGCTCACCTGTGTGCTCGTCAGCCCCGCACAGAGGAACGCTGCTCAGCCAAGAGTTCGTACAAAAGCAGGCCGGGTCTCTTTAAATTTAGAAATTTATTCTGTTTAATCCACAAGCTTTATATAGCTTTAGTTAAAAAAACAAAAACAAAAAAACAGTGAAAACATGACAATATCCAAAGTTCAGGCTCCTCCCACTTCCAAAGAGCACATCTCTGAAAGCGGCTCGCGCCGTTCAGAGGAACCCTAACGAGACAAGGTCTATGAATGGGGCAACGACATCTCACAAACAGAATTTAGGTAATGAAGGGACTGCTCTGGGACTGCTGATCATGGAAACTGCCCTTTAAAAAATAAACAGAACAAAAAATACAAATGAAATTCCAGTGTTCCAAATCAACGTGTTACATCGATATAAACCCACAGTGTCCTGGTAAACAACATGCTTTCATTTCTGTACCACTCTAAATTGCTATTCTTGATTTGCTGTAATGGAGGCTGTACAGGCAACAGGAGAAAGCATTAAAATGCACGTACTTCCTTGGTAATTCTGCAGTGGTTTTACTTCTGGGCAGGCTTACAAACCACAAAGGTTAGTAGCATAATGTGAGTGGATACAAAAGAAGTCAAATGAGACCCTCACAAATTATTCTAAAAGGCTCTGTTGAATTTCAAAGGGAGCTGATGGCCATGTTGGAAACCTTCAAAACAAACCCCTACAGCTTCTACTGCTTCTCACTCTAAAGGAAATTATGCTGACTGTCAATGAAAGAATGTCACTAGTACACTGTGGACACCTTTTGTAATGTAAATCCATGCCCTTTGTACATGGTGAACCTCAACCTAGCAATTATTACAACAAATGTTATATTCTAAAGCTCAAACACATTTAGCAATTTGAAATTGAATTCTGAGTACAAACCAAATAAAATGTACATTATATCAAAGGATTCGGCCTAAGATGGGGGGGACACCTGTGCCTTCCTCATCGACCGCAGCGCCTTCTCTCGCAGGTGCTTCTCTAGGTCATCAAGGTTGTCCTCTGGTTCGCTTTCTGTCTCCTTGAAACAAAGAGAAAGCACTTCACAGACTGCAGGCCGAGCTGGGGGGCTGCAGCCCAAGCAGTGCAAAGCATCAAGTAAAACCACGCCGTGTTTCTGCAGTAGGATTGCTGCTTGCTACCAAGAGCACTGCGGGCATTCAGACCTGTTTTCCTACACCGGGCTCTGAAGCACCAAATCACAAGAACCAAACTCGTACCTTTTTGGGCTCTGTCTCTGCCTCCTGCTCTTCCTGTGCTGAGGTGGTATCCGCTGCAGCCACAGCAGCAGCTGCTGCAGCCACTGCAGCCTTTTCCTTCTTATGCTTTTTGTGTTTCTTGTGCTTTTTATCCTTTTTATGCTTCTTATCCTTCTTTTTCTTCTTCTTTTTTCCGCCCCCTTCTTGATCTGAATTCTGCAATAAACAATTCGACAGACACAACTCATTCCCAGGAGTCCTGAGCTCTGGTAAATGAAACCCACAGCCACACCAGGCCGTTCGGATGGGCTGTGCAACTCCTGGCACTGAGGGAAACACAGAGAGTCCCATTGCTGAAGGAACAACAGCAGCACCCTGAGCAGCAGATCCTGCAGTGCACGGCCGTGCTGCGGCTGAACACGGAACACAGCAGACCTGATATGCGTGTCACAGTGATGACACACAGGCCTCATCATAGCAATGAAGAGGTGAAATCTAACTCCCTAAAACAGAGGGAATGAAGTGAGATGTCCCTAGGAAGCAAATCCATACAACAGGTAAGAAGGCCAGATTGTCTTTTTCCTATTACGAATAGCTGGCCAATAAGATTGCTAAGCACAGGTAAGATCACCTCACTTGGCAGGCCATTCAGCTCACTACCAGTGAGGCATACTTCTTAAACAACACCAGTAACCTCAGGAAATGAGAAGGTGTTTTCTTTCAGAAGTTAAAACGTATAGAAAGGCACTTCCCTCATTGCTGAGCTTGAAACATGCATTACAACCATTTATTTCTGTAACTATGGAAGGTCTCCCCAGGGTCACCCAGTTCAGCAGCTGAGCCTCTATGAAAATAACGCCACGTAACCCCAAAGAACAAACAAATACCCTCGCAGGCGACGGGCTCTGAGTTGGACTTTTAGCCTTCTTTGCAGGTGACCAGTTAGCAGAGGGGGAACGAGACCGAGCAGGAGATGGAGGCCCTTGGTGCTTTTTCGGAGCTGGCTCAGGCGACGCCGATGCGGAGCGCGATGAAGACACCCGCCGGGCAGAGCGTGGGCTGGGGGTGGAAGCCCTTGGAAACAGAAAGGCCACACTTAGATTCTAGCATTGGAGATACAAGAGATGAAACCGAGGAGTAAACGTTTCCCAAGTCAAACGAATGCATGTGTTTGTGACTTGGGTAAGCAGCCACTTAAAGAATAGTTACTGTGCTGGCATATATCAGAAAGGGCAGAACGATCTTACATCAGTGTGCATCTGTAATGCAAAGGGATACTGCAACATGATAGCTTGTTAAGCAATAAGACTATCATTGGCCAGGAGTAATTGCTCCCTTTTTTCCTGGTATGATTGATTTATAACTCTATTAAAAATCAAGAGAACAGCAACACTATTTCACCATCCAGCACAGAAAGAGTGCAAACGTTCAGCCACAGCTGTTCTTCCTGAAGGAGTAAGCAAGCACACCATGCTTTGACAGCCTGCTCACAAAGCAGCAGTCACACGACAGACAACTGCTAACACTGAGTACTTCTACGCCTTGCACAACCAGGTAGGAAATTGTTTATGAATGATAAAAAGTAGCAGCTCCCTTCTGCAGTCAGCTTTAAAATAAGACAAAGTTCATTCTGCTTTAAGCAACACTAGGAACAGAACTCCTAAGTTTTGGTCTGCTTGCTCCCAGTGCTCTGCTGTGCTACCAGCAGGACCCTCAGACTCTACGGCCTCTTCAGTGCTCCTCCCTGTGCTCACTTCAGATTGGAAGAAGCTATTGAAATAAGCTTCAGAAAAATCCCCTCGGGATTTGGCAGCACAGAAGTGGAAGCTGAGCAGCGCCTCCACCACCTGAGCAGATACATGGGAGCCATTGTTCACGTGATCCCCTAGCTCCTTCCACTGTATTATTAAAAATCCAACCACCACCAACAAATAAGATGGATTTTTACTTTGTCTTCTTCGGTTCTGGTGTTCTTGACACCCTCCTGATGGGTCTGGTGCTCGGAGATGGAGACTGCCTTCTCTGGGGCGATGCTGACGCTCCCCTTCGCAGCGGCGGCGGGCTTGAAGAGGTATGAGAAGCTCGAGGCCTCGGTGAGGGTGAATGCCTTTTGTTTGGTGGTGGAGAACGTGTTTCCCGATTGGACCTACTGGGAGGAGAACCCTTTCGGTGCTTGGAAGATATCGATGGCGAGCGCCTCTTAGCAGCTGGAGAGCTCCTCTGTTTTGGTGGTGGTGAATGGGAGACCCTGCGCTTTGACTGCGGAGAAGGCGATGCTCGTCGTTTGGGTGGAGGAGGAGGAGAAGCTGTTCTTCTCTTTGGAGGTGGAGAAGGAGAATATCGCCGCTGTATGGGAGGGGAGTACCTCCGTGGGGAGGGGGAGCGTCTGCGTGGGGGTGGTGATGGAGACCTACAAAGGAAATAAACGTTCAGGTACCACACAGGCGTGTGAATTAGTTACAGGTGTCGTTCAGTACGCCTAAAAAGGGAAAAAGAATTAGAATCATAGAATCATAGGATCACTAAGGTTGGAAAAGACCCACAGGATCACCCAGTCCAACCATTCACCCATCACCAATGGTTCTCATTAAACCACGTCCCTCAGCACAACATCCAAACGTGCCTTGAACACCTCCAGGGTCGGTGACTCCACCACCTCTCTGGGCAGCCCATTGCAGTGCCTGACCACCCTTTCAGAGCAGTGGTATTTCCTAACGTCCAGCCTGAACCTTCCCTGGCGCAGCTTGAAGCCATTCCCTCTAGTCCTATTACAGGAACGTTCCTCTAAACTCAGTTAATGCTTTATTCAATAGCAAGCTTCTTGGAACAGTTTGATACTCAGTCCCTGATACAGCAATCAACCCACAAGCAACAATGCAACGACCTCAGAAAATCTCAACAGCAAAACTACATCCCCTCAGCAAGCTGTGCACGAAGGAACAGGCTTCCTACAGCACAGCATTTCTTTTTTACAGGTCGCAGCTGGAAGCCAACAAGGCAAAAGTGACCAAAGCAGAGCACGGTACCTTCGGCGGGGCAAGGAGGGCGAGCGCCGTCGCCTGGGAGNCGCAGCCCAGGACGGGGAGCGGCGGGTGGGGGCGGAGGCGCGCGGCGGGCACAGCGGGCGGCCAACGGCCGGAGCGCCCCGAGCCGCGCCCGGACCGTACCTTAACGAAGAGCTCGATGACGGGTTCCTTGTCGCCTTCCTTCAGCCCGTTGACCGGCACGGACAGCGCCATGCTGCAACCGTCGCCGCCTCTCGCCTCGCCCGCCGCCGCTACCGCCGCCGGGACGGGACCTCCGCCGTTCGCCTCGCCCGCGCCGCGCGACTGCGGCCCGCCCCGCCCCGCGCCACAACGCACAGCGCCCCGGGGCCGGGAATGGGGGCGGAGCCAGAGCTGGGGGCGTGGTCTGATTGGAGGCGGTCACCGAACGGGGGCGGGGACAACGGTGTGGGAGCGCGGCTGAACTCGGGGGCGCCTAGCGTTGAGGGGGCGGGGCTAACGTCGAAGTGGGCGGGGACAAGACGGAGGTAGGCGTGGCTAACGCAGATGTAGGCGGGGCTGTGGCGTTATGGGCGTGGCTGTTTGACTATGTGGGTGGAGCCAATGCACTATGGGCGGGGCTAAAGGGGCCGGGCGGGCCCAGCGCTCGGCGCGCCTCGGTGGGCGCGGGCGGCTGAGCTCATCGCTGGGCTCGGCTTTGTGCGCGCCGCCGGGCGGGGGAGAGCGCGCTCCGCTCTGCCCGGAACGGCCGCTGCGAAGGGCGGGGAGTCGAGCTTCAGCCTAGTTTCTGCCCAGATATTCAGGCCAAGGGCTGAGGAGCCGGGCAGAAAACGCGCAGGAGATTTGGGCGGAGCGGCGGAATGAAATTAAATCGTGCGCCCTTTTCCAGTGCTTTCCTCAAAATAGCGCATTCCGGCTCCTCGCAGCCCTCTCCGCCGGCGGGAGGTTTTCCTGTTTGTATTACAGAGTCCAAGGAACCGCTGTGACTCACGGGGTGGGACAGCCGGCGCGGGGTGAGGTGTCACCGTAACCAAACAGCGCCCGGCCCTGCCCGGGAACCTCCGCCTGCAATTAATGGCAGAGCTGTGCCACAAAGGCCGCCTTCATCAGAGCGGGGCTGGGAGGGGGGGGTGGGGACGCAATGAGCGGCAGCACACAGATGGGCGGTGGGAGCCGCCCAGAGGGGCCCTGAGGGTCCCAGAGCCACCAGCTCCGCTTCGCCCCTCCTCTGCCAACAGCCCCAAACTCACTCGTGGGCTTTGTCAGACCGGGGGAGTTTGTGTCAGCTCTCCTTGAAGCAGCGAATCCTTCGCACAGCAGTACGAAGCAGCAACCCTTCCTCCCCCCCCCCCGCCCCGGGCCGCGCAGAGCAGCGTTGGTGCTGACGGTCTGCAGCAGCACGAGGAGCTGCCCGCTCTGCCGTCGCTCCCTGCCGCTGGATTCCTTCCCCAACAAAAGAGTCCACGTGGTGCTACCCGGCAGAGCAGCCCACTGCGTTGCCATCCAGCTGCACGGCCCTGTCTGCTGCTCAACGTCTTTTCGGTTATTTGACTTTCAGATGACAATTTCCTGCTCTCCGGCGGCCTCCTCCCGAGCCCCTCCTCCTCCCCATTCAAACAGACCTCCGTCTCAGAGCGGTTCTGAACGCTCCCAATTGTTTCCCAGTTCTCTAATTGCCGGTTACGTTCCGGCAGATTTCTGCACTCACACCCGCAATTAATTTGCCCGAGCTTTACAAAATAAACGACCGGTCACACAGCGGCGTCTCCCACCTCCTCCAGCTGCGAGAAACGAGTCAGAAAAGTGAAGTGACGCGCTGGGAGCTGTTTGCACAGAGCCCCGGAGCCGGAACAAAGCGCTCCCGGCCCCCCGCCTCCGCACGGAGCAGCAGGTCGCTCCTCTGTGTTATTTTATGCTGCGCTGAGCCGCATTTCCCTCTGCCGGGCAGCAGCACAGTGTGCCATTGTTTCACTGCTCAGCACTTTGGCCTTTACGCAGCGGTTTTCCATCCCAAGCTTTCCAAGCGGAGGAGCTGGACGTCGTACCCGGGGCTGGAGCACAGCGCTGTGTGTGGGGCAGCACCTTAACCCCCCCCCACNCTCCTCCTCCTCCTGCTGGAGAAATAAAGGGATTACTCAGAAAAGTTGCAAGTGAGCCATGAGTTGATTCTTCTCATCCCACTATATAGTATCTGCTCGCTCGTGTGCTTTTAATTTTACTAGAACTGCTAATGAGGGGATAAAAAGGGAGATCAGCTAATGGGCCAGAGCAGCTGACAAGCACCTCTCATCACACAGTGATCTGACTGCGAGGTGTACAGTGTGGAAGGAACTCAATGTTTTTGTCCTGCTACAGTTTGACTCTTCCAGCAGCAGCCTGAATCACAGAATGGCCCGGGTTGGAAGGGACCTCAAGGATCACGAAGCTCCAACCCGCTGCTGCAGGCAGGGCCACCAACCTCCACATCTCATACCAGCCCAGGCTGCCCAGGGCCCCATCCAAACTGGCCTTCAACACCTCCAGGGATGGACGGGGCATCCACAGCCTCTCTGGGCAGCTGTTCCATCACCTCACCACTCTCATAGTAAAGAACTTCCCCCTGACATCCAACCTAAATCCTCCCTCCCTCAACTTCAAACCATTTCCCCTTGTCCTGCTGTTATCTGCCCTCTCAAAGAGCTGACTCCCCTCCTGTTTATAGGCTCCCTTAGGTACTGGAAGGAAATACTGAAGCTGGATCGATGTGAACAGCACGAAACTTCATTCTTGGAAACAGCTGATCTATGGATCTGAAATCCAAAAGAACTTAAAATGCTAAGAATAATCAGAGCTGCTGCTAAATTGCAGCTCTCTGGACTCTAGTTACTCAGAAAATGAGTCATTTTGTTCTCTAAGATAAGGTTTAATGCAGACTTCTGGAGAAAGGTGAATTAACTGGGCACTTTCGTGGCATTACTAAATGGAGGAAAACTGGTATTCTGTAAGGAAAAAAGGTTCCTCCTCAAAAGCAAATCAGATAAAACAAAATGATAAAGGATAAAATGAGAGTGGTGAAGAATTAAAGGGCTCGTTAACTGAAGTTTTATTCCAAACACCCTGGCTGTTGCTCTACAAGGCAGTTAGTTACAGTTTTTATAGGTAAGGCTTTGCTTCAAAGCAACATCCTTTAATGATCTGGGAAAATAGCAGCCTCCAAGTGTCAGGGTTGCACTAATTAAACATGTTTAAGTACTCACACGATAGGCAACAGGCAAATTTAAATATGCTGCAAGATAGTTTAAGATCTCTGAATTCTGTTTTGCACAGCATTGTTTCTTCTGTTCTTGGAATTTGTTGTTGTTTATTTTCCCTGCTAATGAAATGTTCCAATACCCAAACCATTATGGGACAGGTAAGTCTGAATTTCCCTCATGTTGGTGCTGTGAGTGTGCAGATTCAAAGGAAAGAAGTACTTATCCATAACAAAAGAAGAGCCTAAATGATTTTCAATACGTAAGTCCTGTTAAAGAGATGAATTTCTAACCAACCTTTTCATCACTGGCGATTGCCACCTCTTTTCCATCTGCATCCTGACAGCAGTGGAGGAAAAACAAAACAAAGAAATCTAACTGCCCAATAGTTGAGGCAGAAATGAACAGTTCAACAAATTCAGATTAATTCTCAACAAGAGAATACAGCCTTGGAATGGACCAAGGGTCCATCTAACCAGGCACCCCTCACAACATGCAGTGCTGGATGCTTCAAGGATAGATAACACAAAGCAGTCTGTATTGAAAGCCCAACTTACCCCAGTGATACCAAAGGTTGCCAGTTTTAAGAGAACTTTATCAACTTTTGCACAAGCTTAGCTCACAGTAGGGGCCTTAAAGTCAAAATCACAAACACTATCAAATCACAAACACTAAAGAGCAAGCTCGCTGTCCAACCAGCACTGAGATCCTGCTTTTCTTCTTTAACTCATTTTGGAGATAACAAAGATTATCTGCTCGCACAGCTCTGCGCTAAGAGGGCACAACTCTGTCCTCCTGGGTAACTGCTGAAGATAAACACGTCAATCAGCAGCTCTCCAAGCACAGAGCTGCGCTCAGTGAGGGCGGTTACCGAGGGGAGGGCTCCTTCTGCCGCTTCCGCGGGGATGGAGACGGGCTGCGCGAGTGGGAATGGCGGCGGCGCCGACCGACCTCCCCGTTCTTCACGTTGGATCTCTTCGGTCTCTCCTCCTCAGATGAAGACGAGGAGCCAGAATCTGTGAATGGAGGAGAATTGCCCTCTGCAAAACGATCCTTCTGACCGCTGCAGAGATGCTTACAATGCTGTTTAAACGACTAATCCTCCGCTCCCACTAAACAAGAAGGTTCCGTTTAGAAGCAGCTAACAATCAGTGTTAACCTGTAGTTGAGAAACCCAGCAGAGCTGGGTAACAACACCTGCAGCAACGAGCTCTACATCTACAGCTTAACTTGCCAGGTCATTTTAAAAATGATCCGCTGTTACACATAGAAACACTACGTGCACAGAAACCTGCACCAAGTCAGGAGTCCAAGACACCAGGAAATAGCCTACTGCAATAAGAGACTAAGGGAGTCATGGGAAACATTTGTGTGTGATGGAAAGAGTTTAAACGTGCAGCTTTCAAAGATGCATAACAGGAGACATGCCATAACCTCTAAGAATTAAGCCTTATTTAATGCAAGTAGCATGACTAATAACTGAAGTTGCTCCATTATGAGTGGGTAAATACACAGTTAAGTTTGCAATAGCACTGCACACAGTAAAGGCACTTCAAAATCAACATCTGAACCGGGCGATCACTAACTCCTGCAGGAGCATTAGTGCAGGTTTAGGAAATGCAGGTTATCCTACCAGATGAGGACTGCTGATTTTGCCTTCTGTACTGACGCCTCTGTTGCACAGAATCTGCTGCAGCCATTTTACCTCCCTTATCTTCTTCTGAAAAGACACAGACATAGAGAGAATATTTGAACTGAAAACGAATTTTGCCTCATTCAGACAGAAGTAATGGCAGCTGACAGTCAACCCAGCATGCTTTGTTTTTTAACTTAAATATCTGAAGATACACTGAGTCTGGAGCATGCTTTGGCTGAGCTTTTCCCAGGAAAGCTCAGATGGAAGATCTGAGGCAGTGCCAGTGACCACTTTATGCTTCTGAAAGCTTGATTTCAATGCCAGCTATCAACAGCACTCAGCACTTTACTAACACCTTTTATTGCTACACATCTCAGACCAAAAGCCCCAAAGGCAGTGTTGAACCATACCTGACTCAGACAGCTCAGCCTTCCTCGGTTTTGGTGCTGGTGAAGGAGATTCTCTTTTTTCAGTACTCTTATGCTTCGGTGCTAAAAGAAAACCAAACATGTTGCTTCGATTTGTTTGTTCTTTAAATCCACGCATGCTTTTCTGCTCAAACAAGCTGCAGACGTCATCTTTGAGGAGACGGAAGCACAAAGACAAAGCTGCTGAAAGAAACTCATCTCTTACCTGACGCCCTGCCAGGTGAAACAGAGCCACGGCTTTTCCTTGCACGATTGGACTGCGGAGGCGTTGGAGACCGGCGCGGTTTGGGAGGTGGGCTTGCTGGTGGGGATGGTCTGTGCCTTCGCCTCGGGGGGCTGGCAGAAGGAGACAGCCTACGTGTCTTCCGAGGAGGGCTGGATACAGTTCTTTTAGGTGGTTTCTTTGGTGGAGATCGAGAACGTGAGGAGGAGGAGGAAGAGCTACTGCCAGATAAAGATGCTGATGACCGCCTTCTCCTGTAAACCAAATGCAGTGTTAGACACTGACCCGGCCTAGGAAATGTCTGAGCACGAACACAGAACTGAATTTGTCTGCAAGCACATATACAGAGCCACATACAGCAGCACCTCCAAAACATGGCCAACAGCCTCCAGCACTTGGTTTGTAGAAGAGATTAAGAACCAATCTTCCCATTATTTTTAAACTACAGTGAGTACAGTAATAAATAAATAAAGGTTAGTGTTACCTTGACTCGCCTTCTGTCAATCTACAGGCTACAACTAAGCTTTTCTCCTGGGAGCAATTAGTTCTCTTTGGGCTCTCTAACTTTTGGATGGTTAAGAGGATTCTCCATGTTAGCACACGTGATTTAACCACCTTTCAAACAGATCTATTTCAGAGTTTAGTGTGCGAGTACGCTGAGAGCTTTTTATACCAGGAGGCAAAAAAATTTCAGACAACAATTCTGAACCTGCGTATTCATCCTCATGTTTTAGTTTTTCATCTTTACTTTGTCATTTTAAAAAGATTGGGCCTCTAGAATTCTGCGGCAAAATTTGTGGCAAGTTCTGTTGCAACTTTGTACCTGCAGAATCCACCTTTGGCTGCAGAATTCCTGAGAACCTGGAAAAAAGAAACCCTACCTTGAGTGAGACAAACACTTGCTGAAAGGGAGCTCTTGTACATCTTGCAAGGTACATGCTTGGTACTTCCACAGTTTTTGCAATAACTGTGCAAAAGGAACATCTTTACAAAGTCAAAAATGTACTTATCACTTGTTCAAGAAAGAACTGCTCCTTCTTCTAAAGGAAGAACTATTGTACACAGGAAGCATCTCTCAGTTCTTCCTATGAAGAGGACAGGAGTTCATTCTATTCCTACGAAGACAAATCCCTGTTTTGACAGTGCCCTCAGTATATAGTTCTCTGCAGTGCAACTCAGAGCCTTCCTATCATAGTAATTGCTCATGGATCAAAAAATGTAACCTTCAACACTACAGAGCAGACCTTAAAGAGCTCTTATTTTCAATCAGAAGAACATGAAGAAATACATTTCAAGTCCAAGTTAATTTTTACCTTAACTTTATGTAATGGAACAGTGAGTCATAATTAAAAAAATCCCATAAAGTGCAATCCAGGGCTTGTTCTAACAATTCCCTCCAAGGGGAAATAAAAACAGCCAAATGGTGCCTCATCTGCCTAAGGTGGGAGCTACCCAGAGCCATTTCAAGGCCTCAAGTTGCCACTTTTTGAAACGGTGGACAGCAACGAGCTGCCCCCAAAATACTTCCAAACATGACATGGCAGTTTTACATCATTCACATCATACATTACTGGCAGCGCTGAGAAAAGACGAGCAAGAGAGTTCTGATAACCCTCATTCACCAACACTAAGTAAAGAAAGAAGGAAAGGGAAACCTCACCGCCTCACCGGCGATCTGCTCCTCCTGTGCCTGGGCGGGGGAGGCATTCGCCTGGGAGGAGTCCTCCTCCTCGGGGACGGCCGTCGTCTCGGGCTTGGTCGCCTTCTAGGGGAGTAAGACCTGTCACAATCAGAAACCCCACCGAAAAGCAACCATCTAATCTTCTGACTTGAGGAACGCTTTCCTCTGGGAACTGAGCGAAGTAAGTTCCTTTTCTCCAACTGCGGCTATTAAAGCAGCGCTTCAGTTACGGCACCGTTCAGCCACAGTGAGCGGCTTTAAGTTTACAAACACCTTCTAAGGAGTGAAGAGGGGAAGAAAATAAAGAGGAGGGGGAGGAATTTTTGC
Organism: Pavo muticus; assembly: GCA_016647715.1. Lineage (NCBI taxonomy): Eukaryota > Metazoa > Chordata > Aves > Galliformes > Phasianidae > Pavo > Pavo muticus. Next base: position 1,411,556 of record JACDJE010000166.1, on the reverse strand, counting down.
AAAACCTTCAGCATCAGACTAAAAGGTGGCTACGTAATTCCCACTGAGCGCACCATCCCCCCCCGTCACCATCAGTCTCTGCAACCTCTTTCTCATGAACTAACGTGAGGACAACAGCTCCCAAAGATTTATTCACTGAATACATCATTCTCACCTGGCCCAAACCATTCACAGCTCAACATCACTAAAAACATGATTACCTGAACTGAGAGCGTGACATTAAATGGCAACTCCAGAAGAAAACATTCAGTTCTCAACCTCTGCCATCGAGGTAAATGGAAGCCCTACCTGGACCGTGATCTGTGACGCCTCCTGGGTCGAGAATGAGACGGAGAACGTGACCGAGACCTTGACCTTGATTTGGAGCGAGTTGGGGATCTCTGACGGGTCTTCTCTTTCTCCTTCTCTCTCTCCTTCTTTGAATTACGTTCTGGTGAAATTTCTTTTGTCTCTGGTACAGGAGGTTCAGATTTAGGAGCTTTTGGGATATCACTATTAAAAAGAAAAACTTAATTTACAAGCACATACAAACTGCAGCCACTGGAGTAACATTTAGAAGCTGACACCATATTCCCCAACAAAGAACATTCCCTCGTCCATCTTCTGACATGTTAAAGATTCTACTGCACAACTGTGAAAAGAATTAAGAATACGGTGCAGTGATTCAGAAGGCAAGTAAGAGTAACACCCAGGCTGTGCATTAGCTTGCTGGAAAACAAGATGACATTGTCAGAAGCAGAAAGGATGCCCAGTGTAATGAAACAACAGTGGCAGTTGAGGATTCTGCCCTTAGAAGTCTACACAGGAAAAAAGAAATCCCAGTGAAAATCCTTAGACAAACTCTTGTCATTTTAGGGGGACAGGGAGAAGTAGACATTGCCTGTAGCCAAGCTTGGAGGAATAATCTTTAACATGCATTAAGATCATTTCCACTCTTGCAGAAGCAATATGCCATTCTGTACAGTTATCACACCCACCTGTTGGAAGTTGCCTCTTGAACAACAGTCTCCTTTGGTTTCACAGAGGGCTCTGGCTCAGGAGTCGCCTCCTTCTTTTCTGGCGCAGGCGTAGCACTGCGGCTCTTGGTTCTGTGGTGAGGGGAGCGGGAATGGCTGCGCTTCCGCTCGCGCCTGACGGGCGATGATCTCCTCCTGGGGGAAGGAGACCTCGACTTGCGCCTGGGAGGAGGAGCAGCACGTAATGAGACAACACAGGTAAAAAT
>JACDJE010000166.1:1377834-1405334 GCA_016647715.1 Pavo muticus | reverse complement strand
TTTACAAAGATGTGGCTGTTGAGTAAGCTCCTAATTAGCACTTTGAGCTTGTTGTGGTGCCCACAGTATCAGTCCCAGCAGGGTACAGCGTACCTCCCTATGGCCCACAGAGACACTGCTTTCAGGCTGCAGCTGTCCTGCCGAGCTGGGAAAACTATCTTCTCTAGATAGGCCTGCTTGCTGGTGATTTGGAATTAACTGCTGAAGGCCCTGTGTTTATTGCCAGGGATCAGCATAAAAGTGAACTAAGCAAAGGGAAACGTATGCCCTCATGTTCTAAACGCATCCCAGTTGCGGGAAGGGAAAATAATTGAGCTGAATATATCAGCGCATCTCAGACCACTGAGCTGCATGTGAAGATACACACTGCTGGGCACACCGGTTATCAAACAAGAAGCACTTTAACAAGCGCTTACTCCTGAACAGCGGGCAGAAAAAAGGTTAAAAAAGAAATACAGCCAAGCGGAGTACTGCTCGATTTCCCTGCAGCGAACGCAGAGCTGCTGAAAAGAAAGGCTCAGTGACTCCCATCACACCCATGTACGACATCCCGCCGGCTCTGGGGCCGTTTAATAACCTCACGCCCCACAGAAGCGCACAGCCGCGTCGGTGCGCCCTGAGCGCGGCCCCCCCCGCCGCAGGCCCAGCGCTCAGCCCGCAGCGCACCGCAGCGCAGCGCGGCCCTCCTCCCGCGGCGGCACAGCCCGGAGCCGTACGGCCCCGCCGCACTGAAGGCCCCCGCCGCTCCCCCCGCCGCCCGCGGCCTCCTTCCTTTCCCTTCCCTTCCCGCCGCCATTTTCTTCGCGGCCGTTCCACAGGAGCCTACGCAGAGCGGGGGCGGGGGCACGGCGGAGCGCTGCGCCAGGCACAACGCGGCGGCGGCGGCCCGCTCGCACCGCGCGTTCCCCGCCGGGGTCGTGCCCGCCGCTCTGCCCGCCCGCCGAGGCTGGCACTTACGCGGAAGAACCCCGCGTCCATCTTGGCTCCTCCGCCTCCTCCTGGTCGCAGCGCGCTGCCGTCCCGGCGTGCACCGCGCGCCCGCGAGCCCCTCGCACGCTCGCCGCGCTGAGGGGAGGAGGAGAGCGCGGTGCGCCTGCGCGCGGCTTGACGCTAAGAGGGACGGAAGGGGCGGAGCCGGGCGCTCCGCAAAGGCTCTTCGGCGCCTCCCGATTGGAGGGCGGATCGGTAGGCGGGCTGGCGCTAGCCAATCGCAAAGCGCGGCGTACCTCCGCGCGGAGGCTGCACTACGTCCCGTCGCGGCGCGCGGGCGGGGAGTTGACGGAGTATCTTCTCGCGAGATGCAGAAGTTCAGCGGAGAGGCGCGGGGCTCGTGACCTCACGGCCAACGGCGCATGCGTGCGGGTGTTGGCGCCTCCTCAGCGCGGCGCTGGGGGGGCGGGTGAGCGCTGAGGGGCGAGAGCGGGGCGGGCAGCGTCCGTGTGCAGGGCAGGGTTTATTCTTGTAATGACCTGCGTTTGATGAAGCAGAACTCAAAAACATCCTTAGGTGCACAGAGAGAGGAACAGGAGGGCAACTCCACAGAAATCCCATTGTTTTCTGCAGTCCCCACTGCATGATAATATCGGTTATTCCCGTCACCAAAATGAGGTGGAGATCCGGGACAAGTGAAATGTTAGCAGGACGTACAGGCTGCTCAAGCAGCTGTCCTAATATTTAGCTTGGAACGTGTCCTGTGGTCATGTTTCATTAAAACGCTGCAGAGTAATTGAATTTAGTCCTGCAGAAAAGCAGCATTTATTCACAAGGACCTCTGCCAGAGGTGCCCTCACTTCTTGTAATTATCAGTAGCATCTCCTTTCCGTCTGTTACCACTTTATTGCTCTGAGAACTGTCAGCTTCTGTTGGATTTAAGGATATAAACTGATCGGGCAATGGCAGCACTAAGAACAGCAAGGGAGCTGCTGCAGGACGAGGAAAGCCGTGGGCTCTCTCTGACCGATCACTAACTTCTTTCCCTACAGCTCCCAAGGAGTTTAAATACCCCCCCCGAGTTATTTAATAAGGTCTGTACAGACTGGGGCCCCCTAATGGTCGCAGGAGCTTGCAGCTACTGTCCCACACTCATGGTACAACAAAACGCACTGAATGTAGGCTGTGCCACTCCAGCCATCCCAGTGAGCGATTCCATACGATTTAAAAGTGGAGATGTCTCTCACAACTTTGCATAGTTCTGTTTAAAACAGAGTTTAACTCATTTTCTCCCTAATCCTCGCTACCTACCCCATCCACCAGCTGTGTGGGAATGCTTTTCCATGCACGCTTTGGACAATGAGCCACAGAGCATCCGGACAATGCTGCTGTGTGCTCACACTCAGTGGGCTGTGAAACACCCCTGGGAATTCCTTTGGTGCATTACTCTACACCCACAATCATCGCACTTGGAAAACATCACCGCATTCGGCAACTTTCTGTAACAAAAAATAATAAATCAATCTTCATAATATTTCAAGCCTAGTCCGCAACAGAGAACAAATCCCTTCGGGATGCAGGTTGTACAAAAGCAGTGCACAAAGCCTTGCTTGCTTTATGCTGCCTTCTCATGTTTACTTAAGTTAAGGAACTTCTCAGATTTCAAGATAGAGAAAGCATTGCAATGGCAGTAATGAACCCAGAGTGATTTTGGCAGGAGAGTGAAAATCCTCAGACATTCGGTTCATTGGGAAACAAGCAGGTTACCAAGTTATTAGAAATATTTCAACATATACTTGAAAAAAAGTCATTCTTTTCTGTCTACAACCATACAAACGTGGTATTAGAAATGTGAAAGATGACTACATATAAATATGGTTTTCCTACTTCCCACACTATCCGCCATGAATAGCACAGACTACACACCTGTTTCACATGATCCTTAACAAGGCACAACCTGAGTTGCATGCAGCTTGCATGTCCAATTTTTCCTTCCATTTATCATCAGTCACTGCAGGATAGAAAAAGCTTAAACTCTGAGTAAGCAAAAGCTCTACAAAATCAGTGTGCGTGGCTTTTCCAAACGAACAGCTTGGCTTCTTTGATCTTCCCACACCCAAAGCTCTGAAGGAGGGCTCCTTGCATTTTGGATGCTTTGTATCCCTTCACCACTTGATTCTCATCACGTGGAAAGCGTCCAGACCTTCCAGTTTTCCTCCCAAAGAGAGAAAGCAGGACAAATTGTGATACAGAGGCAAAATAAGAGCTCATCACCATTCCAAACGCAGTACCACTTTTCAGAGCAGTCCCATGTCCACGTGATAAGAACTCCAAAGGGAGGGACGCATTCACAGTTATCTGCTCTGCATGTGGATAGGTATGAAAGTCACTGTGGAATGCTGAGTAACGCTGCTGCTGTTCTGCCCTAAAGGAGGAGGCACTGCTGTTTTGCTGCTTTTGGGCTCCAGCTCCCGCTTCCCTCTCATGTGTCTGTAAATGCAGAAATGAAATATTTATCAGCACTGACATTTGCGGTGCTTTCTCCCATGATAAGAATTGGGAAGATTCCCACAGAAACAGGCTGAACTGAACAGCCATTGAGAAGTCAGTACCAAGCAGGACTTCATCCCGAAGATAGAAGATGGCAGGTCAGTGCTCCTAGAACACGTACACAACTCAGTGCCTTCAGATGGAGAAATCAAGCTCTGCTCTGGCAGCATGATGCTCACAGCAAGCCTTTCCTATGCCAACAGAAGCCCCCTAAAAGAGCATCCATCAAGCATTCTCTGCCAAGAACCATTCCATTACAGCCTGGCATTCAGGACACTTAATCAAGCACATTATACTCAATTCTGCCTGAAATTTTCAGCAATAAGAAAGCCTGTGAGATGAGAGCACAGAAGTGATTTGGGTTCATCTGGCTTCTCCTCACTGAAGCGCAGCACTCAGCCACATACCTGTTATATGCCTTCAGTATGAGCAGAACCACTGTAAAAATAATAATTACTCCTACTACAATGGCAGCAACTATTGCTCCAGAACCTGGCAGGGAAGCAGAAAGAAAAATAAGGTCTTTTTCAAGAAGTTGTCAGCGTTCTGTTTGAAATCTGCTAAATTCAAAGGTTAAAAAGCTACTGAGAAACAAGAAAAAACCCACAATATTTTCCCTTTTAAAATAATTTCTCTTTGTTAGTTTTCATTCAAAGGAACAGTTTGGGATGGGAGCGCTCAGGAGGCAAGGAAGGGAGAGGAGGGGTAAGCTGCAAAACTGGAGCACCCAGGTGCTATGCAGCAACTGAAGTACGCAACAGACTGTTCTACTTGAAGATTCAAGGTATGGTAATTGTGGTACAGCCAAAAACAAAAGCCTCAACCCCACGACTTGTCTTACTTTGATAGAGACTCTGCTCTTGAGACCTTGTGGTCACGTTCACTGAGAGCTGCGTGCTGCTGATCAGCGGGGCTGCCGTCGTCATCTTGATTTGGCTGCAGAAGGAAAAAGAGGAATGATTTCATAAAACATCAGCACTGAATTGTGCCACCAAACTGTCATTAATTAGCAGCTGCCTCTTAAAGATTCATCACGTTTTCTCAGTGGTGAAGTCAATGGACATTTCGCAACACCAGTCTGAAGCCATTTGCTTTACAATATACACAGCAGTGTTTGGAGGGTAAGATACTGACACAGCAATGCGTTGTTTCCCAAACATTACAGATGTTACAAAGGTTTTGGATAAGTACACACATCTTAAACGCTTTTGGGATTTCAGATTGTCTCTCCAGGTTCTGAGATTTTGGTCCACAAGAGGAGGAGGGCTCTGAGTGAGGAGCACTGCATCTCCCTGCCCCAGTCCTGCACACAAAGCAGACCTGCAGATCCGTGAGTCCTCTATCCAGTATTCAACAATGCATCTTCAAAGGTAGGGGAAAAAAAGGACAGGTGTCATTGCTGAGAAGTGATGTACGGACACATCTTTGTGGGAATTACAAAGCTAGCAAGGGGAGGCTTTATCACCATGCAGCAGTAATGATATAACAAAAGGAAGGGGTTGCTGAAGTCCGCGTGGGTTCGCTGCTCTTCCATTGGGTTTGCTGAAGTCCACTCAGGTTCGTCGGGGTTCTCTGGTCCCTCAGTGTGCCCCACAGCCTTCCCAGTGTCCTAGTCAAGCTTCCAAGGCTCCCACAGCGCCTCCCGGGGCACCCCACAATGCTCCCCGAGCTCCCACACTGAGCTCTGAGTTTGCCCAGAGGATTTCCAGCGCACCGTGCTGCAGGGCAGGCACACCCCTGTACATCTGTGCCGCACCAGGCGGCTCCCAGCACTCCCGGGGCGGCTGCAGGGCACCCTACGGCGCTCTGAGAGCCTCTGCGGTGCCGACGTGTGTGCGCTGCCCGTACCTCTCCGGGCACCCCGCAGCCCGGCAGCACCGCCAGGTTCTGGGGCACTGAGGTAAACGGGGATTCCACTGCTGCGCTGCATACAGGTAAGTAGAGGCACACACCGAAGCGGTGTTCTTCTCCCATGGCAGTGCCCCAGGGTACATTTTCCTGCCCGTTTCGTGTCTTTTCTGTGCAGTCCCCGCCGCTCCCACACCGCCCAACGTACCGGCTGCGCGGTTCTGCCGTCCGTGCGCAGCGCGAGAACCTCGGCACCACCGCGCGTGCGCAGAGCAGCGCCCGCAGTACCGAATTTCGTTCAATAGACGGCAGCAGGGAGTGCCGCGGCTATAGTGCGCATGCGCGGCGCTGGGGCGGGCGCTTGTCGATCAAGGGTGGTGATGAGCCAATCACGTGCCGCGGCGCGCGCAGGGGCAGTGGGAGTCAAAGCGGTCCGTCACCGGGGATGGCTCGAGTGTAATAACACGGAAGTAGAGAAGAGTAACCGTGAGTAGATAGGGCTGACGGTCCGTGAAGGGACTGGTGGCCCGCACCTCAGTGCTGTGTAGAAGTGCATGCTACCCCCCCGTCTTCGTACGCATGCGCGTTACTTCCTGGAGGACTAATGACAATAGAGATTGGCGGACTGGCGGCGCAGAGCGGTTAAAACAAAGAGTCCACTTCCGCGCTTTCCCGCATAGCGCAGTACCCTCGGGAGGACCTGCTGCCACAGGGACAGCCGGCACGAAGCACGTCATCAATTCGATCATTTTTTACACAGATGTTCGTGAGAAAGGAAAAGTTCTCCCACTCCAGAAAACTGAAGAAGGCAGAAAGGTGCAGCCTGACTTACATGTGGTGGTGCTCCTGCCCGTCATCCCAGTTAAAGACAGGGAAAGCAGGAGGTCAGTGAAACAGGAAGGGGTTGGAGGGGATGTCCTGGGATAACCAGGTCCAGGACTTCACAAATGCATGCAGTGAGGGCTTTTAAGCTCCAGTTGCTCTAGAGCACACAGGTGAGCCCGGTGCATAACCTTGGGTGCCAGGTTATGCAGGCCTGGGCCCACAGAAGCCTCTTGGGTGCCCTGAAGCACAGTCAAGCCCAGAGGGAAGGCTCAGGCACACTAGAACACTCCCATGGGACCCAGTGCCCCCTAATGTGCCCTAGAGGTCTTCAAGGGCCCCCCAGCAAGCTCTAGAGACACCCAGACACGTCCTAGAGCTATTGAGCACGCTCTGGGGAGCCCTAGGTACATCCCAGAACACCCTAGAGCCCTCTCACAGCCCCTCTTCTGCATGCTCCAGGGTTCTTCACTTAGTCTGCCCTACTGGACTCCCAGGATCCCCCCCGTGTACCTGACTACATACTAACATGCTCAGAGACCCCAGGGTAACACAAAAGGCTTTGCAGTGCATCCCAGAGACCTCCCTAGGCCATCCAGTATACTGTAGGACACACTATTGGATTCCCAAAGCTTGCCTGTGTCTCCTAGTGCATCCTACAGGCTTCCACAGATGCCTCTGGGGCACACTACAATACTCCCAGAGCTTCCCAGTGTGCTCCACTCTAGTCTATGTATGCCCCAGTATGCTCTGGGCCACACCAGACTGGCAGAGTTTTCTGGCAACTGTAGGGCACCCTGAGACGCTACCTCTGTGTTTCTGGACACATACATGTTACCTCCCAGAGAACCAAAGACAACAGAGGCTAACAGACTGGAAGCACAAAACAGTTGCATTTTGTAAAATATATTTTACCATTATTTTATAATAAAGTTACTTACATACTGTAATGGAAAAGTCTTAACAGTAAAACTTTTAGAAATCATATACCTGGAGCTACGTGTCTAAAGGGATGAAGAGGCAAGGATGAACTGCAGGACTCATTGGCATATCTGCTCTGCCCAAACCTCAGCACTGTGTGCCAACACGTTGCTGCAATGAGGGCAGCCATCACCCAGCTGCCCCTCCAACTCGTTCTGGCTTTGCTGCACATCTCTCCTGTGCTGGAGGCCCCAGATCTGGGTACCGTGCTCCAAGTATTTCCTATCCAAACCTTCCTGAAAGCTCTTCTTTTGACAGAACTCCATAGCAGGGAACATTCTTCCTCACTGAGCATCTGAATGGGAGCTGTGGCAGCGTCCCTCAGCGGCTCCCCCTGCCCACAGCGCTCAGTGACCGCTGCACCACTGCAGCTCTCCCACCTGGGGGAGCTCCAAACTCACAGAGCAGCCACCGTGAGGTTGTGCAGACCACTGCTTCTTTAGGACTGAAGACACTCGGGTCCGTATTCCGTTTAAACCTAACAAAGAGAAAAGAATTCATTTTGAATGAAGTGCAGTGTGACCGTGTGCAGTGACTTCAGCTGATGCTGGAGCCCGGCCTCAGCCCCATATCCGCAGGATTCATCCAGCAGTCTCCAAAGAAAGGTGTCATCACTGACCAGGCTGTGCTCTGAGCAACATTAGGGAACAGCTCATCCCACAGCAGCTCTGCCCTACAAATGAGGCTGCCCAATTACAGACCTCTAATTACAGACCTCCTGCAAACCCCATTCCCACTGCCCTTTGTCCACAAGCACTGACAAGATCTCACTCCAACCCCCGAAATGCCGGGCCGTTACTCACAAGGCACACTGACACGCTCCACTTCAGTTTGTCCACAATTTCAGCCTTAAGCAAAGCAAACCAATACCCTCCGCAGGGTCTCACAAGCTCTCAGCCTCTTCCACTAAGCGTGCAGTTCCTGAAAAAGACAACAGAGCCCCAGGTAGGCATCTCCAGTTCAACAGCCATCGTGCACTAAGAATCAGCGCCCAAGGAAGCAGCAGAGCACAAACCCTCACCGCATGGCTCTGTTTTGCTGCCACCCCCAGTGCAGCAAAGCAAACACTGTCTTCAAACTGGCCCCGCTCAGAGCAGGGCTGTGCCAGCAAAGAGGCCAAGGCCAGCCTGAATGTTACTTTTCCTCCTTTTTCGACCACAAGATCGGTAGTCAGATCTGATGGGAAAGGGATCTGGAGGGACAGAGCTCTGGCAAAGACACACGCTCTCACCTGGGGTCTATCGGCAGGCAGGCAGTGAGCTCCGAACAGCGAGAAACCCTGGAACACAATGCAACAACACCCCCAAAAATCAGCAACGGGCTTCAGACATCATCAGTACTGACACAACCAACCCCCAAACCACCAGAGCCCTCAGGAGGGGGCAACACCACGGCTAGAAGCTGGAAAATATATAGGAGGGGTGAGTGACAGCAACAGGCAGAAGAGGCCGAGCAGTCAAAGACCTTCCTGTTGCTCTTGCATGTTGTTGGAGACCTGCAGCTATGTCAGAGCCACAGCTCTTGGATTAACATGCAGGTGGGTTTGCCCAAGGCCTGTTACAGCTAGAAAAGCTGTACAAAGCAGCAGCACAACAGAAGCAGAGCCATGTGCTGGCTTTGGACTGCATCTGATTCCCAGATCTAAGCCAAGGGTTGCTGCAGAAAACCACTGCGCCCCTATATACACGATTTGTGTAGAGTGCAGTGAGGGGAAGCTGGCAGCTCTGGTGGAGCTGAGGAAGAGTTCCAATCGCAGCCGTGAGGACCCCCAGCACCACTCACCTGCCCAGCACCGCCTCCGTGAGCAGCATCTCCACACCGCTCCCTAGGGAGAAAAGCATTTAAAGGAACAGCAACACTGCGCTATGCCCCGCAGCCACCACCCCTCCCAGCGAGGGCCCCAGAAGCACAGGTTTGGTATCACCGATGCCTGAGAGCACTGCAGTCGGGGCCGCAGCCCCTGGGCCGCTTCCCCCCGGCCTCTGTATTTTCCCGATTTGTTGCTGGGCAGTTACAGAAGTCTAAACTGTGCAGCGACCGTCGAGGAAAATGCGTGGCTCTCGGCTCCTTTTTGACTGCGGCTGCCACAGCGCACGGCAGGCACAGCTTCGATAGGGCCGGGCGGGCCCGCGGGGCCCACAACTACCCCCACCCACCCCGGGCAGGCGCTCACCCACTGCGGCCTCGGCCCCATCAGCACGGAGGGAGCCACGTCATTCCGCCGAGCCCCCGGGGCACCAACGCGGCGGGGCTGTGAGGCGGGATGGCCTCGACAGAGGGCGGATGGCGGCGGATTGCCTCCGCACCGCAGCCAAGGCAGCCGCCAGCCGCCATCGCTAAGAGAGACAGAGGGCGGCCCGCCGTGGGCTTTTATAGGACGGCAGCGCGCGCGCTGATTGGCTGCTGAGGACGGGTGTTCCCGCGGTGCCTTCTGGGAGTTGTAGTTCGGGGTCGGACTCCTCCCGCTCGCTGCGGCCGCTCCGTGCAGTTGGTGGCTATAACTTATAACAGGCATTCTCCTTCTGAGCATGTCTCAGTGAAGAAAGTTCATCTGGGGGGAGTGAGGAAGAGCACCGGATGAAGTAAGAGGCTGCTGGTTGGACTGTCATGATGCTAAAAGGTCACTAGGCGGGAGAAGAGACCATGGAATAGAAGACTGGAGACCTCATAAATCACTACCTGAGATAGGCGTGTCTGTGTTAATTATCTCGCGTGTAATTGATGAATATGTACATTCTGTGGAAGTATAATGGACTCTGAATCACGTCATCCAAAAAAGGTAAAGGGAGCTTTGTCAGAGGGGCTGAACTAGCTTTATCAGTTTTTAAATGTGGTGATTGCATCAGATTCATTTCATGTTCATTTCAAGTAGATCTCAAGTTAAATCCAGAAAGGGGTGTTTTTCGAGATGGAGAGGGAGACAGCGGGGTTGGAAGGTAAAAATTCCTCCCCAGCCTCATTGGAAAAGCTGAGGATTAGCAAGGCAATAAGGAGATACAGTCAGAATAAAGATCAGACCAGAACAGCTCCTCTCCTCCAATGGCATTCAGGAGAGTCCTGCAGCCTGCAGCACTCCATGGCAGCGTGCGGCCTTCAGCCTCAGCAACTCAGGCTGTCATCCGGCATCTCCTGCAATCTGAGGAATAACCCAGGTTGGGTCGAGTAACATCAGAATGCTGAAGTCACTTTGGTAGCTGTGGGTTAACATTGCATGCTGAAAGGCAGAATGCCTGAGTCTAAGCCACGGGTTTTGATGCAACGTTCAAGAATTACATTATCCTTATCCCAGTGAGCTGCGATATCATCTGCCTTGGATTTCTTGCCTTCAGCACACAAAGATAAAAGCGAAATTCATCTTGCTGCACGGAGTCCTTGCTTTTCATCTCGTGTTACACAAATGGAAGCTAATTAGGGCTTTTCCTTTTGCCATCCACAAGAAGCAAAATCCCACACTCTCTTTAACCTGGATTCCAAAACAAACACCACAAATGCAGGTGACACCACAAACGAGGCTGCTTTGTAGTGCCACATAAAAGTGCCTTCCCTGCTGCAGGTGCCGCAATGGTAGCCAGGAGCTGAAAACGAGCGTGGAGATAAATAAGTGACATGCAGACAGAAGCACGGTGAGATTACCAGCTCAGCAGAGCACTGGCTGAGGTTCTCACAAACAACCCCAAGAGGCTGGCAATTAAAACCCCGCATCTACAGAGTTACGCCAGGGAGGACGCTTCCTTGCCTCACAGAGCCTGGTGCTGCACCTCTCCCACCCACAGTAAGGCACAGAGAAAAAGCTGCCTCCTTGCCCATTCATCCCAGCTGAGTAGGGGAGCAATTTGGTTGCCCTTCTCCCAGGTAATTCCCAGCTTCGACATCGCTGTAAGAAACGGATGTGTGCTCCTGATGCCCTGCTATTGTCCTGACCCCCTTCTGTGTGCACACAGCTATCCCAGAAGCCTGGGGATGCCGTAATGATGGATCAGACTCATCGTTCCCAACGTTCTGCCACAGATCGGAAAGAAGACAGCAAAACAATTTTGCCCAAGGGCTCCTGCCTGCGAAGGGAGCTGCTCTGCAATAACCCGTCCCACCGTCCTTCAGACAGTGTGGCTTCCCTTCATTCTCCACCTCCTGCAAGCACCAGGCTGTGTCAGTCAGCAGTGTGTAACAGAGCTGCCGTGGGTATGGTCTATCTGTGCGTTAGTGAACATTAAAGAGGACAGCAGTGCTGGGCAGCCTTGCAACAGCAGCACAGATTGCTGTTGATAAACTAAGTGTGTCTTCAACCAGGAGGGCTGTATGATAAAAGCTGAAATCTGGGGGGTAGGAAGGGCAGGCCAAAAAGAGAGAAGGAAGGGTGTACAGAGTGGCACCCCTGCAGCATATCAACAGTGATGCAGAATATGTGTGACAGCAGGACACAAAGACCTTCACATCACCTCTGAAATGCCACTCTACTGAACAAGAGCTCCTCAAGTAGAGTGATAGCACTTCTTAGCATTCAGCACCGAGCAGCTTCATCAAAGGAAGAAGCTCTCTTCCACCTCTGCGTTGCCCTTGAGATGCCACAGCACACACCAGGAGCATTCATTTCCTTAAACACAGAGCAAACGAAGGTCAGCTCACTGCTTACAGCCCACTGTGCTGCCAGAAGCACAGCAGGAGATAAAAGCTCCCAGCTGATGTGAATGCAGGGTCCTCTCAGCACACCAGAAACTTGCTGAATCCAGCGCAGGTCACCATTACCCTCATATTCACAGTTACATCCACCACTGCAGCGGATAAAAATGACCACAGACTGACAAATACACCACAGACAAACAAAGGCGTAGCAGAAGTAGGCTTTATGAAAGTATTGAAATCCTGTGGCAAATCTCTGCATCCATATGGGGAGGGAGGCAACTTAATGCTGTGCACGAGCAATCTCAGCCACCAAACTACTTCTCGGACAGACTTTTATTACAGGTAGTTCATCTCTTCCTATTTCTCAAAGAGTTTAAGGCACAAAAGCCTGAAAAGGGCTTATAACATGTACATAAGTGCTATCATTTTTGCTTTCACCTCTAAAGCAACATAATATTCACTTAAATATATTGCTTGTCCATCCAGCTTATACAACATTCAGTAGAAAACCGCTTTCCAAGTCAGCAACAGTTTGCTGCACAGTACATTGATTGGATTGCTCTGACCCGTTTTTGCTGCAAGACCTTCAGTTTCACCACATTCACTCTGACAGTGGAAGACGCTGTGAAACCTTAACATGATGAAGGGCCCACCGAGGCCTGTCCACAATGAAAAAGGCATCGTACATACAGTAACATTTAAACAAGGTTGCTGGTAGAAGTGTTTTAAACTGCTCGGCTGGTGGGGAATTCTTGCCTCACACACAGATGGAGAGGCAAGCCAAACATGCTGGAGACCATCAAGCAGAAGGCATCAGTCTGTAGTTTTCTAACACTCCTTCCTGCCTTTGCTCTCCAAAATGCTTAGGAGCACCACGCTATAAACTTGCCAGCTGAAGATCACAGCTCAGATTAAGCAGAACATAGGCTTTCATCCACACGATTCCTTCCCATTCTCAACTTACAGCAACTCCACCCAGTCACCAGGAAGCTTCTGAGACGTTTTAGTGGTATCTGACAGTGACTCTTAAAAACCAAACCAAACCAACATGGACAAGAGTTGGATCAAATGACTAGAGACAGTTAAATGGGCAGCAAAACAGAAAGGGGGGCACGAACCAAAAAGCAATGGGTAATTTTACTTAAAAGACCAACTTCTTTATTGGACGTTGGAGTAGTCTTTCCCCTGTGCCATCCTGTTCCAAGTTTATAAATTACAAGTAGTAGTAAGAGTCCACTTCAAGACAAAAGGAATAAAACCGTTGCAGTTCTGACTTCCACCACGAACAGAAGTTATCACGATGCTCCCACGGTGCTCGTGTCGTACAGGGAACACCACACTCCTCCTGTACTTCCAGTAACAGACCTGAGTGGGAAAGGGGCCACCCCTGACTCCTGCAGGATCCACTTGCAGTGTAACAGAGCGCACGGCGGATTCCTCACACAGAAAGTGCCTCAGCAACGAGGCTATAACATGGCTGGGATCTCTGACGAGACAGTGTCCAAAGGCTGCCAGTGACAGTCCATCAAGGCATCGTAGAGCTCTTCACTCTGCTCCATAAACTGTTTATTTGCTTCATGGACGTCCAACTGAGGCGCTGGATCTAAAGGAGAAAAGGCAAACAAATCGGTTGTGTGTTAAACGGGTTAGGAAAAACCCACAGCCCACAGACACGTCACAGTAATGTGGAGGGAGTCCCAGACCATCCCCATCGCTCGCCCCATCACGACCCGACTCGTGCAGCCCTAGCAATCCCTCAGCAATGGGATAAATCTAACAGCAGACATGCCCTCCTTTCCGTGCCATCGCCCCAACAGCAGAGCCAACAGAGAGAAGGCGTACCTGCACCTCGCAGCCCCGTGTGGCCACTTAAACTGCCCAAGGAGGTGTGCTGGCACCACGGCACGGCGGAGCCGCAGGGGCGCAGGCACACGTTCCATTCTGCTCCCTCTGCTTTGGATGGGGACGGCAGCGTCTGCTTCTGCAGCCACAGTCACCAGAGCTCTCCTGCTGGAGCCTCAAACATCTCAAAGCATTGCACAGTTAGTAACCAAAGAAGTGGCAGCCATTAAGCACGAGGACGTCTCCTGTTTTACAGCTGGATGAAGTGTTTGCAAAGCATTGGGGGGCTGCACAGCAACCCGGGGGATCCGTTCTGCTGCTACCAACGTATGGTGAACAGTTTGCAGACCTTGTGCCAATCGCTGTCCCTAACAGCCCAACCACCTGACAGCAGATCAGTCCACAGGAAAAAGATGCCCCAGAGATATCCTAACTGTAGCACAGGAGTTCCACTTTCTGCATGTCGAAGGAAGGAAAGCACTCACGCAGAGCTTTAAAAGCCAGCGTGGGCTTTCTCCTTGACACCACTACTTACACCCATGGGTTCTGCACAGCACCCAGCTGCTTTCTGCTTTCATCACGTGCTTTTTTCACTCTTATTTTTTAGAGGATAAGAAAATACACCATACAGTGCACATTCCATTCAAGACAGAGATTTGGAATTACCAGTATATTAACCTTTTCTTGCATGAACGCTGCTCCTATGTTTACCTAAAGCCCCAATACTGCTTAGTGACCCATTTCACCCAATGCCTGCTAAAACTAATACTTCATCAGTACACTCTGATACCATTTCTTTTTAAAATGCTAAGCACCAAGAAGTATGCTGGACTCCAAATAACAAGACTGCACGGATAAAACAGAAGCCTACGTTGTTTTTGCAGCACACCAGAAAACCAAACCAAAGGATGACATTCTGTATACTCTAGAAAACAAAGATACGTGTTTTCAGGGCAAAGGATGTGTGGACACTAAACCACAAATGGTCTCAGTGCTGGTAAAGTCAATTAGTTACAGCCCTGATGAGGTTTAGACTGGGAGCAGCAAGTGTGAAATGAAGATGCAAGGCAGGTGACAGTGAGTAGCAAATGTTATCAGGCTCAGATTTAATGAAAGACAAAGGTAAATTGCACACTGATTCCAAGGGGCAGTTTGAGAAAGGCTACCTCCAATCAGCACAAAGGAAATGCATGACTTCAGTAAAGAAATCAAGAAACATACCTTCCAGTGCATCCTCACCAACCTCTTCGTATGTCTGTAAGGACAAAGAGACCCTTAGGACAGCAGATAACAATATTAAAAACCAAAAGCATCAGCTGTGATTACGACTGTCATACAGTGACTGCTAAATCTGAGTGCTTACAACAGTGTTCCTCACCCTCCAGCCCTCCGATCCCCTCCCGGCAGGCTCCAGGGTGTGGGTTCCACCCTGAACTTCTAACAGAGGCAGCAGTTCTTGAAATGGCACAGCGTGTGGCTGTCTCGATCTGTTTAAGCCTCTAAAACAAAGCTTATGAAGGATCCTAGAAGCCTTCTGCCATGCCAATTGTATTTAGAGCCCCGTTATGCCCACCTGGTCCAAGCAATATCCCCTCAAGAGGCAAGAGTGCAAGCCAGGAGCTGCTGAACAGTTCTGCTTCCTCACTAAGGAGCCATGCAAGGACACCAGAGCTGGCTGGTTCCATGCACCCATCACGGCTCTGCAAGCTGTCCTGTGTTTCTGTGCTGACAGCCAGTGCAGGGTGAGCTCTCCACGCCGTCCTACCTGCATTGTGCTCTGTGTGTAGCCATACTGGGGGTAGCTGTAGCTGTAGCTGCCCGTGTTCTGGTCGTAGCCCCACTGTGCGTAGTAGCTGTGGTACTGCTGGTAATACTGGTTGTAGTTATAGCTGTACATCTGGTTGTACTCTGCTGGCTTCATGCGGTTACTTAAAAAGATAATGCAGGAGTAGGTTACATATAATGCAGGACAGTTATGTGAAAGCAGAAGAGAAATAGTTGAAGGTACATAAACAGGCTTTATTCTAACATGCACCATTCAGCCTTTAAAATGCATTCACTATTGAGTGAAATCTTATCATTTACATACATATGCAGAGAGAAGTAAGAGGTTTATATTCAAACCTCCTTCCTGTACTCATATTCACCTCCATTTCCAAACACTGCTTTAATTCTTTATGAGTAATTTAGGGTCACCTCCTCCTAGCTTTGGAAAGGGAACAGTTTGGGACTACGAGCCTCAGTTTAGAATATCCTGAACCTTGATCCACATTTTTGGGTCTCTTTTTCCTTCTGATAAATGAGACAAAGTATGCTGCAGCCTCCAGAGGCAAGATACTGAGTTCTGCTTCTCATGAAGAGTTGAAGACTCAGAGCCTGCAGGAGAACTGGGCTTTCTTTCAGCAAGAAAGGTCCAAAACCTCTCCCTTCTGCCACTGCCATAGAGCAGCCTAAGCAACACCTGATTGTCCCCATCCTCACTTCACTGGATGAGCTTCAATGCAAACAGCTTAAAGAGTTCTCAAGTCAAAAGGGCTATGGGTAATTAAAAGTGAACCTTGAGCTAACTGAAATTCTCATTCCTTGCCATTAAGAGACAGCATTTCCAAGAAATGGGGAATCCCACCTCACCGCTGAGCTTTGAAATGAGATGACAAACACTGCTTGACAATGAGAACACACTGTGCACAAAGCTGTATCTAATGAGGCAATCAGTGAGAAGCAGGCAGAGGGAAACATCAGGCTGCTCACCACATCCCCTCTTCTCTTCCTTATCCCCCCTGAGGTCACTGAAAATCTAGATGATGTTCAAATAGGGAGCAATAACTATTATTCATATTACCCTAGTGCTACGAGCCCCAAGTCAGAGCAGGATCTCACTGTACCAGGTTCTGAACAAACACAGAAAACAGAGTTAATCCCTGCCCCAGAAGGTTTGTACTTAGCAGACATTGCAATAGAATGAACAAGGTAATTGAGCTGTGCTATCCGGGAGTCAATAAGCACACTCAGGCTATTTCAATTAGATGCAGAGGAGCACATACTTTTAAATCATATCTAAATACAGTGTGTGTGTGTGTGTGTGTGTGTGTGTGTTTAACCATTTATATAATTAAAAACAGTGTAAAACGTTTAGTCCTGACCTAACAGCACACATTTTGCTGCCTGTGCATTGAATACCCCAGCTGCTTCACTACATCTGTGTGTATCCCCCTGCTTTGTGATGGAAGCATCCAGGACAGGCACCCAAAGCACCAGCAATGCTAACAACCTGTGTGACTCCCCGTGGTGCTGCTCCCCCGCAGCCCTCTGGGTGCTCAGATACTCACACTTTGGGTATAGCCACGCTCAGGCGCACGGGTTTGGAGCCCAGCCCCACGGCTCCTTGGCACTCTGTCAGAGCTCTTTTCTGCTCCAGTTCATCTGTGAACTTCACGAACCCGTAACCTCTGTGGAGATATGGGAGAACTGGGAGCAAACAGAAGCAAGTAAAGACTCGCTGCTTTTTGGTTTTTCGGAGTATTGGTGGTGAAATCTAAACTGGCTTTGCAAAACACAGTAAGTGAAGTGCTTGCACTGGGGCTTTTAGCAGAGGTCACACGATTCCCTCTTCCGGCTGCTTTGCTTTCTTTGCAGAGAGCTTCAATGCTCAGATCTCAGCTTCAGCAGCACTTCCAAGGGCTGCAGAGAAGTAAGCCAAGCCTTCTGCCAGCAGATCCCAGTGAGCTGACACAAAACATGTCCAAGTGCACGGACAGACAGCAGCGAGGCCTGAAATCTCTACTGGGAGAACGCAGGCAATCTGAGCAGATGCAGCTCGGCACAGGACTGACAAGACAAAGGCATTGCTGCTGCACCACAGCTGCCCCACACGAAGCACAGTGCTGCTGTTCTGCAGGCTCTGAGATGAGCTTTTTAATCAAGTCCTTTCTCCAACAGGGAAACACCAACTGGACTTCCTGTCACTCCTGACAACCACCCCGTCCCATCAGCACTGCCAGCAGTGAATGAAAACGAGCTCTTAACACCGGGTTGCTAAAACTTGCTCTGACAGCACAGCTTGAGCAGTGGCAGCGTTCAGCCAGGAAGCCCTCAGCTGCAGCACTACAGCATGTCAGCATGGCAGCATGGCAGCACGTCAGCCAGAGCAGCACCACGAATTCCCTTCCCCCCTCCCGATCCCAAAAGGCCTTTGCGTGGGCCCTGATGCTTCAGTGAGTCAGAAGCAACGCAACAGCACCCCAGAGGGCAGTGCCAGGATCCCAGCATGGGACGGGCCGCCTCACGCAGCACAGAGATCAAAGGCTGGGGCTGGGAGGGGAAGAGGAATCCACCTGTGTGACTGAGGGAGCATGGGAGGTGTTGGCTACCCAGGAAAAGAACGAGCCCTGAGCGAGGGCGTACATTTACAGCACTGTTACCTACTCTGTGGGAACAATTACATGCAAAGTAACACACACAATGGTTGTGAAAGTGTCATCACGAAGCACTCATGCTGTACCCGCACTGGAAGCTATTACAAAGCAGTTGGTGCCCCATAGAATGCAATATCTTGCACAGCAAGCTATAAATGTAAGTCTGAATGTTTGTTTACATCTAAGCATGCACATATGTATGCTCCCCATACAAAGGAGCCCAAGTCAAAGCTCAAGCTTGTCTATATACAAACTGGATAATTAAGCAAGAGCAAAACTCTACGTAGGTATGCATTCTGTTTCAAACTGGTGACCTTAATTCAACTCACCCTCTGTGAAAGCACAGCAGCAAATCACACCAGGGTAAGTCAGCACCTCAGTCAGCTATGGCTGCCCACACACAACAGTGTGTAAGTTTCTAAGCAGCTACAGAGGCTGCAGCAGCCTTCAGATGGGAACAGAAGGGTGTAAGTGAAAGCAGGAACGCTGCCAGCTCTGAATGAGAGGTGGACAAAGCAGAGGGAGGGTGTGGGTACAGAGAGCTGCCTGCAGCAAGGCAGAGAAGGTGACTCTTCCAACACTTCCAGATGCTGAGCTTTTGTATCAGTGGCTAAACCAGATTTTAATACAGGCAAAAGAAAAAATAAGAGAGAAAGACCCACATCCACAACAAAACACCAAAAAAACCCTCCAGACAGAAGAAAAACAACAGAAAACCTGAAGGTAAACAAAAAACGAAGCCAAGCACACAAAAAACCCCCCCAAAATCGTTCTGTTGAGTCAGGATCTCCCTGGCAGACACTCTGCCCTGTCCCAGCAGTTCAAAGAAGACTCCCAGCCTGCACCCATGGCAGAAAGCAAGGAAGCAGGCACAGCACGGCAGCATCAGGCTCCAAGCTCCTCTCCTGCTTGGACAGCAGGTGCTGGGAAAAGCCCTGCAGGCTCAGAGCTTCACTGGGCACATCCACAAACACCGGCGTCCATTCTCGTACCACCCTAACACTTGCAGTTGCCTCAGCTTTGAGTAAGGGCACAGGTCATAAAGGAGCTGGCAGCAACACCCCAGCACTGCTGGGTGAGGCTGCTGTGCTCTCCCAGCAGCCAGCAGCCACTGCCCCTTCCCCAGGGGCACACAGGGTTCCTTTCCCTGGGGTCTGCACTGAGGAGCCGTTCCCAAAGCCCACTTAGTGGCCCATTGTACATCACCCATCACCTACACTGCAGAGCAGAACGGGAGCCGGGGGAGGCCCCAGGGCACAGCTGGTCTCAGGAGAGGTGGCAGAAACAACACATGTACAGAACAGCCTGAGGGTGACTGAGCAGCTCTGCGGGAGGTTCAGGTTGGAGATGAGGAAGATTCAGAATCATAACTTTGTGAGTTGAGCAGCACAGCTTCTTCACAGAGAGCGATGCAGCACTGGGACAGGCTGCCCAGACAGGTCACAGCATCTCAGCCTGGGAGACCTTCCAGGCTACACAATTCACTGCTGACCTGAGCTCACGTTGGCAGCAGCTCTGCTCAGAGCAGGGAGCTGGACATGAAACCTCCAGATATTCCTTCAACCCAACAGATCTTAGAGTGAGAAACCCTTACGTGAGAAAGAGGGAGATCTACAGCCACATTCTACGTCTTGTCACCACATTCTCATAGCTACTGTGTCAGAACACTGTGTTTCATTGAAGCCATGTTCTGTCCTGAAAACAAGGATGCTAGCCAACTGGTCTCCTAAGAAAATAAAAAAGAATTCATGTTCTCCAATTTAGAAGTGTTTGATGAACATTAAGAACATTTCTGACAGCTGTTTTTGATTTCCAGTAAAGATGAACAAGGTGGCTCCTAACTCCTTGCTAATGAATCATAGCTTTGTTTGCCCTATTTGAAACCTGCAAAGCTTCCATAGGAACACAAACTCAACAGCCCGGAGACTGTAAAAGCACACTTCTATCTGAAAGCCCAGGATGCAGGCCATTTTCCAGCACTTGAAGTGCAGTGCTGTACTGCCAGCACACAGAGCACAGCACTGAGCACTGCACGCAGCCAGAACTTCACAGTGGTAGCAGGTGTGCTCTACTGGAATCTAAGCTATTCTTTCCTTGCTGCACATTTCCTATGCTAGAACGTGAAGTTAAAGAAAAGAAGGAATAAAAGAGGACTTACTTGGATACTCCTGCCTGGTCCAAAACAACTTTTCCACCTCTACATGATGGATAAACTTTAACAAAAAACTCATACAACATGCCATCATCCACGTCAGCAGTCAGGTCTCCCACAAAAAGTGAATATTCCGGACTAAAGAAATCAAAAGAAAACTTCTTAGGCACAAATACACACATGCACACCAAAAGTGGGATGAGCCCAAAAACGTGACTTCAGAGAAAACTGCTATTGAAGGGCCCTTTTCATCAGCAATGCTTTGTCAATCAGGCACGCAGCACAACGAGTCTGTGTCACTGCTCTGAATGGTCGTGGCATTTTTTAGCTCTCTGACACGCTGAGCTGGGCACTGTATGAATTCCTAACGTGTCCAGAAAGCATCACTGTCCCACTGATAGGTTTGCTATTCCCTGAATGCTGATCTTAAATGGTAACACGTGAATTAGATACCCTGGTGCTAAAGAGTTTAGATACTTAAAAAGCCACTCCTGACAAACCTGAAGGTAAAGCATGAAACTGACAGGCCTAAGCTGTCCTCCCTCTGCTAGGCAAGCTGCTGGAGTCAGCAGGGCTGTGTTACCCACCTGCAGTGTGTGCCTATTCCCAGAGCAAACAGAACCACAAGAAGGACACAAGATGTGAATCTCCTTCTTGGCCCCATCTCTCATGCCTTGATTCTAATCTGAAGATGTTTTTCTCCTTTTTTTTTGTTAACATTCATAAATAATTACCTGAACTAAAAAGGTGATTGCTGAGATATGACTAACACAGCCCTCACAAATTGCAGGGCTGCGTTCCTGCGCCCTGCTGCACACCTACCTGAACACGTGGTGTTGTTGCTACTCCAACTGTGTAAGCATTCCTGGGCAGGCATTACGACAGCTGCTCACACTGCCCAGCTCCAGAAACTCCATACAGCTGCTGTGCCTCCTCGCGGGCCTGCACTGCCCGTGGAGAGGGATGGGCTCCTCCTGAAGGCAACTCAGAGCACCTCTCCCTCCCTTTGCTGACTGCTGTGGTGCCACAGCCAGTTGAGCCGGGCTGTGAAACCACTGCACCAAGCTCCAGGTGCCAAACATGGCACAGTGCAGTACTAGGATGGGATGGATCCTCAGACAAAGCCCTAACGTGCTGCAGCATCACAAATATTTACGGTGTGTTCCAAGGCAGTTTAATGCCATCCCTGTTTCTAACTGGGGGATTTGGCTGCCTGGCACTGCCAAGCAAAATGGCAGGAGATGGAGCTGAATGCATCCCATGAATTCTCTCCTGCCCAAACCTGCCAGCTGCACACCTTGTCCAGCAATAAAGAACTTGTGGGTTTACATATTTTGAATACTCTTTGCAAGGCAATTGATAAAGAGACATTAAACAGGCAAAACTGACATTTGAATGCTGGGTGTTTACCTGTTATCGGGCTGTTTTCCATACGTTGCATAATTCAATTTAAATCTCTTTGCCTGAAAAAAGGCAAAAATGAATCCATACATTCAAATGCTCCCATGTAAATCCACACAATCAGGAAAAAAGCAGTAAGCTTACTTTATACCCCTATTTTGTTAACACAGGCAGACGTTCAGAGCTGTCAGGCCATTCAGTTCAGCTATCAGGGATCATTTTTATTTCACTTCAGTACAGCTACAATAATGAGAAGCAGCACAGACCTGCACCAAGGTTTGCTCTGCCTTGATTTCAACACTTCACAAAGCTGCTGAGAGATGGGCAAACCTCACCCAGAACCAGAACTGTGTATCCTTATGGAAGACAGGAACGCTGAGGTTCTAACAGCAAGTATTACATGAGTTCTGATGTCAAGGTCTTACAGTGCAATGATTGCACACACAGGTGGATGTCTGATGTTTATCATTTAACACAACACTGACAAAGCAAAACCTGCCACACTGGGAAATGGAACCAACCCCTGACTCTGGAAGCATGGCTGAATACTCTGCTCTGCATGGCGTGTTCGTTTATTTGGGTGGGGAGGAGCTTTTCTGAAAGATGTACCCTCTCTTTTTTACTCAGGTTTCCCAGAACACACAGCTGTGCCATGGGAACACACAGCTGTGCCTTTGGGACACACAGCTGTGCCATTGGGACACACATCTGTGCCACTGGAACACACATCTGTGCCATGGGAACACACATCTGTGCCACTGGGACACACATCTGTGCCATGGGAACCACTGGAACACACATCTGTGCCATTGGGACACACATCTGTGCCACGGGAACACACATCTGTGCCACGGGAACACACAGCTGTGCCATGGGAACCACTGGAACACACATCTGTGCCATTGGGACACACATCTGTGCCACGGGAACACACATCTGTGCCACGGGAACACACATCTGTGCCACGGGAACACACATCTGTGCCATGGGAACACACATCTGTGCCATGGGAACACACATCTGTGCCACAGGAACACACATCTGTGCCATGGGAACACACAGCTGTGCCATGGGAACACCTCACCCACATCCTACCTGAGTTCAGCCACTCGTGTCCAGCTCACACACAGGTCTGACCAGGCCCTAAGGAGCTGAGGAGCTGCTGCTCAAAGCCCCGTGGCTCTCAGCCCCACGGGCACCCTCAGATGATGCTCAGCACCCCACAGGCTCACTGCACAGTGCAGCACTGACTGCTGCTTCCTTCCAAAATAGCTCCTTCCAAAGCAGATCTGACAGAGGAAGAACAAGGGGCTGCACTCCTTGAAAAGAACACTGGTTTCAGAGCTCACCCAGACAGTGGTTTCCCTTGCTAGCAGGAAGACACAAATGGCTTCAAACCAATCTTTCTGTCTCCCAAGGCACACAGCTCTCTGCACTATGCAGTGGCATAGCATCAAAGGGCTTGATGTGGACAAAGAGCACAAGTCTCTGGTTAGACCTAGAGACCAGACCTTCTGTTTCACACACTGGAGAGCCCGGTGTGCTCCCATGCCTTGTATGATGCATTTTCTTCCCTCAAAAACAGCATAAATAATTAAAGGGAAACAGAGCAAAGCCTTAACCCCAGGCTATAATCGTGCTCCTTGCATGCCATGTGCACTGCTGTACAGTGGTACCCAGCTGCTTCCGTGGACCCTTAAGTCTCCTAACACAAAACTGGGATCTCACTTTGAAGGACTTTCATCTTTTTCTGGATCTAGTTCTTCATTGCAATGCTTTGGGCTTAAAA
The DNA here is from genome assembly GCA_016647715.1 of Pavo muticus. NCBI lineage: Eukaryota > Metazoa > Chordata > Aves > Galliformes > Phasianidae > Pavo > Pavo muticus. The sequence goes on along the minus strand of JACDJE010000166.1, from coordinate 1,381,984 downwards.
TCACTGGGAAAGGTGAGAGTATCTGCACGTGTACTGGGGACACCATCTCTGTGACAGAGACAGTAAGAACACCAGGGCCCTCTGTTAGCCCTCTGACTGATCCAGCATGCAAAAACAAACACAAGAGCGAGCCACATTCTGCTTTCTGCAAAGCAGAAACTACTTAAATGCAGGAGAGGAGCTGAACCACTGCCTGCTGAGTGCGCCGAGCTGGGCTGCCCACGCTGGGCCCCTGTCTGACATCCACATTCTCTCCATGTAGTACATAATTTGTCCCTCTAAACATCACCATATCTTGAATTAAACTGTGGATAAAGGCCAGTGCTCCCTAAACCAAACTTCAGTTGTTACCTTCTCGCAGAAGCTGCTCTCTTTCTCTCTTAGTGACTACAGAAGGCACTGAGGAAGATTGGCTTCCCTTAGTCATGGCCTCTTATTTGCAAAGTAAGAGCATGTTAAATGGGACAGAAGGCCTCCAGACCTCTTATCTACCCCTTTCTAATGGGGGACATCATCCTCTTAGGCAGGTTGACTGCACAGTCCAAGAAACACCACCCAGATTCCACAGTTTCCAACTCAGAGGACTGACTGCACTGAAACAGGCATCAATTCCCCTTAACACATCATGCTGTAACAGAGGTGACTGCAGTTCCTTTAGGAACCAGCCACACTCTGTGGATACACCGAGCAGCTGTGCCAGCCATCCCACTTTGACATACCTCACATTCAAGTCAACATCCTAAAATTAGCTTCTGTGACCATTCCTCCTCTTCTTCCCATCCACCCAGCTTTGGGGTACTTGTTATGTATCACAGTTACACAGAGGACCAGTTCTTTCTCCATCGTAAATGGGTCTGACTAACTTCTGTTTACTAGGGGCTCAGAATAATGCTCATCTTGTGCATACATCACAGCATGCAAACTAACAAAGGTACATGGAACTACAAATGCAAAGGGACAGGAGGACTGTGCTATGCATACTCTACCTATTTTCTCCTTGTTCTCTGCTTTCTCATTGCTGGTAATAGCAGAAAGGCTCAGAAATAGAAAGGCACACCACAGCACTTCTATACCCGGGCACCATCCAGCCACTCACACAGAAATCAACATTTTCCAACACTTTTCTTAACAGCTTTATGGTCATTAAATCTAAAAAAAAAACCCCCCCCCCCCCCCCTTTGCTACTTTGCTACTTAATTTCTTTGTCATCATTACTCAAAATACATTTTCTACTCTGCTTCTCTCTCAGTTTTGCTCTCCTACTGACTGATGTGATTTACTCACCGGCGCAGCACCAGGAAGGGGCTTCCCATTGATTTTGTGTAAACACTTCTCTGCAGTGGCCAGATCTGCAAATTCTACAAAGCAGTAGCCTGCAGGAATTCTGAACACAGAGGAAGGAGAGAAAAAGGATTTCAGACTGAAAACACTCGAGGAAAAAATCTGCTTTTTTCAGATAACTGGTAGAAAATTGGCTCCAGTAGCAATAAATACACGGAGGGATTTCTTTCAAAGTATAAATGTCAGCTACCAAACAGAACCTGGTACAGTAACAGGACCCTCACTGAACTGAGAGCCCCTACTTACCAGTAAGTCACGTCAACATAAGAACACAGAAAACTGCTCACAGTTTCTCCACTCCCTCCTTTCACTGACCATAAATATTCCCACCCAAGTCTGAGCCACTGAAAAGATGAAATGACAGCACTTAGAAGAACACAAAAATACTTCATCTTGTTTACAGTCACTGATTGCAAATGCACTCCAAAGGTCCTTGTAGGGCCCCTTCTAAGTCAGCATCACGTAGCTGTGCTGTTACAACAACTAACAGACTTGTCACTGAAGCCCCCTGCTCCGTAACCCCAGATGGACTGCATGCCACGTGTGTGCTGCTCTGAAGGAGTGCTGGGGCACTGCGGGACGGTTCAGTGATAGCAGGAGCAAAGAGCAACTGTCCTCTCCACTGCTGTCATCAACACGCTCATATTGTTGGCAGCAATGCTGAAAAGCTGAAAGGGAAAACTGCCCTAATCTGGACCAGCCCACCGTGATGCCACGTAAACTGCACACAGTTCAATCCAAGCAATGCAGCAGTAGAGTTAACTGAGAACAAGCATAGTTACCCTGTCAACCTGTTTCGAATGATTTTTACACTCAGTACCAGCTCCCCCATGGTGGCAAAGGCTCTTGAAACAAAGTTTTCATCCATGTATGGCTCCAGCTGCAAAAGCAAAGAAAGAAGTCAGATCAGAGCATGCACAAAAAGGAGCATGTTTGTGCCAATGTCCCCCTAAGCAGTTAAAACATTATTGAGAAGTATTTTACCCTTATGCTTCAAAAAGAAGGCTCATTTAAGAGGGTCGATGCCACTCAAAATCAGCAGGCATGCATGAACCAGGCTCAACAGTCTGCAAAGTGGAACCCAAGAGACAGCATGAATTTCAGAGAACAGAGAGCTTCCACAGAAGGACAAAAGCCACTCAGAGACATACAGCAACAAACTGAGCACTCGCTACGCAGGAGCAGGGGGCAAGGTGATGGCAAGCTCCTTCTCTGTATGCAAACAGAGATTGGGCCAGCAATAACAGCACACGGGTGCAGCACAGCCCCAGGTGCTGGGATGGATGGATGTTGTGCATCAGGCAGCACAGCCTCCATCGAGCTGGGGTAGGGGGCTGCAGGGCCGTGACAACCTCATATAACCATGGAGTTACATGGGGCAGCACTGGAGGGGGAGATCTCTAACCACATCCTGCAGCAAGGTGTGCTGCCTGCGCTGCAGTGTGCAGTGTGAAACAGCACTGTGTGTGTTGGGGTGCATGTGAAGTGCTGTGTGTATGAAGGCACTGGAGAGCATGGTGTAAGTGGCTGGAAAGAATGAAACGGTGCTGCAATTTGGCCTGAATACGTGGTGAAGGTGGTGAGACAGACAGCCTTGTAGTGATAACCCTACGGTGTTCTCGTGTCTGTTGGGAACCAGGTGTTTCCTTCACTCGTGTGTGTGACAAAGCATGCAGGCTTGTGTGTCTGAGTGTGTCTGACAGCAGGCAACCGCACTGCACTTGCGTGTGCAAATGGAGGCAGAGGACTGCCAAGCAGCAATGACTGTTACACGAGCAAGCAGCAGGAGGTAGCCCTGCACAGAGGGCGATCCTGTGGTATGTGTGTCCGTGAGGGACAGGTTCATAAAAGCAACAGGTGATGGTTGCTGGGACATGTGCATTCCAAAGAGCAATGAGAGAGGTAAAGTCCTCACAGCAGAGACTGTATAAACCCTCTGTATGGGTAAGTGTAGAGGCAGAATTGTGAGTGCCAGCCTGTGAGTGCCTCAGAGTGAGTCCCCTTCAGCATGTGAGTCTGCAAACGTGAGCACACAGCTTGTGAGGGGGTAAGAGCCTGGACATGAAAGTGTGAGCAGTGAGTGCAGGCAGCAAGGGTGTAAATGCCACAAGTGTGGCTGTGAGCACAGCTGTAAGGGGGTCACCCAGGGGCTGTGCGACTGCCTATGAGTGTGACTGCCCATACAGAGCCTGCAGGGATGGGGTCAGTGTGAGCAGGGACAGCTGCGCGTCTGTGTGTGTGTGTGTGTGTGTGTCAGGAGGTCTGAAAGTAAGTGTGAGTGGTGGTGTGGCAGTCAGCGTCAGTACGAGTGCGGCAGTCGGAGTGTGCGGCAGTCAGTGCGAGTGTAAGTGTGCAAGAGTCACGTGACAGTGTGAGTGTGCAAGTGTTCACATGACAGTTAGTGTGAAAGTGTGAGCGCCAGAGTGCCGGTGCCAGCGGATCAGTGTGCGTGTCAGTGCCTGCTGGTGTCACTCAGAGCACGAGTGTCAGTCAGTGCGTGCGGGTGCCGTCAGCGCGAGTGTGCGGGACTGTCAGTCACTCAGCAGCGCCCTCAGCCGCGGCCGCCTCCCGGCGCGGGGACCCCCAGTAGCGCCCTCAGCCCCGGCGGTGCCCTCAGCCCAGGCCGCCCCGCTGTCCGCCGCACAACACCCCGCGCGGGTCCCGGCCGGACACTCACGTCCCCCATCCATAGGCTGGCGGCCATACTGCTCTCGCAGGCCCGGGGCGGACTCAGCGGGGCCGCGGCTTCGCCTCCCGGCTCGGCTCGGCGCCGCCTGACGCCGGGCGCGCGGCCCGCTCCCCCGCCCCG